>CM057815.1:32276778-32459278 GCA_030067965.1 Latrodectus elegans
ACAGTTTAGCAAAAGTATTTTTTCTACCAATTATTTAAAATTTTTCTATCATTTTCAAAAATAATTTTAATTATATTTAATCAGAATGAAAAATTTACATTCTGAAAAAATACACAGTTTGAAATAAATTCTTCTTTTACCACAATTTTTTTCTATTATTACTGATCACCATACATTAATTATGACTTAATTATAAGATTTAATGTGAGACTAAATTATTTAATACATAGTAAAGTTTTGTTGGTTTTTCTAATTTCTTCACATTTTATCCATAATAATTTTAAAATATGTATTAATTATTTATTATTTGAAATAAATTCCTTGAAATATATCTTTATATAAAAACATGGTCTACTATGTTTTTAAGTATTATTCTCATTACCTAATAAAATATATAATATTTTTCATTGAAATCTAACCTTTATTTATTTTTTTCATTCCAGTGTACCGAAGAAAGTATAGTTTTCAAATGTTTTCTTATAATTTTCAGATTAAATTAAAAGAAAAAGCTAAAGGTAAATCTAGATTTTTTTTATTTATTTGAAATTAATCCATATGCTTATTATTTTAACTATTTTTTAATGTACTGTACAAACTTTTATGAAATAGTAATTATTACAACATCTTAATTTAAATTTTGTTTGAAGATATTTAAATTTTATTTTTTGAATTAATTTATATTAGCTGAAAACTTAAAGAAACTTTCTAATTTCAACTAATGTAATTTATGCAGCAGTTTTTGTTTGCATTGCATAGCATATTTTATTCTGTAGTTGTACTTTTTTAAATGCATATTTATCTTTAGAAATAAAATAAAAAAATTTACCGTAATATGCTTAATATATTTTTCAATTTGTAAACATATAGAAATATGAGTATATGTAGTGTAATATATAAATAATATTATATTTTTGATAAAAATAGATTTAATCAAAAACTATAGTTTTAAGATATCACAAATAGCTTCTTTAGTACTAGAATTCTTCCAAAATCACATTCTTTCCTTTGCACATCTAAAATCACGATAAAGTCTGCACTAGATAATTAATTATTTTTCTTGATTCTCAGGTTAGAGTGGATAATCTCTAAATTTATAGAAATTGTTTACTGACTATAAAATAGTGACAATATAGAAATAAATTGAGATAAATTTTGTGAAAAGCACCACCACCCACCCTCTAAAAAGAGGAATTCACTGTTGCCACACAAAAAATTCAATTTTAGAAATAAATAATTTTTTCGTAATGAGAAAACAAATTAGTAAAACAAACAATATTATTAACGTAACAGAATATTATAGCAATTAATATTTCAATTTAAAATATTAATTACAATATTTCAATTTAAAATATTAATTATAATTAAAAATTGAAAATATAAACTGTATTTTTAATCTAAATCTGTTTTTTTTACACATTTAACATATTGTACTGCCACATGTCCTAAGAGATCTACAAATTAATATTTTGTACAATAATTATACGAATGTGCTTAAGTAAAAAGAAGGATACACACTTTTTAAATTATTTTTATGTTTCAGTTAATGATAAAACGTATATTTCCCGAGACACACTAGATATCCTAGCACTCCGAATAATCAAAATGGAAAGATAAGTTGCTTCTGTTTTCTTTTTTACAACGAAAATAAAAAAGTTCTATATATCATAATTAAAAAGTAAATAAATACACAAAATTTGGGAATACCAATTTTGTGCATTTTTAAATAATCTTGCGATAAGGTAGAATTTTAAGAGCTTCGATTTTACTTATTTAATTTAATATTTTCAGTCTAATAAAATAAATCAGCCAAAATTACAATATTTGATTTGCTTATATTCTTATATTTAAAATAATATAAAAAATAATTTTCCTTAAATCTCATTAATAATTTAATACCTATCATATTATAATACACATTAAAATTCGAAGCAAAATATTTATATTTTATTCGAAAGTTAAAGTATAATAAATCTAAAATATATGTGGGCATATTTTTATATAAATACTAACAGGAATATATAACTATTCCTGTTTATCTGATTAATTATGAGGGTGTCAATATTATCCATTCTTACCAGTTTAGTAATAAAAATATTTAAATTAAATATTGTTTATGAAGTCAAAGTTTCTCTGAAATAATTGATGCTAAATTTCTTACATTGTTTTATTGATGAAATCTGAAAATCAATTAATTTTCAATTATTAATTTGGTACTATAGGATGAAAAAACAACAATATAAGGGAAAAATTTATTTTAAAAGCCACTGAAATAAAATATTTGCCCCGTTCTCTTTAGTGTTGCCAAAATAAACTAATGAACTTTATTTCAGAACTTAAATTCTCAGGTATATTCAGTTTCTTTAATTCCACAGTAGACGAATATAAATTATATTCCTATTTTTAAGTAATGACAATTATTAGTAATTGGTAGACACGAATTAAATTTCTCTTTAGAATATACATTTTCGTGTTTATTAAATTACCAATAGAAGCTATCGTTTTAAACTAAATTAAATGTGTAAAACTCGCTTTCTCATATTTCATTTTGAGAATTTTTTATTTTAACTGTAGCAAGTTTCACATGGCGAATTTAAGGATTTGAAGTGAGTTTTAAATTTAAGTATAATCAAGAGTAGTTTTTTTTTAACGACAAAATTTAAGAATGGAAAATGTATAAATAAAGAAGATATTATAAATTAAGATAGATTTGTTAATGTATTTCATTCAAGCAATTTTATTCAAAAATTAAAGCATTTTCTATTATATAAACAATTTTTAAAGTTTCTTATATTTCTTCTAATTGAAGAAATGTTGTATTTAATAATAGATTAGTAAACTAAATAAGAAAACTTATTTCTACAAATAAAAAGTATAAAAAAAATTACAAATATACAAATTACAAATAAAAAAGAGAAAGGAAATTTGGTAAATCCATTTATATAAATCTTGGTTTAAATAAAACAGGATTTTTTCAATTAAATCAATTATATTCAAAATCTAAAATATATTAGTTTATGATATCTTTAAAGTTTAATCTCCAAAACACGTGATAAATAGCCAAATAAGGGGTAAATTTATGATTTCGTAATGTACTTTAAGATTTTTGTCTCACTATTAGACTTTAAATGCTTATAAAAGACTCAAACTTTCTTATTCAGTACAAAAATAATAGCTAAATATAAAATAATGACCCTACTTAATCCAATAGCAAGGCATAAGTTTTCAAACTTCTTTCATAATCTTCAAGTTTTCCTTTGTTAAAAGCGAAATTTTAGCTTTTAACATATAAAATTTGGGAAAGAAAATTGAATATGGCATCAAAAATAAAATTCCTATTCATTTTAAAAGCTCTAATATATGTTCTTTGATCACGAACAAAAATGATTGTATCCGATATAAAAATGTCAATAAAAATGAAAATAATCAATAGAAATTCCTTTGAATAATGGACAAAAAATTCAGATTAAAAAGTTATTTTTTTATTTTAAGGAGTGTAAAGAATTGAATTAATTAGAAATTAAAACTAAAAAAAAATAAGAGCTTTTAAAATAAAAACTATAAATACGAAAAAAAAAATTATTAACAAATGAAAATGTTAAGATAATTTCGGATTTTAAGCATGATTATAACTCATTTCCTTTGAAATATTTGAGAAATACCAGACTAATTAATATTCATGGCTATTTTTTTTTCGCTTAGCTTGATGCATTTTAATTACTTTGGAAAGATTTAAAATGTCGATGAGGGATAGTAAAAATTTTCTTTACATCCTACGCGAGATAATTTGATTGAAAATTTTGAGGATTAATGACTTTACCATGTATTATAGTTATTTAGTGCGATTTAAATATTTTATTTGAATAATTTTTAAGTTTCTGTGAAAAATTTGTTTGGAGCATACCCCTTTGTAATATACTGTTTCATATATTTTTTTTAATCCTCCCACAATTTGCATTTATTAAAATAAAAAATATGCTTTTATTTTTATTGCTCCAATTGTTGATATAAACTTTTGCATTTAATTTTTATTATTTTAAATTAGTCTTTTCTAGTACACTTATATATGGAAAATGAAGTATAAGTGATTTGTGGGTATTTTGTTTCTTATTAAGTCTAAGCAAATTCAAAACTCAACGAAATTCGAAATGTTTGATTCTGAGCACACAATATTGGTGTCTAATACAAAATTTTATGAAAAATATAAATGTAACTAGTTTTTACAGGATACAAAGATACTTATTTTCCTCATGATTTATATGCTGCATAATTTTGCAATTCTTATAATATGCATAGATTTGTAAATTGGATTACGAATTTTTAATAAATGTAACATAAGAAATTTTTTTGTGTGTTTTATCTCTTATTGAATGAGTTCTTTTGTATTTTTAAAGACAAATAAATACTTGGTCAGAATGTGAGTTAAGTGTAGAATTAGGTACCCTTAGTTTGGCCAAATATTTGGAAATAAATTTTGGTGATAAAATTTAATTTCTAATAACCCTGTCTAAGTTTAACTTTTGTGTAATGGTAGTAGTATCTAAAATTAACTTTTGTGTAATTGCCAACAAATCAAGTTGGTAGCTGATTGTAAATTTTTACCTTCAATAAGTACCTTTATTCGCCAATTATGAATTACACTTCTCGGAAGATAATTTGTGTCTAGAAGACACAGGTGAGAATGGTGTACGAGATCATTATTTGCAATTAATTACAAGAAGATACAGATTTGCTATTTGTTAAATTAACTTATCTGAGATTTACTGTTATTACTACATGTTATATTTTCCTTTGGTATTTTACGATACTTTCCAAGTCATAGTAGAAATTATAAATTAAAAGAAAATATTTGTTTCAAAATAAAGATAGATTTTATTTAGTTATTAACAAATTCTACAAGTTTTAGTTTTATATTTACGAAGAATATGTTAGGCAAAAAGTAAGTATTTTGTTAAAAATGTTTTTTTTTTTTTTAAATATATTTTCTCATATTAAAAAATAGACATATTTAAGTACTGAAAACTCTTTCTCATAGATTATTTTATAATAAAATGATTGATAAATATTTTAGAAATGATTTTTAAATTGAATATTTTTAGAATGATAAAAAAAAATTTTGAAGGAAAATGGTGGGAATTTTAGTTTTATATAAGATTAAAACTTTAAATAGTAATCTGATTTTTATTCGAATAAACGTACTGTTCATAAGAAATAAAGAGCAAACTACTTGTAGATAAAAATTTTATTGGTTTAACTCAAATAATTAAATTATATTCTAACTAAAGTTTTTTTAATTTTTATCTGATTTAAACTTATAGCTTTATTTTTAAAACATAAATGCGTAATAGTATAAAGAAAAATTTATTGATATTCGTTTGCCTTGAAAATAGTAAATACTTATTTGCTCACGTGACATTTATCGCATCCAGAATATAAGTGTAATTCAAAATATCATTTAGGATTTTCAATTAATGGGAATTATGCATAATATTATGAGAGGCTATTTAAAATTTTCTGAAAATTCATCAAATGTATTTTAATGCATCATAAATATTCATAAAGTGCAAATTGTAGTAGTGTTAAATAGCTTATGAAATATGGAATTGTATTTTAAGTAATACTGGTTAAACCCCTTCATTAAAATGATGATAAATCACAGTTAGAATGAAAATTAACGGTTCGCTCTGCCAAAATGTTCTCTTTAGTTTCGGTTACAGTTACCATCTTCAAAAGGTATTGAGCGTGATGAATCAATTATTTTTTATTTCATAATAAATGAAAAGGTGAGTATACTTCAGTTTTAAACACGGTAATTGGGATAAAGAATAAAAGCTTTGTAACAGGCGATAATTATCATGAAAAAAGAAATTTTATCATTAGTGAAAAATTTTAATTTTTATTATGAATACAGAAGATTATTGTCCCATGGATATTTTTTTTTGAAGTAAATTTGGTCACGCATTCCTAAAAATTGTTGCTGAAAACATGCTCATGTTTAATTGTTACGAAATAATCTGTTTATTCAGAAATCGAACAATTTTCGTTTAAAAGAATTTTAGGATACCTTAGTTTATTTAAACATAATATATTTCAATGCATTGCATATACTAAGTGTATGATAATATTTTTATTTAGAATATAATTGCAGTGGAATATTTTATAAAAATACATAGAAGAATCTGGAATTCTTTTAATTTGGATTGAATTATTTGGAAATCAATTATTTTGAAATTATGTTTGCCAGAAATAAAGTTTCCTTGACGAAAAGATATTTTAGAACTGAATAACATTTTTTTGAAAAAAGTGAATCAGACCGCCTTTAAAAACTTCCGCTTTTTAATAACAAAATCAATGGAACATGATAAAAAATATCACAAGCAAAAATATTGTAAGGGATTATTGTTGATGAAAATATTTTATTATTTTATTAAATCCATTAATCGTTCTTGAATTTTCTTTACGGACAAGTATAAAAAAGATTCAAGTCTATAAAATATATTATAAGTATATCAAGTTACATGTTTTGTAATTATATACCTTAGTGGGTTCCATTAAAAATATAATTTTATAATACATCTGAATTATCATCCACTACTCTTTAGATTTACCTTCGAAGTGTTGATAAATGGAGTATTTAATGAATGTTGTACCTCTTAGATTTGCATAATTTCATTGTTTTTCTAAAAAGTTAGCTTAGTGCTGGATTAAAATATATAACTATGAAAACCCACTATATAGATAAAATATTAATTAAAATAATAATTTTGATATTACTTCAACAATAATCTTTTAAGATTTTCACTCTATCGTAAGGAACTGTTTAAGATGAAATCCCTGTAAAAATATAATCAATTAATTCGCTCATCTTTTTCTCAATAAATAGGATAGGTAAAAAAAAAAAATAAATAAAAAAAAAAAATAAATAAAAAAATAATAAAATAAAAAAAATAGAACAATAGAATACTTTACAGTTAAAATCTCATTATATTATTATCCTTGAAATGGGAATATATAAGGTTGCTAAGAAACAATTTGCATACGTATTTTAAATGTGGGACACTAAAAGTTAGTTTGTTGTAAACAAATGGTAAATGTCGTGATAAATATTCTTTAAGGATAATAAAATTATTTCAAGTCAAAGTTTCCAGAAAATTTAAAAGAAGATAAATTTAAACGATGTCATGTTTTCTTGAAATCCTAAGTAGAATTCCAAACTTTATTGGGCAGAACTGGCAGCCGAATGGTTAGCGCTCTTGCCTTCGATTCAACAGTTCGTGGGTTCGAATCCCACCTCGGGCATGGATGTTTGTAGTGGTTCGGAATCCACTTCAAACCGTAGGTCCCAGTCTAATTAGCCCTCATATGCAAAAAATGACCGTTGAGCGAGAAACAAACGAAACTTTTTTTAGAAATGGATTCGGGTTCTATAATATTAATGTGTAATAAAATTGGTAGATATGTGTCATCAGATTTATACTATCAATATATAAATTGATAACTTATTAAGATCAACTTATTTAAAATGTTTTTCCTATATTCAATTTTATAAAAAGTATTTGAAAAATTTTGAAATAAAAACAAACATTTTAGGTGTAATTATATTGAAATAAAATGCTCTCCTTAAATGGCATTGTGAATTTGCTTATTATGAATTATGCATATATATTTTTACTGATTGTTTTTGACTTATAAGATCGTATTCTATTATTACACTGATTTCTTAAGTTAAGGAAATCCTAATTGACAAAATTGCAGTTTCATAAAAATTGTATAGTATATACAAGAAGTCATACTGAATCAAAACCTATTTTACAAAGTGATGAAGCAAAATTGGTAATCAGGTTCCCTAGAGAATATACTTTTAACAGTATCCGCTTTTTTTTTTAATTAAGATAAATTGAGTACTAAATCTCTGAAATAAACTTTTTTAAAATATAAATATTTTTTTATCAATTATTTAAAAATTATGACGGCATGCTAGTGCTTGAAAAGACCAGAATTGAATCGTATGAGATGCCGCATTCATAATTCAGTTGAGGGTTCAGTGTAGAATTAGGTTTGGCAAAAAACGTGGCGATAAAATTGAATTTCTAGTAGCCCTATCTAAGCTCAACTTTTGTGCAGCGGCCATCTTATTAGTCTCATTTTGGCATAAAAAAATTAGCAACAAATCAAGTTTGTACCCTATTGTAAACTTTAACCTTCAATAAGTACCTTTATTCACCAATTATGAACTACATTTCTTGGAAGATAATTTGTGTTTAGGAGGCACAGGTGAGAAAAGTGTACGAGATTATTATTTACAATTAATTATACAAAGATACAGATTTGCTATTTGCCAAACTAACTTATCTGATATTAGCTGTTTTACTATTCATTGTAAAGTTGGTATTCCCATCAACTGTAAGCAAAAGACTTGGTGGAGAAGGAATGAATGCTTGCTGTTCCCATCAAATTTATGAAAGCATTCTTATTGACTGTTATCACAATTAATAAACTTTAAATATTCCTGCAATTAAAGTTAGACTGAAAATCAAAAATAAGCCATTAATTTAGGTAGATAAAGTTTATCGGAAAAAATTTATAGAAATCTAATATTTAAAGAATCTAATGCTATAAATAAGTAAGTCGAGAAGTTTATTTGAAGCAAGGTGTCTGCTAATGATCTAGTAAAGAAGACATATCTTCTTTACTAGATCATTAGCAGCTGATTGGAGTTTTTGCAATTTTAAGCATACAGGAAAACACAATTGAAAATGTTGTGCTATAGACCGAAGATTT
Source organism: Latrodectus elegans (assembly GCA_030067965.1). NCBI lineage: Eukaryota > Metazoa > Arthropoda > Arachnida > Araneae > Theridiidae > Latrodectus > Latrodectus elegans. The sequence continues at coordinate 32,285,557 of CM057815.1, forward strand.
CAAAACTACAAACCATAAAAAGTTGAGGTTTAAGCAAAATGGTGAAGAAAACCATAAAATAAAGACTGCATTAACCATAAAATAAAGACTGCATTAACCATAAAATAAAGACTGCATTAACCATAAAATAAAGACTGCATTAACCATAAAATAAAGAATGCACTAAGAAAATGCAGCACACAAAAGAATGATAAACGAAATGGAATTTTAATTGATAAAAATAATAGAAAGAACAAATAAAGTTGCTTTAGCACTGTAATTTAATTACATGTATACTGTAAAAAACCCGTTGCTTGGAAATAATGTATGAAATTTCATAATATGTTTTCCAATCAAGCAACATTGCCAACTAAACATGTTTCGCATAGATAAAACGTGCTGTTCACTTCATAAGCTGTGTTATGTTAACATCAAACATCAAGTTAACCATGGTTTAGAAGCAGAAATGTGGATAAGAGTTGTATAATGATATAGTGGCCTTCAAATGTTAGGATATATTGCTACATGATATCAAAGCTTCAAGCACATTTTCTACTATGCTAGTAGCTACATGTTGTTTTAGCAACATTATCCATTAGAAAGAAGGAACCACTAATGGCTGCAGTAATTGAAAATATGGGTTAGAGGTTTTGAATACTATAAATTATAATGTGAAATATAATTTTTTCGACTATGATCAGTTTTGTACCAAAGAAGATTTGTTGTTAAATAAATTGCTGCCTTCACTGTTAAGCATATGAAAATTAATATGAATAACTTATCGGATACGTTTTCTCTATACACTAATTCTTATATAGCTTGCATCAAGATTAAACCAGCATTTATTTCTAAGGGTAACATCGAATGTGCTAAAAAATTTCCCAAACTATTTTACTTTATACTTCCACTGCCTCACTTTTTATATGTTGAAAATGCTAATTAGCACCTATTAATCATTAGTAATTGATGTACTTAATTACCATATGTTATCGAGTAGTGGGAAAAGCTCTTTCTTTAGGTGATTGATAATGGTAATACTGCTATACTCGGTTACAAAAGCAATCTAAAATCTCTCATTATTTTGATTGTCACGGATTTCAAATTCTTCCTAGTTGAATTCATAGTTTTCAAACTACTATATCATGGCCAAGTAACTTATTTTAGACACTGTTGCACACTATAAAGTGCTATATGACAGAAGTCACTAAACAGCTATAATTCTTCGCATTTTCACAGAGCAATTTAATTAGGAATAATCCTTTAATTAATGAACGTAACAAAAAATATGACCATCGCAATAATTGTCAACATTGAAATGAAATATTAAGAGATCGACAAGCATTTTATGTCCACACAAATTTGTTTTACATAACATTTCCTTTTTCAGAAAGAGTCAGAATCGATTCAAATCAAGAGCTTTTTGTTGAATTGCTTAGTATCCTTTATTTTCCACAGTTTTGTATTTTAATGGTTACATTTATTCATAATAAGTTCCTAATTATCCAAATTGCTTATGAATTTAATGTTGATTACTTCCTTTTTTGATTTTCCCTTCACTTGTTCGAAGTTATATAAATAATTCTTTTTACACTAAAATCACTTATTTTCAATTTCTTTGAGGTCATTTCATGCATAGTATAAACATATTGAAATTGGCATCGCAATTCATTCATCTAGTTCAATAGCAAGATACTTCTTTATTGAAGTTTAATTATAACCATCTTAAACATAGATAACCACATTTTTATACTTATTAAATTAAAATTTTCAATTAACTTTGGCTTAGTTCATTATCTAATATTATTACTACGGAGACCAAAATTAAGTTAACTTGAATGAATATTCATTTCTTCGTTTAAACTAAAAGTGATCTTTCAAATACTTTCTTCAATTATGGACCATTAGAAGTTCTTATATTATTGTTGTTCTGAACACTTTTTATTATTTTTTTAATCTTTACTTTCGTATATATATTATAGTAAGGTACAAGATTTTAAATTTTTGTCCTGAACTAAGACTTGATAATTTTATTACTTATTATACGCATTCAAATATTTACGATTAATATTTGTATCGTAGATGAATTTGGTTTTAAAACACATTTGTTAAATTTCGTAAAAAAAGTTTTTTAAATTTAAAAATAATATATATATATATATATATATATATATATATATATATATATATATATATATATATATATATATATATATATATATATATATATATATATATATATATATATATATATATATATATATATATATGCAAGTAAATCTTGTCGAATTTTAAATCGATTTGTAGCAATCTCAATTTTTTAGTTTATGGAATCATACAAGTTGCATAAAATAATTCTTTCGCTTTCATTAATAATACAAGTTGTATAAAATAATTCTTTCTCTTCATAGTAAATTTGTGCCTCTCAGGCGTTTTTTTTTTTTTTCATTTGAGAGGTAATTAGAGTAGGCTCAACGCTTTTAAGTGGATTCCGGATCGCTAACAACATCCAAGAACGGGGTGGGATTTGAACTCACGAATTGTTAAACAAAGCGCTCTAATATTTCTGCTCTTGAAAAACGAATGGAGCTAACCATAAAAATAATTCAAACTGAATTTGTTGCTAATATTTGTTCTCACGAATCTTTGATCTCATTTACTGCTCTGAATTTCGATAATATATATATATAAATCGCAAATTCTAAATTATTGAATGTTTTGTAAATTCTTCCTTACTATAAATTTATGTCATGGTTTCTATACATAAAAATAATTTTCGGTATTTTTAAGCATGATTTTGTCTAGATATATATTTTTAGCCACAAATATTGGAATCTTAAGAGTAATTTCAGGAATTATATTCATCCTTTTCAAAACTTATAATTTGTGATTAAATTTTCAGTGAAATGAAAAGGGGTACATTTTTAATAATAATATAAACTCTAAAAATTTTGTGTATAAAACAAAAATGAATATATCTTTCCCCTACTATCACCTTTCGTTGAAGTACGTGATAAAAAAACGAATCGATTATTAGATTTCCTTGCTTGATAGACTTTAATATGGTTTATTACATTTAATTAAATGTCTTGATTAAATTGTCAAAATATTTTGCAAACATTTCAAGTAAAGTTACTTTAAAATGAATCAAGAATTCCAAAAAGAAGAATTTTCTGTTGGGAATACTGCGTGCAAGTAGTATCGATTAATAAGAGCGTTTCATATTTTATTTTTCAGATTAAAATTTAAATATGTGTATTTAAGCAGAATTATTTCGTTCAAATTTTGCCACTCATTTAAATATAATAAAGGGATTGATTTTTTATATTATAACTTTCTTTAAAATAACTGATTCTATTTTTTAATGACTTTTAAAAAAGTAAATATTTGGGGTAGGCACTAGATTTTGCAAAATTCGCTACATAAATTCTTTTTATTTTAAATATTTTTGGTACACATTCTGTGATTAAATGTGCTCATATTTACAAATAACATGTTTATCTAATTATCTAAAATGAAATATATATTTATGTGTGGAATTCCTTTTGTTTTTAAAATACAACATTTTCAAATTCGGGGTTGTCATTTATTGAAATAGAAAACGTAGACATGTTTTTCCAGAATTTTGCAAGCGAACAATTGAATAGATGAATGAACGGAAAAATAACTCATAATTTTTGTAGATTGAAACAATGTTTTGATGTTAGTTTGTTATTATTATATTTTTGATCAAGAAATATTTTTGCATTTTTTAAACGAAATTGTGCGTTATGTATTTATAATTGTATGCTTAGCTTAAAATCTAAACATTTGCTGTTGTAAATGATATTTATATATTATCATTTTATCAAATGATATATTTCTATTTCTATCCTTTATTAAAAATAAAAAAATTGCTTTATATATTTCCTAATTTTTAAATCCATAAATTTTTATAAATACATATATCTTACTGTATGACACATGAGAAATCTTATTTAGAACTTAAGTAAAATTTTAGTATTAAAGTTTATTTTTCAAACAAAATACAAATAACAGATTCTAAGAGTATTCATTTAATTTTATTTAGAAATAAATACTGCATTTTCAAAAAGATTAAACTTGTTCTTAAAAACTGTGTAACGTTTTTAAAAGGAAATGTATTGTAAAAATCGTACAACTTTATCATTTACAAAATTTCTATTAGTAATATATTTTATCGATAGATGGCAGTAAATGCCTGTAGGGAAACCTATTTTAATAAAGTAACTTGTGTCATTAAAATTCTATTATCCATTATGATTAAAATTTAGCATAAGGAAAATATACACACACAAAACAGAAGTAAAAATAAGGAAATAATCTCTAAATAATTTCAGACCACAAGACTGTGATAAATAGTTACTTTCTATCGGGTTTTATTGCCTTATTATTATTATTTTTACATTTTTACACGTCAAAACCCCATCTAAATTCTTTTTCGTATTTATGAGCAAATATTATTTAATACTGTTATTGACGCAATTGTCTTTTAGTAGACAATTATAGTTTAATCATGAAAGAGCCAATATTTTAGACTTTTATTAATTTACAATAAAATTTGAAATTGTGGTTCCGAGACTAACAGAAATAATTATATATTTTAGAATAGGAATAAAAATTTCATGATCTTTATAAGGAATTTGTAGCATGATTTTTTTAAAATAATTAAAAGGGGTAAAAATCAAAGTTTTCTAATGTTTATTATTTCATTTTAAATTTTTTTTATACTTCGCAGTCTATTACATGCAGTTTATTAGCGAAATTTCATGTTCGTTTTTAATTTTTGAATACTTAAGACGTATTCAAATATGCAAAAATTAAAAATAAACTAATGTTTTATTTTAAAAGGATAATTTAAAAAGGATAATTTTTAAATCACCCCTTTTTCTCCTAGAAGGTTTATGAGAGAGCACATACCACTCAACCGAGTTTCCATTAAGGCCAATAATTTCTTTTAGTAAGAAAAAAAATCTATTAAGTTTTATCAAAACTCGATGTTGTCTAAATAACCTTGATTAAAGCCATGTCTTTAACTAGATTATTATTTCTGCAAGTTTTATCGCGAATGAAAGAATAACACTTTTTTTCCCTTGCGCATTGACAATTTTTAGCAATTTAAGTGCATGAATTATGGAGAAAATGAAATAAAAATAAAATTAAAGGGAAGCAAAGAAAATATATAAATTTCTACTTATTACCTGATGACAGATAAACTGAATTAAACCTTGGTTCACAGCAATGTTATTAGCCATTTCTTTAACGTCATTACCATATTTACAAAATATATTTCACACAATATGTAATTTCATATTTATTATTGAAATAAAGTTCTAAATATGGATTGGGAAATTAATTAATTGGGAAAAAATTAATTTTAAAAATCAACTACGAATTAATTTTGTTGTTCGTTCCGGATAACTTAACTGCTTAAATCTGTTGTAAGCCTTTTAATCCCGAGCGTAAATTGCTTTTCGACAAAATATTTGACAGATAGTGAAATACTGGGCCACGTTCTCGTATCGCAAGTAAAGAATCCGGGAAAACTTCAACTCACACAAGCTAACAGGAATACATCCAGAAACTAAATACATATATACTTTCTTCAACCGTGGCTGGAATGGAACCCGTGAACTTTGGTTTTAAAAAGCCATGGGTTCTAATTACATAAGTACATATCACGGTTAAGTCCAGGATATGTACTTATGTAGAAAAGCAAAATTCTTATAAAAAGTTGATTTTTCAGATTTCTTGATAATTTAATTATAATTCATATTTAATCAAAATAAAATCTTTAATTGATTAAAATATTTATTTTCAAGAAAAAACAATTATTACGAATGTATTCAAATATGTACTTTTTTTTTCATCGTTCTTATTACTATTTATATAAATACGAGGAATAAATTACAGAAACATGAATCAATTACAAATGCACTTCAGCTTCTTTTTCTGAAAAAGAGTTATTAGTTGCATCAAACCACTTTAATAGAAGAAAATATAGTGCCACAAAAATCCTTCCAAATGAATTCACTGAAATTAGAATGAACGATTCTCGCGAAATAGAGACAAAAAACTATCTTGGCGTTCGTTTTGGCGAAAGGTTACCATAAAGGATGTAAATAATCTCAGTGATATTTTTTATTTCTGCTTGAATGGAAATGTTTTTTTATCCCTTTCAGAAATTGACTTGATTAAATAACTTAAAGGAAATGGGTTCTATTTATCTTTTTTTATTATTAAATACATAGAGATTGAGAGAAAATGAGACTATCAATAGTCATTACCTTTAGTAAATACTTATATAACTCCGAATAAAAGAATAAACAAATTTTCTAAAAATGCTTACATTATATTCAAATAAAAACGCAAAGAATTAAATTATTTAGAAATTCGTAAAAAATATTTTTACGCAAATTTTTAAGTTAGAATTAATAAGTAAAGATAAGTACAGGCTTAACAACATATATATATTTTTTATTTTACGCATAAACAAAATATTTAATTTGTTTATTAAAACAACATTTCAACAAATTTAAATAAATGGAAAAGATATTCAATTTACGCATAACTTTTCTAAAGCTAAAATGTTTATTCTGCTTATTATATAATTTAAATAAAATTAAATTAATTTCTTAAGAAATAGAATAAAATATATTCAAATAAGAAAATATGTGTAAGAAATATTCAAAATGCAATCAAACAAACTATATATTAAAATGTGATAATTATTAATCTTTTGCTCATTCATTTTATAATACTGATGGATTACTATTAATAATTTTACATTCTTTTCACTTAACGCGAGAAAATTAAAGATACGTATTTGAATGAATTAAATAAATAAAATAGTAAGACTACAATAAATAAATAAGCAGTATAATATATTTAATTTTATACCATCAAACATTACGAGAATGTCTTTGGAGTCCGTGTGAACTTAAGTTTTCAATAATTTTAAATTTTTAAAGTTTCTTTAAGCTGATAAAAATCATATGAGTTATAATATGTTTGCAGAAGATTAGTCTTATCTGTTCATAAAGAACTTTTTTTTCATTAAAATAAATTTATTTTTAAACACGAAGAATAAAATTTCATTATAATGTTGTTGTTGTTCCCGTGTGCCAGCTAGGCGGGCAAATTGGGGTGCGCTGCTCCACTTTTCCAACTGATCCGTATTTGGTGTGGAGTCCAACTTCTTCAGTACACACACATGCCATAGGGATCTATTTATAGGGTAAGCAACAATTCACACATCATTCACACAAGGAAAGGACAAAGACAGGAAAGAGAGAGAGAGAAAGTACATCCATGCCTGAACCGGGATTTGAACCTAGGACCTCCTTATCCGTAACCAGGTGCGTTGATTTCATCTAATATTTCCTTAATATCAAAAGACTAAATTTTATTTCTAAGTCCTTTGTTTTGTCATTTGTTAAAAATTCTAACTATTATTTTTTTTTGAATGAAACTTAAAACAGTCGCAAAATGAATATTTTAAAAAATGGCATTTATGGTAATTATAAGAATAATTTGTTTTAGTTATTCAATGTGTTCATAGAGTCTTTTCTTGTTTATGTTATTTTAGATCATTATTTATCATATCTAAACATAATTAATGGTATAAAATAATATTTTAACACTCGTTTTTAACGAAGGATTATTTTTAAATAATGTGCACATTTTCAAAACTATAATACATAATACAGTCCATAATATGTAATGCATAAAAACAAAAACATCTGGGCAGTACGTTTTCAAATTCTAAATCATTTGTATCACAGCAAACATTTAATTTTAGCTTTATTTAAATAAGACTTTTAAACTTGACAAGATAAAGGTTACTTTTTTTATTTTATATAACAACCAACTTTCTCTAATATTTTCTTTTTTTTTAAGGAATTAATTAATTATCATGATTACATACATATTACCATAGCAAAAAATCATTGAACTGAAGTTAAATGAATGTTTATGTTGCATAAATTAATGTGTTCATAGAATTTTAACCCAGAGCATACACCAGAATTACACCAACGATATCAGTGTAAAATTAAAAAATCCTTGAATGAATTTGCTTATAAATTAGACACTTGTTTAATTTCGAAAGTTTATAAATAGAAAAATTCTTCTCATTCATATATTGATTGTATTAAATATTATTTTGGAACTGTTAAGTCATGAGGAAAGTAGAATTTAAGAAGTTCACTTTATTTATTTATAAATATAAAAATTCTCTATTTGAGCAGAGAAAAATTGTTTCCTTTGATATTTTTATTGCATCAAAAGGTAAGTTTTCTTTATTATGTGCAATAGCTATATCACTAATATTTAAACTTAATACACTGAGTAAAATATATAAATTTTATTCATATTTTATTTATTATCACATAAATATTATTCCTTATCCTATAAATATTATACACATTAAAGTAAACAGTATTATTTTTTAGAAAATGTAACTCATTTCTAAAGGTCATAAATATCGAAAATTGAGCATATTTTATTTATTTCATCCTACGATGGTATCAGACAAATCGTTTCTAAATAAATATGAAGTATATTAAATATAAATATAAAAGCACCTTACAATATCAATTTTAAATTACGTTTTCCAGATTTTCAATGGAAAAAATGGATAATACAGAGATGGTTATTTTATTCCATCAATCAATGTTTCTTAATAATATTTAGAAGTTATAAGCAAAGTAAATTATAAGTAAAAGAGACATTTTTTAAGGATAAAATAATGAACAATTATACTAAAGCGAAACTCAACACTTAATAAATAATTTTTTTGTTGAATTTTTTAAGAAACCACATATTTAGAATGATTTATTGAAGCTTTATTGGAGGAAAGAGGAAAATTTTAATAAAGTTTTTAATTTATCATCATTTAATTAAATTTTTTATGTTTTTCAAATTTGGGCATATTACAAGTAAAATAGTTCGAAATAATTTGCATAGTAACAAAAACTTGAAAATCAGTTTTAACATCGCTATTTACTAATGAATTTTTAGGTTCTCGGAAAATATCAATTATTTTAAAGAAAGTTAATTTATATAAATATTTTAATTCTTTCAAATGTATTCATTAAAATATTTATAGTTCCTTAGTGATTGCCAAATGCTATAAAATATTTAAAAACTAGACGTTATTAATTAAAATTTCCTTCCAAAGGTTTATAAAATATTTACTCTCACATATACCAAAGTGATTTTTCATTTAATACACAATCTTATAATCTTATTTCAAATTAAGTTATTAACATTAAGTTCAAATTAAATTAATTTAACATTAAGTTGTTTTTGAAGTTTGTTCATATAATCTTATAATAAGAATTATTCAATTGAAATTTCAAGGAATTTTAAATTGTTTACTTGAAATAATTTTTGTTTGAAGTAAATAATTTATAAACTATGGAGCATTTAATAAGGGAATTTTTCATATTTCTTTTTAATAATTTCTTAATTTATTAAATTTTAAATAGCCCAAAATATATATTTCATTTAATTGTTTATTTGATCCTTTTTTTTTAATAATATATTTAAGACAGATGAACTATTGCGTCATTTTAAACTCGCATTTAAAATGCTTGATATATTTTATTGCTTAAAAGAAAAATAGTTAAATTTAGTTTAAAATTTTAATTTCACTATAAATGCATTCTATTTCTAATAATACTTATTATAAATAACTTATGTTATTAAAGAATTAGATTTTTAAACAATTTTGTTAAAATAAAGTTTTAACGGTAAATTTTTAAAATTTGTTCCAAGTTGTTTCTGGAAGTAGTCGTACTAAGAAAATTATCAGATTCATAATTCTTCTTATAAAAAACGAAATCGTCTATTACTCTCAAAAATCAAAACTAATTTTTATAAAAATTTTCCCTCAAATTACCAAAATATTATGTAATCAAATTCTATAAAATAAATAAAAATATTAACATTAATTTGCTTGCCACGACAGAAAAAAGATTGATTTTTTTATGTATAAAAGGAAGAAATTGGTTTTACGGGGCTAAATGTTAAGACAATTAAATTTTATACTCAACTGAATTTTAAATAGAGTTTAATTGATCTTGTCAAAAAAGAAGCTTAACTTTTATAATTATTTTTAATTGATTTAATACTCAGATTGACTTAGAAAATATTTACATATATAGTATTTTGAGTTTGTGAAAACTCGCTTATTTTCATGTTTACTTTTGAAAATGAGATTACGGTATAGTAAAATTCTTGAAATAGACTGTTTTGGAGTTAAACATAAAATATTGATTAAAATTGGTTATTAAATATTTTTTATAAATATTTTACACTCAATAAATTTTTAGTTATTCAATAATAAAATATCTATTAAAAATATTTATCATATGAGTTGTTTCAACAAAAGTAATAATTTTTGAAGTAAAGCAAGCCAGCTATTAAAAATTGAAAATTAAATACCACAATGATTTACAGAAAAACTTTTGTATTTAAGCATATATGCGAAAAGAATTAAAAACTTTATGAAGGTATTTTATTTTTGAAAAAAATTATCTAAATTATTATTATTATTAAATATAAAAATTATTACAAAATTAAAAATTATCTGAAAAAGCAAACTAATGTTTATGTTGAAATAAAATTAAATGAAACATTTTATTTTGAAATACAATATCAATTTTTTTAAAGAAATATTGTGTATTACGAGTATTTCAAAAAAATTCTTAATTTCCATAAGTCTTTATTTCAAAAATTGAACTTTAAATAAGTTTTAGTTAATACAAGTACTATTTAAAGGAGTGTATTCCCAGCAGGTGGTAAATAAATAAAAGAAGTAAGAAATTAAATGGTGTCACAAACATTTCACAAATAAAAAATATGTAATTTATTTAAATTTTAACTACCTAATGTGATCTAAGCATAAGTCAGTGAATTTCATTTTTATATCTTAAAAAGCATCGAGAAAATTTTAATCATTATATTGATTTTTCTAAAATATAATATTAGGCAAGTTTGAAAATTTTTATGTAAATAAATGTAAAAATATCGAAAATAGTTTCTAAAATCACCAATAACTATCGATATTTATTTATCTGTAATATATTTATACTTTCTTCACGGAGGAAAAGAGATAAATAATAGAAAGAAGGAATTAAAATTAATAATATTAACAGTTATTTTGCCCAAATTACCTATTTAAGACATTCAATAAAATTGCAGCCAAAGTTAAGTAGTATATTTTTATATATTTGAATGAAATGCATAAAGTTTACAAATTCTCCCATGATTAAAAAATATACATATAAAAGAAAGTTTATCTTATTTATGAATGAAATTTGAAGTAATTTTTAACTTGCAAAATGTAATCATTTTCAATGAAATTTATTTTTTATAAAGCAAAATTGCATACATTTTGACAAAAACATTTAATTTTAAATGATAATATTACCCTTACAAAAAAATAGTTATTGATATTAAAAAAATATCGTTTCCACAGTTCCTGCAAAAAATATCGTCTAATATTCCAATATATTTTTGAAAATTCACAATTTATAATTAATTCTTCCCTACTTAAAGTATTTTAAAATTAATTGAAAGTTATCTGAAACTAAATAATAAAATTCAGATTTGTTAGAATATTATTTCTGAAAATTTAAGTAAGTGTAAAGAAACATGTTTAGAAAGAATTTCTTCTTTACATAGATTAGCAAACAAGTCATGCAGTAAATGGGGCCGAACGTCACCGTGAAAAGCAACCAATGAGGATGTGAGTTTCGTTTCCATAGCAACCGAATGCTGGCGTATTCCATTTACCAAATTTAATCACAATTTCTGAGCAATAAACATTGAAGGATATGCATATTTAGATAAATGCTTCTTGTATGTTATCTCTAGTAATAAAATAGTTTCAATGACTATAGAATACCATTCATACATGGATAATATTTCATCTCGATTTGAGAGATTATTGAAATAATATGGATATATTTTAATACAATATTTTAAACAATTGCTTTCTTTTATGACTTAATACGGATTTGAAAAATATTGTATTGCCCTCAATAACTTCATTTGACATTCAATAATCAAATCAACGATAATATTTATTAGCAAGCATATTTATATTATGGAAATGGAATCAAATTAAATTTTAATATTCCATATCAGACATAAAATTTTAATAAAGGCATTATATTAATATTTCTTTATAAACTTTTTTTTAAATAAATATTATTATAATATTAATATCTATTTAATATATAAATATAATAAATATTATTACAATATTAATATTAATTTATATACATTATTAACATTTAAATAAAAAAACATGTTAACAATTTATTTTAATGTTATACATTATATATATATATATACATATATATATATATTATCAATATTTATTAATAATTAATAATATATTAATATATAAATATCAATATAATATATTAATATGTATTTGAATGAAGAATAAAGAGATAGTTGGCAAAGTTTTAAAGTATATAATCTCGTTTTTATACAATTCGCTTACTTGGTGATTTATATAAATATAATTGTTTTTTAATATTGAAAAGTAAATTTTAATTTTTCTGAAATAACTAATAACTACCACATAATTTACTATAAGTAACATTATAACATAAAGAGATAATATATAATATAAAATTATCTATTTTTGTAATTATGAATTATGTAATGAAAATATCTCTAATATATTGGACGTTTATTTTCCAGCGAAAATCTTAAATATTCATTAAACAATCTCTTAAAGCTTAAAAAAAAAACTAACTTGTGATAAATGTAATTAATTTTTTCTGTGTTTAATTTCATATCATATTCAGTAATATATATATATATATTTATAAGCCGCCTGCCAACTTGTCTAGTGGTCAGCGTGCCTGACTACGGATAGGAAGGTCTTGGGATCGAATCCCGGTTCAAGCATGGATGCACTTTCTCTTTCTCTATCCTGTCTTTGTCCTTTCCTTGTGTGTGTGAATGAAGTATGAATGATGCCTACCCTATAAACGGGTCCCTATAGGCATGTGTGAGGATGCGATGGTGGCCCACCCCCTGTGGTGCACCTGGGGCAACGCCTCTTCGGGTAAGAGGTCGCTGTATCTGGCCGGTTCATTGGGTATCAGGGAACAATAGATTAACAGACTAGGTTGCAGTTGTAACTGTCTACAATCTGCCATTGGAAAAAAAAATGAAAAAAAATATTTATAAGCCGACCGATGGCTGAGAGGTTAGCGCTGCTGAGCTGTGGGTCCCTAGTTCGAATCCCAGTTCAGGCATGTATGCTGCTTTCTCTCTTCGTTCTCTCTGTGTTTCTCAGTCCTTTCCTTTGTGATAATGTATGAATGTCGCCCACCGTATATTCGGCTTTTTGTGGTAGTATGCGTGGGCAACGCTACTCACTTTCATGAATTGGTTCACAGGTGCCCACCGTTGAATGTATATATATATATATATATATATATATATATATATGTGTGTGTGTGTGTGTGTGTGTGTATGTATGTATATATGTATAACATGGAAAGTTTATTATCATTTCTTACATTATTCGATTTAAGCGGAAAAAGAAGCTATGAAGTATCTATTTATTATTGCATCCATTTCTAGAAATAAAGATTATTGTATGACATCGGTGAAAGTAAAATTATTCCTTATCGAGCTCCACTTTTATTGGTCATATCATCGAATATTTATTTAGGTTCTCTGCGTCTTTAGACATTTGCGTTTTCATCAGTCATGCATAATACATATTAATATTAGAATAACTGAAATAAAACATTTGGTGAATCTATTGGCATTTATAGAAAGAAACGAGAAATGTGTGTGTGTGTGTGTGTGGTTACAGTTGCTTGCATAAATGAGTTCGGCAAAATAATTGGTATCGTTATAAATCAACATTAATATTAGAATAATATTAATGTTGATTAATATTATTCTATTGTTTACATATTGTATAAGTTCGTTATTGGTATAAGTGGGAATTTCTTATAAATAATTAAAAAAAAAACTTTTTCATTACTAATACAGATTTTTAAGTTTAAAAAATCATTGTTACAAGTATAGAGCTAGGAACTCCTAGCTCAGTAGTTATAAGAATCATAATTGTAATTAGTAAGGTAGGTAAATTGTAATTAGTCCAATCATTGCCTTGTTTAGTTTTGAAAAGGTGTTTCATGAATCGAAGTATTTATTACATGCAAATGCGTTTAAAAATAAATAGTAAAAGTGCCTAATTTTCAATCAAATCCATTTTTGCCTCGTTTCTAAATTTTCATTTTTTGTTTTAAACTAATAATAAAATAAAAATATAATCTAATAGTCCATTTAGAAAATATTATTTTGATATTTTTATTTGTTTATGTGATAAATTTATAGTAAAAATGACTAAGTAGTTATATTTACAATAGCTTTGATGATAATGAAGATTTTTTATAAAAACCCACCATTTAAAAAAAGCAAAATGTTTATTTATAAAATTAAAAATATATTTTATAAATTATTTACATTTATCAATATATGTTAATATTTATAAGAACATAAGAACAATTTTAGTCATAGTATTTTTTCGACTTTGAATTCAATATTAAGTTTTACGAACGAAATTTTTTATAAAATACTTTTAAAGTTATTTCGTTTTGTTTAGATGTATTATATTTTTTCTTCATTTGTTTATTTCAATTAAATTTTTTTTCTGTGATGATAAATTTATAAATTTTCATTATTTATCAAAAATGTGAGAAAAATATTTTCTCAATCTTCTAAACAAGAGAAATTTCTTTGATTCATTCTATCTCGCCAAAAATATAAAAGAAACCAAAAAAATCAACCACTGCAATGTATAAACTTCCAAAAAGAAAAAATATTTAAAAAAATTTAAATTACATTATTTTTTACCGAAGAAAGTTTTTTAAGAGGAACGCTTAATTAATCAAATATTAAAAATGTAAAATCTATCTTTTCTTTGTTTATCACATTAATAAAAATCTTGTTTTCTTAGATTCATAAAGTGTACATTAGTTTTATTCGAAACACTTATTTATGTAGATAATATAAAAATAATTTTTCTTTAAATTTAGGTGATTAATGCATTGAAATTTTATAATTCAATGCATTAATCACCTAAATAAGCAATACAATATTTATTAAGAATTTTCATTAATTTGTTTTAAATTGGTTGAATAAATTATGTTAAACTATGTATTCAAATTTATGCAGTATAAAATACATTTGAAAATATTTTTTGATCACAGACTAAGTTTTTAAATGAATAATTAAATATAATGATTAATGATATGTGACTAACTGCTTCTAGAAGAATAATATTTTATATTGTTACAATATATTTTAAATATGCTATAGTTTTGTAGTGTAGAAATTATAGATGTATTCTAAATATAATAAATTTAATACCACAGCAGTATGGGTACGCAGTAAATGAAATAAGCAATTTTGAACAATAATGTTTATTGATAAAGATCACTTATATATTGCATTGAAACATTCGATACTTTTAAACAATTTTAAATATTTTTAATGAAAAATAATTTATTATCTTCATAAGAACATCAAATCCTATTACAAGATGAATTCTAAATAAAAATAATCGGAAATTATTATTAATCATGTTAATAGAACACTATACATTAATTTAACAATTGAAAATTTTATAAGCTTTGAATCTATATTTAAATCATTTCCTTGAATTAATACTGACTCTTGATACTTTTTTTTTTGGTTTTAGAATGTTTTTTCCTTTATAAATTTTTAATATTTTTTTTTATAAAAACTAAATTTTGAATTTTTAATTAAAAATAAAACTGTGTTAAAGTTTTATTTTTTATTAGTAAAGTGTATTATAAAATTAAACACTGATTACTTAATACAAAAGGACCAGAAAATTTGTAGTTTTAGTTAATTTGGGCATAGTTTTAAAGTTGAAATAAATTCTCTTACTACTTTCTGAATTTATTGACGATCAAAGGAAATCAAATATTTTGGCGTTTTCCCATTCAAAAAAAAAAAAAAAAAAAAAAAAAAATTACTATTCCTGGTTCTCAAAATTCAGAAGAACAGGGTTATACTAAAATAACAGTTTAACTACTCATTACAATGAATTGGTATTATTTGACTTCCGCAGTATCAATAGTGGAGAAAAAAGATTGGTTTATTTCCTTCTTGCTAATTATCATTTAAGATTTTCCCGGTATAGTTAAAGAGATACTTAACAATCGTCTAATCACTGGCTTTTATCTGGTATAAAGTAAAAAAAAAAGCCTCAAGGAATTCAAACAATTTATTTCTTTCTGTAGAGAATTCACTGCTTTATTTAAATTAACTTTCATTTATTTTCAGTTTAGTTTAGTGTAAATTGCTCTTTAATACTTTTACCTCAAATGCTTACAACTTACTGAATTTTAATTATTTATCCTTTAAGTTGAACTACGAATTGCAATATAAGTTTATTCATTGCAAATAAATTATGCAAGATTCTTAATTATTGAAAATTTCTGTATAAAATAGCTCCTTAATTTCTTCTTAATGATATTGTGATATAAATCATTTAATGAAGTTAAAAATAAATTTTAAATAAAGTCCGCAAATGTATTTAATAGCATTAATTTTTTTTTGATTTATTACTTGTAACAAGTAAATACGTTTAGTTATAATTTTGTTTGATTCATTAAACATTTTGTAAAATACAGCTTTAATTTTCATTTCTTAATGTATATAATAGTTAATGCATATAATTATGTCAAACTTCACATATGAAAAATAATTTACGCTTATCTCATTTAAAAAATATAATAATATTAATAATTTATTCAAATTTCAATGAGATATATATAATGATTAATTTACTAAGATTTTTATAAACAAGACCGTGGCAGCACAAACATACACATCTTTAAGATAGAAATTCGTTTTTTTGAAAGATGCAACTAAAACCACTTTTTTTAAGAGGAATAACAAATCGACATTCGCCGTCGTTCAAAGTAGAAAATAAAACAGGATAATGAAGATGTTCCAATTTCTGAGAGAATTTTTTGTTTTAGATTGTAAAAATAGTATAGAAAGTATAAATCTAAATTCTTTATTTTTTGAAGCTATTTATTGCATTATACTTGTTAAGATACATACAAAAATATGCATGTATAGAGTTTTTATATAAAAAGTTTTTTAATTCAGTGATAAATTAATTTATTGTTTTTGGTAATTATAATGTCTTTTATAGTATATTCCAAATTTTTTTAGTTATTTATGAATTAGTAAATAAAAATTTTATTATGTAATTATAGATTAATTGCTATGCATTAATATTAAGTCAGAATAGAATGTTTATTTCTTCAGTTTAATTTACTATTCTCAACAGTATAAACATAAGCATTACCAATACAATAAATTGTACGCAAATCAAACACACTAGATAAATTATGATAAATACACTTGAATTCTTTTGATATTTACAATCGCACTGTAGTGATGGAACAGTTATTGGAATTACAGGAAGAGAGAGGCATTATTTATTCTGCAGAACAAAACAAAGTATATTGTAAATGCTTCAGAAAACATAATTTGCTTTTATAATATATTTGTTATCCAAGTTTGATTTAAACTTTGAAAATAATGTGTTAATTAACATTTTCAATGAAGGTAAAAATGAAATCGATAAATAAAATTAAAGCGAGATTAAGTATAAAAACGTTTTATTCAGTTTTATTAAAGAAATATATAGGTTGTACACTTATATTCATTATTATTTTAAATTTACAATATTTATACATAAAAATTTATGGATAGCTTTGAAGATCTCAGCTGGACTTGTATTGCAGTTTGCCATAACACACCAGTTATGGCTGAAACTTCTGAATGCGATGTTTTTTTAATGATTTATTTGCCTAATTCAAAAGAAAAATACGACATTTACAATTTATACAATATACAATCAATTTTGCTCCTTCACATTAAATACTAATAACTTTCATTTTTATACTAATCAGTGCTAGAATTTTATATAAATAATATTATTACCTCTGGATATATTTATGAGGCGTGCATTATATCTATGAGAATTATTCTCCTTAATGTGGTAGTGACTTCTGTCTTTGGTTTATTACACTGTAATGCAAATGAGGGAGATTATTGTTTTACAGTATTTAAATAAATACACTTTAATAAATAATCCATTTTAACAAAAAGTTTCAGAAACATTAAAATATTTTCACCTTATTTAAAATATATCATTTACACTTAAATTACTGCAAATAAGTTTAACCTACCTGTGGCGAAAGTTAAGTATGGAATGTCTTTTCTTAGGCTTAATTTTAAAATTATATTGCATTTCGTCTTTTAAGCAAATGTTTATTTCTTATTCTAAACACATAAATATTAGTGCAGTACTTAAAATTTTAAATTGTATTAATCCAAAAAGCAAAACCAATTGATGTTTTGGTTGTTCATTGTAAATGATAAATATAAACAATGATTATATTATCACAAATGAGGTTAAAATTCTTTGATAATCTATACACAACAGGAACATGAATGTTCTTTAAGTTGATGAAATTTCTGCTTATAATATTACCTTACCTTTAAATATTAATGTGTATTAATTTTAAAACTTTTAAACCTTGAATTTTTTTTTAATATAAGTCACAGAAATATATATTCTAAATTTGTGTCAAAAATAAAATTATTAGTATTCCTTTAACTCCTGCTGTTTGTATTTTGTCAAAGTATGAAGTCTTATAATTAAGAGACAGTTTTCTTAATTTTAATTTCTAATTAGGAAAGAGCATATAAGTTAACTTCTATTTGAATTGTTACAATTTTTTCATTTTAATGAATTATTTTTTTTGCAAGTTCTCTTAATGTTGATAGGTAATAATTAAAGGAATGTTGATAAAACTTATTTATATATATGTTATCTAATTTTTAAATAAATTTTCTATATTTTATAATTTAGTATATTAAACTGAAGTTAATAAGCTTATATATTATGAAAGTAAGCTGGTATTTTATATTTATTCAGTAGTTTAGTCATTGATTTCTGAATGTTTGAAGATATTTGGACTTGGTCTACAAATTTTGACAATGCTCCATTACTTTTTTAAAATTTACAAAAATATAAACTACAATGTATACTGAAAATGCTCATATTGGAATATTAATCTCATTGTGAAATCATACGTTTTTTGTTGACATAATTATTTTAAGGAAATTTTAGGTGACATAAAATTGTGTAATTTAAAACGTACTAAGACATTTACAAGCTTGCATTTAAATATATATGATTCTCAGTTAAATCTTTTGTCAAAAAGTCTAATTTGAAAATTTTTTAAATATCATTTAGAATGAAATCTCTGATATTTTGACTTCAAGTGAAATTGAAATAAATTGAGCTATTTTTTCCTTCCAGAACTAAAGTTGATTTATTTGTGTAACAGCTTTCTGACTCTATAATTTCCTAAAATACTAATTATGTTAATTTCAAGACTTTGTTCAAAATATATTTGAGCATAATATATATAAAGGAATTAAGAAATGTTTACTTTAATTTATTTTATTTGAAACTTTATTTTTGAGAAGCTCCTACGAGATTTATTTGATGACACACATAACCATCAAAATATTTCAGTAAAATTCAAACTTCAGTAACTTAAGATCTTTCGAATCTTTTTATATTAAAATACAACATTATCTAATTGTTCAGAGCATGTTAATAAAGTTAAAAAAGTTAAAAGCATTCGTTTTTTGAAATTGTGCTAGGCTTTATAATGAAGAGACCAAAAATTTTCTTCAGAAATTCTCTTTAAAATGTAAAATCGATAATATAATAATCATAAATGGTGTAAAAGAAAATAAAAAAGTTGAAAGGAGAAAAGCTAAATGCTTGTTTTTTTTAAAAATGTTGGAATTGTTTTAATTTTGTTGTTTGCAATTATTTTGTAAGAAAAGTGCACGAAACATAGCAAACTATATTATCAGTTAAAAAATAAAGAGACATAGAAATAAAAACAATGTGAAATACATAACTCTCAACTATTTTAATTTTCTTTGTAAAAAAAATAAGAATTTACAATTTTTTTATTTTTTTTTTCTAATTAAATTCCAAGATGTAAAATAGAATTCGCTAAAGTTTTCATTGAAGTAATAAAAAATAAACACATATGGCGTTGTGAAATTGTGAATTGGATCTTGTTTTAATGATATGTCTCTCTTTACTTTTAATTAATTTTTGTATTAGGTATTTTCCTTACATCGTATTGCTTACTAGCTTATGAATAGGAATATTTACAAAGGTTTAAAATGCGCAAGTGCTTCTATTTCTACATTGTATTAAGGTTTTTCTTCTACTTTTTTTATGGAATTTACAAAGCCATTTATTGCAAGTTTAAATTAGACTCAAAAGTTTTGATTATCCAATTTCTTAGTGTGACCAGATATTACGATATCATTCATCGCATCACTTATAATGAACTCCTTTGAATGCATTCGAAACTCATAAGATATTTTGAGCATTTGTTGCCGAAAACTGATTACAATTTTATTTGAAACGTTTATTAAAATCAGAGCATTGTTTTAATTTAAAGCTTAGATTTATAAACCTTATATATATATATATATATATATATATATTAAATAACTTCTGCTCAAAGTTGCACTTAGTTCAAGAATATAATGCGTCATTCTCTTAAGTATTCTGAAAGAAAAAAGTAGATTTTAATGAAATAAAAATAAAATATTACTGTTTGCGCAGACTATACAAAGATATTTTGTTATGTAATAATATTTTTGATAATGATAATGAAATCTTTAATTTAACGAAACATGTCTAATTTATTGATATTTATATTAAGTCCATCCGTGTATACAGACAGGTATAAAGAGATTATTCTTTAATAATTTTAAACATTCTATTCCATAAAGCCCCTTTTAAAGTAAGTATATATTACAAATATATACCTCATTTGAAAGACTTTATAAAACTTATATTATTGAATGAGAATTGATTTTTTAAAAAGTCTTTGTTCAACTAAGCATTAGTATTGTTCATTCAATTGAATCAGTATAAATATAAATTGATATAAATAAATCAAATATCAATTTTGAAAGAATGTCACATTCAGATAGTATTTGAGTTGAAATTAATGAATAAAAAATATATAAAATCTTTTTCCTCAATTAATTGTGCCTCCGTTCCTTAATTTAGTTCATTTATTAGCTTAGCTGTTCTTTTTATGAGTTCTATGTACCGAATCCAAAATTTATTCATTGAATCATTAAGTTAATTGATTATTTCTTTTATTATGTTATTTAATTTAATTATACATTGATGTTAATTAGTTTTGTATTCTAGTAGAAGACAGTATTCAGTTGAAATAATTAAGTACTAAATATGAAATTTTCAGTTAAATTAAAAATAATTCTATATTTTAATAGAAATGAGAGAGATTCAAATCTAATTACTTCAGCTTAATTTAAATCTACAAATTAGATAATTGGATTTTATAAAGATAAAGATGTAAATATTTATATTTTTATCTCATGATATTTTAATGCCTTGAGATTATTTTATTGATAACATTATACTTAACAAGAAATTTTTTATATTTTTGGAATATATATTAAAACTTATTTAAAAATGTATTATTTCTTAAAAATAAGTTTCATATGATTGTCTAAATTACACGATAATTATGATAATATTTTATATAATATTCCTCAAAGTGGTAATAATTAATTGAATAATATAAGCACATTATTATTTGAAATATAAAAAAATTAAAATGCTGATCTTTATCAAAATTTTTATACAAATTATATTTTCCATTTTATGATACGTTCTCATTAGTATAAGTATAAAAATAACACTTATTTTCAAATATAATATAAATTTTCAAATTTTATCATAACACAACATTTATACTTTAAATATTTAAATTTATTTGCCTTAACAAACTTTCTGAAATAAATTAATTTAGCTATATTTTTAATAAAACATAAACATTATTAAATAATAAATGCTTAAAATTCCTTCAAACTCAACAAGTTTAAAAACGGGATTCTTTTTAACAAATAAAATGTTTTTGCAAATTATAGCTTTAATTTTTCGAAAAATTAAATTTAGAAATAATAAAATGATATTTTTTTAATAATTTTTTAAATAAGTCAAGTTTTTTTTATTTAACTATTCGTAGCAATTTTATATGAATTTTTTTAAATTTGATGCATCAAATTATATATTTATCATAAATGATCGAAAAAAGAAGTAGGAAAATGTAAACTAATTTGTTTCACTTATTCTTACTACTACTTGCAAATTTTTAAAAATTGATCAAAAACTTTAATGAAGATATTTACTGTATTGCAATTATAAGATTTTAATTTTGAATTTCATAAAATTACTTGTTTACTTATTATTTAAATGACAAGATTTTTAAATGATGATTAATTTAATTGAGATTAAGTTAAATTATGCATCATATAAAAACAGCTTAAACTAAAATATCTTCTAATATAAAGATTTCTGAAAATGTTAAAAGAATCTTGAGCGAAATTTGATTTTCAGATAATACTAATTGCAAAAATTTCAGTTGTATTATTGAAATATTTTAACCAGCTCCTAAATAACATCAGAAAATGGAGTTCTATTAAAATAACGCTTATATGTTTTATTAAATAGAAATTTATTCATTAGATTTTCTTAGCAGGCAAATAATTAATAAAAATGAATTATATAATTATTTGAATAATTATTATAAATTCTTAAAAAATGAGTAAAAATTGTTTATTATGCTTAATTTAAAAATATTTTTTAATAAAATTAAACTCAATAAACTTAACAATAAAACAATAATTCATAAATATTTCAAATCGAGTTTTCCTTTTGTAGATGTTATATGTCACAACTTACTAAAATATATTGTCCTTGTCTTGTTGCAGTTATAAAGAAGATGACACCAGTAAAATGTGCGGTTGCTTATGACAAGCATGTTGTTGTAATAGTAAGTGATATTTGGTGAATATTAGCAGAAATACTGAAAAAAAAAATAGCTAATCGTGTGTAAGAAAATTGAATTTTTATAAATTTAGGATTTCATCCGCAGAAAAGCAATGGGTCACGGTTAATGTTGACCGTCATAAAGAAATAAGTTTAGAAGGAAAAGGTTATTTAAAAATAGATGTATTGTGTGTGTGTTTCATGAAGCTTGAAGTAAATTCAGAATTTTAATCTAAGTATTCGTTAAGTATTTAAGATCACGGTAGCCTAGTGGTTAGGGTATCGGCCGTCTGTCAGAAAGTGAGGGTTCGATTCCCAATACGGCCAAAGACCAAAGCCTCCTAGAAAGAGGAGGAAGCCTGAATATACTTCCGAGTCTCGCCTGTGACGTCACACGACGGGGGTTAAGCTTTTCGTCCATCGCCATATTTGAATGCTTCAGTTGCTGTGTTATTGCTGTGTCTGAAAAAGCTAACTACTAGTGTTTACTTCTTTTTATTTAAATAGAAGTACCATTTTTGTGACATTTGACTTCGCTGATAGAAATACTTAAAGGTAAGTTACCAAATTATGTTTTTACAATATTATATTGTATTATTATCGATAAGCATCTTACATACATATTCCATGTGCATATCTGTTGATAAGTTCTTAAAAATACGTGTGTGTCAAAAGATAATCTTTGCTTACAGATTTTGCTTATGCTAAAATTACCATTTTATTTTTTTATTTTGACAAATTTAAATTTGCCCTATTATATGTAACTAATTATAATCTATTTTTATACAGGTAGTTTATATTTTGAACATTGTACAAGTGAATTAATTAAAATTTATTTATTACACAATAATTATCAAACAACTTCTTCCAATCAATTGACAGTAAATAAATTATACATTCTTGCATACAATTAGTGTTGTGCTTATACATTAATATGCTACTACTAAAACCAAATTATTTGTAACAGAATTTTTTTATCAACTGGGGAACTTTTTTAAATGAAATAGTTATTATGAACTTAATATTAAGTGTATAAAATTTTTAGCAATTTATAGAAAATTTTAAAAACCAAACCTTTACAATTTATTGATTAAATTATTATGAAGTATTTTGTGCATTTATAGTAAAAGCTGGAAATGTCTTTATATATTAGTCTATTATTTCATTCCTAACTTTAGGACTGTCAATAAGTAACTTTTCTATTATTCATTCAAGATAATGTTTACACTTTTTTATGTATCAGAGATATGGTATCTATAAAAATGAATTTAAAAACATTCTCAAAAATATGGTGTGAAAAAGATATGTTATACCGTAAAATATTTGATTTTAATCATATATTTTAAAACAACTAAAACTTAAATTTAATCCATTCTATTGAATATTTATCAAAACGGGATTACTTAATGCTTCTGTGTTAAGAGTATAAATCTAAATTTATCACTGCTTTCATATTTTTATATAATTTAGTGTCACTGTTATTACTTTGCTTATGTATTCTCAGTTTTATTAGGTATTTAAAATACTTAATGCAAGAAAATATTATCAAATATTGTGATGTAGTATTCAGAATATTCTTCTGAAATGTGTTTATTTTAATATTATCTATTAATATAATTTTATTATCAATTTATATTTAACAAAGATAATTAAAAATATCGAAATATAAACATACAGTAAATTCTCATAAGATAATAACACAAACAAATTCTGTTAATAGTACACCACAATTAACAGAAATGTACCAGGTATATTGCATAACATATATTTGCATTATATTAAAATATTCATTTTTATTTACAGATGCCTCGTACATGTTGTGTACCTGGTTGCAGATCTAATTATAAAGGGGAAAAATATGTTAATGTATTATATGTTATGAGCAATATATTACTAAATAACTACACACACACACAAAAGTTAGAAATGATAAATTACAGCTTAAGAAAGTATCTAATAGAAAATTAAATACAATTAAAAAGTAAATGTAACATTTTTATTCTACAAAATCCATCTTTGTAATTCTATAAAAATTTTGTAAATAAAAGAGAAATTGTGTAATATATATATTAATTTCATACTATATAAATCTATAATTTGTTTTAAAAGCTACAAATTTTGATAAACTAATATGTTAACAATTTACGTATGTTTAGAGACATCTAATTTAAAGGTTTTCTGACTTTTTATTTTAAACTATTATTGAGTTGTGTGTTCTAATATCATAATCAAGAATACAAAGAAGTGTGCATTTTATCCAAAAACAATGATTGTTTCAAATTTTATATTTAAATGCAAGTTATATTTGTTCAATTTCTCAATTTGTTTAGTTTTTAAGAAGTATGTCGAATATGCATAACTGTTTTGATTATAAAAATGTTATCTTTGGTATTTTGATTTTATATTTTCTTTGAAATAAAGATATTATTTCTGTCTTTGGATTATTTTGTTAATTTATTTTTATATTTGTTAACTTATTTTTATATTTATAATTATAAATACACACATTTAAATACATTAAATGTTTTCTAATAAAAATAGAAAATATTTTTTAATTAAATCTGTAACATTTAAAAATTACATTTCCTAAATTTATGTAAATTTGTATTTATTTATAATTAATTATTTACCTTAATATTCCTCCATTTTATTATATGTTTTCTAAAGCATATTTTTAAAAGACTATTAAGTTGTACTTATTTAACATGATTCTAAATGTGATACATAAAATTTCATGGGTGGATAATGTAAGTATTAATTTTTACATTTTATTACAAGCTATAAATTAGTTATGTATTTTAAATTTGTAAATGAAAATGGATTATAATTTATAGATTTATTAATTCATCTATCATAATAAAATCAACGCAATATAAACAATATTTTCAAGGCTTCTGTTTAAAAAATTTTAATTTTTGTAAAATATACATGCAATATTTTGGCATTTTAAATATAAAAAGAAGCAATTGGAAATGCTATACTTTTTACAGAATATAAAGTATTTTAAAAATACAAATTCAGCGATTTTTAGAGTAATCACATCCAACATGAATAATCTTAATGCAGGAAATTTACAATTTTCAAACACATTTAACTTCAGGATATCTAATTTTTATTTTCTTAAATTTTTGTGTTTATAATATCTGTATGACGTTTTTCTTTTAAAATATTAGTTGAACATATTAATCAAGAAGTTTGTATCATTAATTCCGACAAACAAATATCTTAATCTAATTCGTATATAATTTTTTAAAAACATTTTTTAATGATTTTTTTTAAAAAGTAATTATTAATAGGCATTCACACAAAATTTACATCTCTAAAGTTAATTTATCTCTTAAAATTTCGCCACCACTTATGTTTTCGCCGTTTCTACATCGGCTCCAGTGGTTTCGAAGTGCACCCCACTCGTGACGTCACGAAATGAGCATTGTGGCTTGTTCTACCTCTTTCTAGGAGGCTTTGCAAAGACCCATCAAGTATATCCGACATACGTGCTCGTTAAATCTGTGGAATCAAAAGTCCCGTGATCACTCATTGTGTTAAGGAGTTACCCCGAGTGTAATGTTGGAAGAAAATTTCCTGCTCCTCAAGAACAAAAGCAAAATTGACTAGTTGATATTTTGGTGGTGCCATCTATCGGAGGAGCTCAGAACAAAGTCGTTCTTTCAGCTGCAAAATAATTTTCACTTAATAACCTTTATCATTTAATTTTATTGTAGTTTACACACATATACTAGGGCTATTCTTAAGTATGAAAAAATTTATAATAAAAAGTACATAAATTATTATATAAAAAGGGAATTCAAATATATATTATTTACATATAATTTTTAAATCTAAAAATGAATATGAAATTATTTAAACAAAGTTTCTTAATAAATATGCAGAAAAATATATTTACTTTTTCGGATGAATCATATTTTCGTATAAGTTAATAAATTACAAATATTTTGTCTGTATTGTTGATGGGAAAATAATTCATAAAATTAAAATGATTTTTATTATTCATTTGTAATACTTACTTAAAGTTTTCAAAATCTATAAATTTCGACGTATCCTCCAGAAGAAAAAAATGAGCACAATTTTTATGATTAGGTTTTATTTTTTCTATGTTTAGACATCATTTTAATTCTTTTTTGATAATAAATTAATGATAAATTTCTAAAAATATTTAATAACTAATTTATTAATATTACATAAATATTTATTTATGTTTTTAATTTTTAAAAATATATTAGTGCTTAAAGTATATTATAAAATTCATTGTGTGATGTAATTTATATATTTTAAATGAATTTTTAGTATTTTTTTCAGTATACTTATGTTAAAAGTTAAATTAAAATATATTTATATAAATATCAGTGTTTATAAAAACTTAACAAAGAAAATTGTCATTAAACTAAATGTTATTATGTTTGTAATGTAGTTGAATTTAAAAAAAAATCATGAAAAATTATTAATTAATGTCTTTCTTTAAATTTCTGAGTAAAAAAGTTTTTTGTTTCTTGCATATAAAAAAAAAAGCAATTTATTTACGAATGAATTGTGGTATTCTTTTGAAATACGAAATAGTAGAATTGGAAAAGAGTCGTAACATTTTCTCCTTAAAGTAAAAAATGTTTTTTCTTCTACCTTTGTGAGAAGTATCTTAAAAAGCAATAAAACAATGATATTTCTTTATTCTCCTTTTCTGATAACTGTTTTGGTATGATAACAATTTTATGAAACGAAATTCAATAAAAATAATTTTTAAAAAAAGCAAAACCTAGACAATATGTCTCAAAATTATACTCCAGCTCATTTTTCTTGAAGAATTTAATTAAAATTCATGAATATTGCCATGTAAGAATATTTTAACTTTTTAAACAATGGATTATATATTAAAGTTAGGAAAAAGACATATTGTATAAGACATTTTTTTCAATAAAGAGAAATTAATTTCTTCTGCATAATTTTTTTTTTTTTTTATATCATCAAAGCTTCATTTTGGAAACAAGAGAATAAACTAATTTTAGTTGACTTAAATTTTACTTACCATTAAGCGTTATAATTATTTTTATAGTAAACAACCAAATTATATTCTTCTTCCAGTAAAATATTATTACAAGTTAAAAATAGAAGCAGTTTTTCTCTTTTTAATTCAGATAATTTTCTCATTGTAGATTATCTTTTGGTAAAGAAGTAAAGAAGAATAAAATAATGTTATAAGAGGAAGTAACGCTCCGGTTATTATAAAATAGGTTTTCAAAAATTAACAACAGAAAGGTGACTCAGTTAAATCCTAAATAAATATCTTCTTTAATTAAATTACATCCAAGACGTTAGAGAGATATTGTTGCTCGAGTTTAACCAAGTATAAAAGCATATTTCCTAAAAACCTTTCAGATTGTTGATTGCCATGAACATTTTAATGAAAATTTATGGTATTAATTATAAAAGTGGAATTACTTATTAAAATATAATATCCTTTTGAAAATCATTGAAATAATTTATACATGAAACCGAAATGTTAAAATCAGGATTTACACTTTAAAATATAATTAACATATCATTATAATAGTCGAACACCAATTGCCTAATTAGTGAACTTGCATTTTTATAATTCAATTTTTTAAGCCTCTTACTACACTTATAAATAAGTTATTAAATGTGCTTTAAGTTTTAATTTATTACCGTAACTAGGTATATAATTAATTCTTGTTTCAATAAATTAAAATAAAATTTAAAGGCAATTTAAAGCAATTTTTCCCACTGTCCGTCTGCCTTTCTGCTTCGGTGAAAAGACAGAGACATACTGAGAGAAATTAATGTTAAAGTTCGAGCCAGGATTCGAAATTAGTACCCTACGATTTCGAAGTTTCGGATACTAATCCCTCGCAATCGGTTGTTATATTATTTATACTATAATACACCATTTATTCTTGAAAAGTATCGAGAAAGGATAATATTCATAAATAAATACATCTTCACATTATAATGATAATAATTAAATTTTAAACTCGTAAGAAGCTTATAAATTTTATTTTTTATATGTTCCTCCCAATGTGTAAACAGTAATTAATTAATTAATTTATATTTTTAGAAAAATTATCTAGTTAAATACTATAAAATATTAAATTTATTTATTATAATGTATGCAATATTTAAATAAAAAAAAGTTAACTTAAGCACACTAATACGTTTTCATTTCACTGAAGAGATCCAAATATCTTATTATTGTTTGATTTTATATTGCACTAATGAGCAGTAGTGAAGTAGAGTGGTTTAATTAATGAACTTAATGAAATGGTGTAGTTTAGTTATAAAATTTCCACATTTATTGGAAAAAAGGAAATTTCAAAATAAATTTGTCATAGAAAGATAAAAAAATTTTTTTTGCTTGATTTTAGCATATAAAATGTTTAACATTTTCTAAATAGACTGTCTTGAATAGGCTCCAGATAAAATTGAAGGAATAAAAAAAAATTAAATTAAAAAAATTTTGCTATGAATGTAGAAAACACACAATTTATTAAAATAAAACCTTCATCAAAAATATAAGATCTTTTCTAAATAAAAAAACAATATTAAAAATTATACACTACTGGACATTAAAATTGCTACACCAGGAAGAAATGCAAATAACATGAAATTTATTGGACAAATATATTATACTAGAAATAACAAGTGATTAAATTTTCAAAAAATTTGGCTGGATAGATCCTGAGAAATCAGTACCCAGAACAACCACCTCTGGCAGTAATAACAGCAGTTATACGCCTGGGCATTGAGTCAAACAGAGATTGGATTGCATGTACAGGTACAGATGCCCATGCAGCTTCAACACGATGCCACAGTTCATCAACCGTAGTGACTGGCGTTTGGTGACGAGCCAATCACTCGGCAACCATTGACCAGACGTTTTCTATTGGTGAAAGATCTGGAGAACGTGCTGACCAGGGCAACAGCCGAACATGTTCCGTATCAAGGAAGGTCCGTACAATACCGGCAACATGGGATCGGGCAATATCCTGCTGAAACGTAGGGTTTCGCACGGCTCGAATAAAGGGTAGAGCCACGGGTCGTAACACACCAGAAATGTAACGTGCACTGTTCAAAGCACAGTCAATGCGAACAAGAGGTGACCGAGACGTGTATCCAATGGCACCCCATACCATCACGTCAAGTGATGGGCCAGTATGACGATGAAGAATGCACGCTTGAAGTGTGCGTTCACCACGATGCCGCCAAACACGGATGCGACCATCATGATGCTGTACACAGAACCTGGATTCATCTGAAAAGATGACGTTTCGCCATTCGTGCGCCTAGGTTCGTCGTTGATCACACCATTGAAGGCGCTCTTGTCTATGACGCAGCGTCAAGGGAAGCCGCAGTCATGGTCTCCGAGCTGAGAGTCCATGCTGCTGCAAACGTCGTCGAACTGTTCGTGCAGACACTTGTTGTCTTCCAAACGACCCCGTTTCTTGACTCACGGCTCGTGACGTGGTTGCACGATCCATTACGGCCATGTGGATAATATGCCTGTCTTCTCGGCTGCTAGTGAAAGGTGGCTGTTGAGATCCCGCATGGCGTTCCGTATTACCGTCCTGAACCCATCGATTCCATATTCTGCTAACAGTCATTGGATTTCGACCGACGCGAGCAGCAATACTGCGATAAGATAAACCGCAATCCCGGTACGCTACAATTCGACCTTTATCAAAGTCAGAAACGTGCTGGTACGCATTTCTCCTTCTTACACGAGGCATCACAACAACTTTTCACCAGGCAACAACGTTAAAATGCAATTTGTGTATGAGGAACCGGCTGAACAATTTTCTCATTTAAACACAATGTAGGTGTTGCTACTGGCGCCTGCTTTTTCTGAATGCGCTGAAAAGCTAATCATTTGCATATCACAGCACCGTCTTCCTTTCATCTAAATTTCACGTCTGTAGCATGTTGCCTTCTTGCTAAAGCAATTTTAATGGCCAGTAGTGTACTTTGGGATTTATAAAATAAATCCATAAAAGATAAAATACAGTAACTAGAAACTGAATTAGAAACTTAAAATCAATATTGATATATATTGACCAGATATTGCAGGAATAACAGCTCTTATTCGTTTGAGTATCAGGGTTACATACTTATCTAGTGCATCTATGTCCAGGAAATAACAAGTATTACCGATGAAACATTTTTGATGTTATAAATTAGATGGAAGTGAAGAGTATTGATGGATGAATCTGTGAAGAGTACTGATGAATGTATAACTGCCCATTCAGTTTGACTACGATGTCAAAGTTTAAGAAGTAGTAATCATTGATCATATGTTTTCTGTTGCTAAGAGATCTGGAGAATATGCTGAGCTGATCAGCAACCGAACGTTTTTTGCATCCAAATATGACCTTACAAATCTGGCAAAATGTGCTCGTGCATAATCTTGCTAATATTTAGAGTTTATCAGTGCTGTAAATTTAACGTCTGCTATTTGCATCTTCGTGTGCTGTGATTTTAAAGTATGGATATGCATGCATGTAAGTGATCTAAACTTGTCTTCAATGCAGTCCTTTTCATCAATCCAGGTGATTGCCCAGTTTAACATTGCAAATATACTGTCAAGGTACATTCTTCTCAATTGTGATTATTGTCATCAATCCAGGTTATGGGACGTTTTAACATTGCAAATGTACTGTTAAGGCATATTCTTCTCAATATCCTCTAATAAAAATGAAGCCATTATACTTTCAACTGAACCCGAGATAAAAGAAAACAGGAAATCATGCATTCGTTTATCTAAATTCCTCATTGATTAGTTTCTGTCTGCGATGTAAAACCCAGACAGAGTAAAACCTTTAGTAAAGCCATCTGCCTAGCTATACTAAACCATGTTTCCCTATCTAGTAGTTTGTGTGCTGCAAACGTGTTTGAACTATTCGTGCAGACGGTTGTTTTACAGTTATTACCACTTTTTGTTACTTTTCAAGCGACACTCGAAGAGGGTGTTATAGCTGTACGAAAATATGAGGCTTTATTATAACATTTTCGTGTTCTCGGAATTTAGGGATAGCGAATAAGTTAAAACAGACATAAAAGTGTGAAGGTTTTTTTTTTTTTTTGAACAGACATAAAAATGGATAGAGTTTTTTTCTAACTTAAGAATCTGAAAGATTTCCTTCATTACAGTTAGTAATAAAGTAGTTAAAGAGCAAAAGTTTATTGTTTATTTCGCTTTGCCAAAAAAAAAAGGAATTTTGTGAAAAACATTTTAATTATATATAAATTGAAAAATAAATAGTTTTATAATAATTCAAGGGTAATTTAACTAAGATTTGTATAAGTATGTAAACACTATTTTAATTTTAATTATAAAGTATTTTTAAGAGGAATAATTTTTTTAGTTTTTCTCCTTTTCATAACAGTAGAATTTATTTAAGAATTACGATAATCAAGAAAAAAAATTTTTTTATCGGATAGTTATTTCCTTTTTATATTTGGAAAAACTTAATATATAAAATACATTTCTTGAGTTTTGTTTAAGGTATGAAGGTTAATAGTATATAAATAAACATAAAAAATAAAAAAAAATTGGTTATATTTAAACTCTTTTTTAAATTTTATATAACTTCGTACTTTTAACTGATTTAATTCTTATGAATTTTAAATGGTGATAATAAGTACTATGAATATTGTGAATTTTGATTTTAATATATTTTCACTTATTTATTTTTTGATTTTTGAATGGGCGAAGAAATACAGCATTTAATTTTTACATTTTTTTAAAATAACTTTTTGACAAAAGTTGTCATTTTATTTAATTACACAATAATTTATCGCACAAGATAATGCCCTTAAAAATCTAAAAATAACTAATTTAACATTGACAGAAATGTTTTATTGGGTGCGTGACAAACGTTTCTCTCAACAATGAAAAAATGAAAATTCTTCAATTTTTGTGAGGAATTATAGAAATTAATTCACATTTTTTTACACAAAATAAGTGAAAAAAACAATCTTGATTAAAAGAAGGAAGTTTTATTCAATGAACTTGATCAAGCTCCTAAAATTCTGGTGCGTCATACTCTCCATATATCACAACAATTCAAATTTTTGTTCTTTTATGTTCAAAGAGAAATTTAAATTATTAATTTGATTCTAAAATAAAAAGAATACGATCTCTTTCACATTTAAAATAAAACAATTTGTTTATAATTCTTAAAGGAGAAAACTGGTTTTATTCTTATTTAAATTATTTTAATGAAGTTTTTTAGTGTACAGTTGTTGAAATATCCAAGATTTTTTTAATTTTTCGTGAAATATATCTTGCGCAGTATCTTAAATTTTTAATGATCTGAATATTTATCCGGAAGATTAGTACGTACACACACACACACACACACACACACACACACACACACACACACACACACACACACACACACACACACACACACACACACACACACACACACACACACACACACACACACACACACACACACACACACACGTGTGTGTGTGTTTGATAAATATTAATCACTAAATGTGTACACGCATTTGAATATGTAATAAAATAAATGTATGAAGAACATTTTATAACATTTATTTATTAGCAGATAATACTTTGAGGAAAGGACACATTAGTAACTAACTTTATAAGCCATTTTAGTTTTTTAATAGAAGCTTGTTATAAATATTTTTGACCTAATAAGGAGATAAAATATATTTATGAACGAAATTAGTTTCATTGTTTTTCGGAAAATTTTCTGTTACAGTCAATTCAGTTTTATAAGAGTTTGAATTAATTTTTGAAGCACCTTTTTCACTGCAATTATGGTATCACCAAATTATAAGATTTGAATGCATCTATATTTTATCGGGAATCAAAAATCTTTGATCATGTAATTTATTTCTAATTTGGGGTTATAAAAAACTCACTGAGTGCCAAATCAGGACAATCTGACGGATGATTTAGTTATTCAATGTTTTCGCAAGTATGCAGCCTCTTATATTATCGAGAAAAAGAATAATTTCCCTCTTTTGTTTTTCTTGAATTTTTTTTATCCTTTCTGGCAAACAAATAGTGATGTCCCTTTCAAAATTGACTGTCGTGCACAACTTTAACATCGCTATCTCCACTTGACCGGTAATGTCAAAGAAACACGCAAACATTTGCTTCGATGTGCTTCTTCCTCTTTCAACTTTTGTGGGATTTGGTTTTGTCTTGGGTAATCCATATAATCGAATACTGTTTTTTATTTATATAATGCACAGGTGTATGATTCCTCATCTAATTAGAAATAATAAACAAGTTTTCATGTATCTTGAACGTAACTTTCCAATATTTCCTTGTACCAATTGACAAAGACTTATTTTGGGCGTTAGTCAGATTCTGTGAAACCCAACATGAAGACTTCTCTTTTATGACCAAATGCTAATATAATACCGTCCTGATAATTGACATACTAGGGAAAATCTAATGCTATGTCAGGTTAGGATCTTGCTTTATCAGTTCATAAAGAATATCAATATTTTTTGACACGAGAACCGATTTTGAGCGATCACAGATTTTGATTGAAATCATTATACCCATTTTTTATAGTGCTATAAGATAGCGTGTTTTCTTAGTATATATAGTAAGTTCATATGACTTTTTAGTCTCTACAATTCCCTTTGAGAGTTATGGAAAATAATTCCAAGAACTAGTTCAGGAGTCAATTACATTTTTTGCTTAAAATGAATTATTTGCCCTACTGTATCCAAAGCAAATCACATTAAAATGACCCTTAAAAATATTGTTAAAATAACAAATAATTGTTTGGAAATTTCAGAGGTCATTTAGTAACACTTTTGCCAGGATCAGAAATATTAGTTACAAATCTCGTATAGGAAAATATTTATTTGTGCCAATTAAAATCGTTTAAAATTTTTATTAGAAATCTATTTAACATAAAAGAAATGCTCAACTTTTTAAACCTGAAAACTTTT
Source organism: Latrodectus elegans (assembly GCA_030067965.1). Classification (NCBI taxonomy): domain Eukaryota; kingdom Metazoa; phylum Arthropoda; class Arachnida; order Araneae; family Theridiidae; genus Latrodectus; species Latrodectus elegans. Next base: position 32,320,535 of record CM057815.1, read on the forward strand.
ACTATTTATTCAAAGGAATAATCTAATAAGTTATTGAAGTAAATAGTATTTGCAATTTTCCTGTCCATAATCATTTCTCAGTACCTGCATTGCACTTAGGTATCATTTAAAAATTTACTTTGAGATTTTTTTTATATCAAAGTGATTTTGTTTTATGTCAAGATGCTTAAAAAGTTTCGACATTTTAATGTCATAATTGTTTTCATATTATTGTGTGATTGCAAAAGTTTTCAAGCGTTTTACTTTACAAAACTTATTTAAATGAATAGATTATTTTCAAAATACAAATGAATCACTGAAAATTTGAGTATAAAATTATACATTTTACGTTTTTTTTTATTTCTGAAAAAGAATTCTTAATTTGCTTATAATTCATAAGAAAATAATAGGGGAAAGATTATGATGATAAATCTAATTAAAGGTGGATATAATTTAGCTATACACAAAAATATGCCACATAAATTTATTAAACAATGTATCAAAACTAACCTATAGAAATGTTTAAAATAAGAAAACATGAAATATAATTATTGTTTAATTATTTTTTCTTTAATGACTAAAATAATTTTGAATTTCAAGTTATGTTTTTAAATAGTTTTTCACTTTCTTATTAATAAAAAAATTAATTGGGTTAACAACAAAATTTATATTATTCAGACGGCTTCATTGAAGTTTTTAGTTTGAATTTGTTACTTGGCACAGGAGAATTTATAATATATTATAGTTTCAGAAAAATACCTTTGTTTCAGCGAAAGTAAACATTCTTTATGTTTATTTTAAACATTTAATTTATTCTTTCTATTGTAAAATTTTTTATAACCGATTTTCCTTATCTTTTATCAAAATTTAAAATTGGTATCATTATCAAAATTTAAAATTGGTAAAAGAGAAGTTTTCAATTAACCATTTTATGCAATATTTTTTCTTGTTTTAGCTAATTAAACTCTATTTACAAAAGCCTTTAATAAATAAATTACCATAAAATGGCAGAATAGGGAAACTAATGATAATGATAAAAATATAAAATTAAATGTCTTAAAAGTAATTGTTTGAAAATAAAAGAATTTATAAAATATTTTTTTAAACTGTCTTTTATTTATTTTTTTGAATAACACTGTGAAAAGATAATTATCTTTTTGAAGAGAAAAGTTATCTACTTTGTCATCACATTTAGGAGCAATATTTCTAAAAAAGATAAAAATAAAATAAATAAATGATATATTATTAAATATAATAAAATAAAATAATGTTACTATCTTTTTCTTTACAATTTTTTTTGACATTAATGAGCTCAAGAAAGGTTCTTAAAGATATATAATTTTATAAAATGAACAAAATTTTGTATAATATTTCATATTTTATTTTTTAAGTTTTGTGAAAAGGAAAAAAAGATGAGTGTCATAAAAAGAAGTTGGAGATGAAGAAACGAAAGAATAGATAGAAAAAAGGAGACAAGATGATAAAGAACAAAAAATGAAAAATTCAGAAGATAGAGTGATAAAAGTGAACGAATAAAGATATAAAGAAAAAGAGAAATGGATATTAAAACATGGAAAAATAAAAGGATGAAGAAAGTTTTGTCTTGTATTTAATTGCTAATAAATTTTTACTGTTTGGAAAATAATGCAAAACTTTTACAAGTAAGTATGAAGTTAACGATTACATTAAAATTTAAAATAGCCAATTTTTTTTAACTAATCGAAATAGTGAAATAAGCGCTTTTCAGCTCTATAGTTGTTTATTTGAAAAAATATTTTATAGTTCTTTAGGAAAATTTCGATTCAACCAAGTTCCATTTAAAATTTTAACAAATTAAATGCTGATGTATTTAGTTTCTTTGATTGACAAAAATGAATCAATATTACGTGTTATCACAATATTATCATGATAAATATTACGTTAAAAATTAATTTCCGCTTGGATTAATTCAATATATTTACTTCGCGTTCGTAATTAATTGATAAATATATTTATGTATAAAAATTATTCTCTAGTGTGTCTGGACGTATGTTTAATGATGCATGCAAGTGAAAGTTGTTATCTCAAATAAATAATAAAATATTAAATCATAATTTAAGTTTATATATTCATGCATTCATATCAATATCATATTTTTTTCACTAATTACTGTTACAAAGTTGTCAATATTTTAAGTCAATTAGATAAATTTTTTGTAGAATTTAAGAGTAGGGATCATTTAGAAACAAAAGACATTCAATACAGTAGACGTTAGTTTTTTTCTCATAAGGAACAGTAATATTTTAATTGAAAATCCGTAAAAAATATGAGTAAGTTTAATGGGTTAATTTTTTTATAATCTTTTCTGTCTTTGTAGACAGAGTACAATTCAGAATAAATATTTAATTTAAACTTTATAAGAAACATTTAAAACAAATATATTTTCATTTTATGAATGAGAAATCACACAAAAATAATCCCTTACTTTTTTTGTTTTTAAATCACCTTTTTAAAAACATATTTTTTAATGTAGAAAATGTGTCATTGTTACTTCCTTTAAAAAGTATCCCAATGAGTTCTTCAGCTATTTGTTTTGTAAAAGTCATGGCTCAATTTTTTTTGTTCAATATTTGAAAGTTTTATTACATTGTCCTTCTATATATATATATATGAGCAAAATGTTTAATTTGATATTTCTTCCATTTCAATTACTTTTGAATTCATATTAGAAAAGTCATAAAATGAAATTATTTTACTCATTGTTAAATGTATATTCATTTGTCGGAATTCATAGGTGGATAACGCATCTTCTGTCAAGCTGCAACGTAAATATATTTTGAATTTCAGTAAGAGAGGTATCTTTATGTGAATCTGCATTTCAATATACTTTAGAAATTTTTATCTAGATAGAATAGTTAGAATCCTACCATAGATTTTGAACTCGACCATAGTCGATAGGTAGGTAGGAGCCCTACCTACCTTTGATCCTCAAATGTCGATTTTCCCAGACTGTTTATCTTATCACTATTTGCAAAAGTATCCTAAGCTATTTGTGTTAGAAGTTGTTTATTATCCACTGATGTATAGGATTTAAGATAAATACATATTTGGTCCGTATTAATTTTTTCAAAAGCCGAATAAAAGTAATGTGAATAGTGCAACTGTTTTCAATTAAAAGGGTTGACGATTCTCCGTCTATCCAATTTCCTTAGCCATAAAATATGCAAAACAACTGGATGGAAAGTTTCGGATGTTAAAGAAGCATAAGCGAAAGATGTATAAAATTAGTTTGAAAAGCAAGACATTTTTCAAAAACTTAATTCATTAAGTGGGAATAAATTTTTATCATTTTGACTATAACAATATTTGGGTCAAGCTCCTAGTTGCCAAAGTGTTTGTTAGTTACAGGCTCGTAAAAACGAATGTCTGTCTCTAATGATACCTTTTTTAAAAAATGAGAAGCAAAACTAAATAAAACATTTTTTACTATTTATTATATTTCATAGATTTTATTAATGAAAATGTGATTTCATAAGGAATATTGTTTATCATATACAAAGTTATATTGAAGCTTGAAAAATAAAATGTGATCTTAAAATATCCATAAATTGTGAGATTCTGTCATAATCTGTGTGTTTTGGAGATATTTATCTCAGGCAAATTCAAAAGAAAATAAATAGCAATAAAAAAATAATGAAAACTCATCAAAAGTTATTTTTTTGTTCAACGTTCTTTCTTTCAAGTTTATTGTTCTTTATATTTTAGATCGTTTCGATTAAAGTTTTGGTATCAATAATTCACTGATTTAAAAGTAGGAAAAGGGTAAGAATTTAAGTCATAAAATTATATTCAGGGTTAATGTTTTGTATGAATAAAATAAGTAACTCTATATAAATACAAATATTACACACACAAACTTTCGATTTCGATTTATAAACTAAAAAGCTTTCATATAAAAAGTATGCGTTTTCTGCAACTGAAAATTTTTCAGTTAAAATTGATTTCAGGACAGTTGTTTTTATAATGTTTAAATGTATATTCATTTTTAAATATAATTATACATTGAGCAATTTAATGTATCTTATAACTTTATTTTATATTACTAATTCAAATTTATTATCGAGTATATTCTATTAATATTTCATATAAACATTTAAATACGATTTGAAAATTTTATAAAAATATCAGAAAAAGCTAAAATAGAGCTTTACATTCAGAATCTATCTGAAAAAAATAATATTCGTAGGCAGAAATCTAAATTTTATTCATAAAACCAAACATTTTAAAAGCAAATCCTTCTGAAAACTGCTATTTTTTGAATGACTATTTTTTATTACAAGTTGCTGCATGAAATAAATTTGTTATTTAAAATTCACGATCGGTAAATCAGAAATTTTAAAATGCGGGTGGCTATCTATTTTTCACTAGCAGCAAAAATATAAAGATTGATTCATTTTATATTTATATTACATTTGCTTAATTGGATGCATTTCTTATTTTATACTTTTAATATCAATGGGTTTTATATGATAAAAACGTTGCATTTACGGAAGAAATTGAACTAAATATAAAATATCAAATTTTATATTTAAAGACAAATAAAACCATTTAAAAATTTAAAAATTAAATAGCTTTAAGGCTTGATTACCGCAGTTACGCTGTTGACAAATTTAATATGGAGTGAGATCCATTTTTAAATTATCAACTATTTTCAGTTGTAGATTAAATTTAATTTGAATAATTATCTAAAATTTATGTATGTACATTTCATATAATGTCCATTTATTGAATTTTGTATTTGTGGAGTAAAAAAAGACATTTATTGCTTAAAAAAATAATATTTTTGATAAATATCTTTGATTCCACCCTTACCGTGATCATTTATGTAAATACTATCATGTACGATAAAATTAATAAAGTTTACATAAAATTAAAATATTATGATACTAAAAATATTAAAAAAAAGATTGAATAAATATCATCAAGTAAATCTAAGGTAAAGTGTAGCGCATGTTACAGATTTATTGGGTTCATTTGTCATAAATGGAAAAAAAAAGTGATGATATTAAAATAAGATTGAAAGTTCATAAAATGATCAGTAATATCTATTTTATAAATTTCTGCTCTCTACTATTTAAAATTTAATTTTTGCCTTGAATATAATATTCTAGATTTACTTAGTAATTAAAAATAATTAATTTTATTTAAAAAAGTTAAATACTTATTAATTTTTAAACCCTTATTAATGCATAAAATTTAATTTGACTGACACAAATAATAAGTAAGAAATTTTTTTTACAGTTTTTGAAAGACAATATATTATAGAAGGAAAATATTTTCACTTTGATTAATCACATCTTTGATTAAACATATACGCATTTAAAGCTAAACCATTTGAGTATAAATTCAAGCAAAGTTCACTGCAAAATTTATTAAGAATGTCAATATAAAAAAAAAGACATTCTAATCCATATTCTAATTTTTTGTCTATAGTGCAGAGAACAAAATGCTAGCAAAGATGAAATATCACAAATTGCTTTATTAAAGTAAATTTTGTGTGTAACGTGGCAAAAATGTCTGAAGTAATTATGTTAACTTAATCATCTTTTGAATGTAAAAACGAAGCATTTATTTTTCATTAGTTATAATGACTAAATATATAAAACTCATTAATAATCCCATTAGAATATGATGAATTTTATAAAACATTTTTCATTGTGATTTAAATTTTTTCATTTTTGATTAATGGTGATTTTGTACTTTGCTTGATATTAAGAATATATTTTTTCTAATTTGGAGCAAAAAATATTGATAATGATTAATTCTATTAATTAAAAATGTCATTTTACAGATGCTCTTTTCCTACTTTAAAGTTTATTTGTTTTACATAAATGAAAAGTTTTCCATTAATTTAAAAACAACAAAAAAAAATGCATTATTTATCTTCGGTCCTTAAACCTAAAAGAGAATATATACTAATTTATGGTTTCAAGAAAGCTGCTTTTGTTTTTGTTGCTGGTTTTTATTGATATTTTTTCCTGATTTTTAAGAGTTATAAATGTGTTAATTAGATTACAATAATTAGATGATTAGAGGATTTTACATTATGTTAATTAGATGATGTATTTTAATAACGTATTATTTGATAAATTATATATTAGAAAATCTGATTAATCAATATTTTATTATTACAACTTACTTTTTAGTACATCATAACATTAAATTAAGGAAATAAAAAAATTAAAACTCTCATCAAATATTCAGTTGTATCCGGCATATCAAATTAAGCAAAAATTTAAATATTTAATAAAATTAACTTCTAATTGAAATTTTAGTTTAAATGAAGAAACAAAATACTATAGTTAAAGATGTTGTTGTTTCTCTCTAATCTAGTAGTCACTAGACATTATTATAAGACATTATTAATATCCTAATGATAATGTCTAGTGACTATTAGAGAGAGTTCATGAGATTATTAATTTTCAAAAAGTCCAAAAACATAACGGCAGTTCAAAATATGTTCCGGAGAAGCATTCTCTGAAGCACACTTGTTGCATATAGGAAAAGTCTTTCACTCCTATGGATATTAAGACCCCTCAAGTGGCCACTGGTACATCTGGAAAGAGCAGTCTGACCTTTTCGATTTCAGTTGAATAGTTAAATGTGTATAGATTACAAAATATCTTTTAAGTTCTAATCTAGTTATAAAAGAAAACGGAAAAAGTTTGATACATATTTTAAATTAATTCATTGATTCATTGAAATCAAAAACTAAACTTACACTAGAGGGTATTATGTATGGTGTACCGAAATAAACAAAAACCAAAGAATTAAAAAAAAAGTTCTTTCAGTTGAGATGTCTTCTAAAAAATGAAAACTCGCAGCTCCAAAGTTCAATACATAAAAGTGTACAACTTTCAAAATATATTAATGAATAGATTTTACAAAAGATATCTGGCATCAGAAATCAAATGTAACGTCTCGATTAAATAAAAAACTGACTACGATTAACAACGCTTAGAAACTATATTTTATTAAAGTTATTAACAATATATGTTATATAATGCCCTCCTACGATTTCCAGCTTTCAGCACTTCAAGAGGCAGAAATGATGGCATCTTTATAATGTTACGAGCACAGTAGAGGTGCCATCCTGGCCTCAATAGTAAGTCCTGGTAATTTAGAAACAGGAATCAAACAGAAGACCCCCAAACACGGCCTGCATTTTTGAGAGGTACTATTTTCGACCAGGACACATTTAGCGTGCCTCAGCCACCATCAGTGAAGACGACGGATCTTTGATTGGTTCGAAATTCGAACTCAATACCTTCTGATGACAAAAATGAGCACCATAATCAACCATATTTAATAACATCTTGTAAGTTATTAAATATCGAAGTCGGTATAAATTTATTATGCGTTACAATCCTAACTAGTGACTTATTGGAAAAGGCCAAAAGGCGTTCGCTGAAAAAATGAAATATTTTTTGAAAAATTAAAAAAAAATATTTATTTATATTTTTTAAACAAAGTACACCATAAGAATATAGAAAAAGGGATCCAGTGCCGTAATAATAGTGATTAAAATTTTAATGAGAGGAAAAGTCAATGAAGATGATGGATATATTATACTTTTAAAAAAGGGGATATATTATACATATACTCTTATCTTACATTGAAAATACTTACTTTTTTGAGATGAGAAGAGTTCTAGAATGGGAATTACTTTGCTTAAATTAATTAAATATGATGTAAATTATTCCACAGGGTGCTACAATCAACATTAATTATATTTCATATTAACTGCAGAAGCTACAATCAAAATTTTGAAAGGAATCTAAATTTTCATTTTGAGGTATATAGCTATATCGACATTCTAATGCTTCACTCTGCTCAATGCAGTCATTTTTATGCCACACTTGCATAAAATTATGGCAGAGCAAAAATAAGGATTTTATTTTTAAAGATTTTTTCCTGAGCATCAAAAATTATTTTAACCTTTGGAATACCTTGAAAAACATAGTTTTATAAATGTACATCTACTAATAAAATTAGTTTTACATTTTAATTGAACTATATAATGTATTAGTAAATTACTTACCAAACTAATGCATACATTTATCATGCATGAATCTTTAAACCAAAAATTGCCGTATTGTTTGGGTTTTGCAATACAACACTTATTATAAAATACTTCTTCCAGGGCAGCATAGCTTGTTACCGGCCAAGGCCGTGCCTAATAGTTGTTGCCATCTGATTCTACAGTTTCTTTAATTGATCAGATTAAAGGCCTTTTCTATTGAGTCAAGCCAACTAATTAGGGGTCTTCTTCGTCATCTATTTCCCATGGGATTAGTAAAAGAAAGCTTTTTATTGGGTTTTCATTATCAGATTGGAACAAATGTCCTATTCACCTTAGTCTATGGCATTTTATGATTTAAAAAAATCAGGTTGTTTTGTACTTTTAATAGATTTCAAAATTAAACAAAAATCTCCAGCTGTTATTCTTATTATGGAATACATCTAATATTTTTCTTAACATTTTTACTTTCAAATGTTAATAATTTATTTTCATGTAATTTAGTAATTGCTCAGAATCTTCTCCTATAAAGCAGAATTGGTTGAAATAGTGCTTTTTTTTGTTTTGAAATTTTTAAGTCGAGATTTTTGTTGGTTTCGAGGCCATAATAATATTTATTTGACATTTCAGAATAATCCCAGGGGAGAGCTTACACACAAGAATAAAAATTTATTATTAACGAAATCCCTGAAATAGTTTAACATTTTATGCTGAAACCAATCACTGAATTTTCGAGAATGCATTTAAGTTGTTTTGAAAAAATTTGATTTTTGTTCTTGTGTTTCATAAAAAATGATTTTTTTCTCGAGTGGCTTTTCAACACGAATCAATGTTGCTTTCCAAAAATAGATTTATTTTACAAATTAAGTTTTTTAATTTTTATTTCAAAAATTTAGCTAATTCTTTTTTTGTGTTGTAATGCTACAGGAACTAGAAAAATTATTCTCCCCTTCTTAAATTCCTAACTAAATTAAAGTCAAAACTGAGGAAATTGATCTTCTGGTGGTGACATCTATCAGAGGAGTCTTAGAACAAACACGTAATTTCACCTTCGTATTGCTCTGATTGAAATGAAAGACGCACTTAATTTCGCATATAATCGTCGACTAACGAGCTTGACTTGTTCAAAAATCATAAATAACAACAACAATATGTCAAACGCAATTTGTTTCTTTAAAAATTTGGAATAAGTTTTGCAGTCACTGAGTTGTTAGTAATTATGGAGGTAGCCAGATCACTATGGAATTGTGGGAAAATCTTTGAAGCTGAAGATCAGTGATTCTATCCCAGTGACTGCTGAACAAGGGACGGGTGTTATGATGTACATTTGTCTTCTACCTGTACATTTGTCTAATTCGTTGCTTTTGACATTATGTTTAAGATATTTTATTTTTCACACTAGGATCTCAAAGTTATAGCTTGAAAACATTTTTTTCTCAAGGATGTTATTCACAGAATCATTAGAAACCACGTTACAAAATATAATTTTAGAATAAGTTGTTTAAATTTCTAATTTAATGGATGGTAGTTGTAAATGATTTTATTATTCATTCAATAGTAGAATAGGTACCTTAAATGATATTCTTAATAAGAGTAGAATAACTTTTATTCATATAAATATACTACATATATTTACATTAATATATTATACTTCTATGGTTTTATAGTGCGTTATATTATTATATATTTTCAATAACAATTAATTACTCTATAACGTCTATTAAAATTTATTTAATCTACTCAACTACAATATAATACAATATATTGTTGGAATTTCTTGTGGTTTGCATTGAAATTTTAAAATTCTTAGGAACTGAAGCAATTTTTTCATGATATTTTTCCTATCAATTAATATTACTCACGAAAGAATTCTTCTACGTGGTTTCATCAAGCAATGAAAAATAAATAAAATTAATCGTTGCATTTTTTGGAATTTTTGAATCAGTATATATTTTCTTAAACTATAATTACAACTATATAAGCGATAGTATATAATATTGACACGTCGCTTCTTACTTTGTATATGCAGTGTATTAATATTTTCATCAGAACAAATATGACAAATCCCGTATTTCCTGTCTAACTGTTCTGATTTAAAATAAATAATTTGCTTATATATTATATTATGCATTTCTATAAAATAAATTTATATTTAAATATTGCAATATGCATTTAGTTATACAAATGAGTGTTATTTATTGATTCGATAAATAACTATAAAATATAAAATAGGGCTATTACATAATTTCTTTGGTCATCGAATACATATAACTCAAATTTCATTAGGAAGGAAATGTTTACTTTAAATTATAAATCATAATCAATCACAAAAATGCTTTAAAAATCATTCCAACTGTAATAGCATTCAAGGAACATATAATTTTTCTGGCAATGTTTCCTTCTAAATGAAAATTATCTAATACAGATGATTTCTTAATCAAAAATAAGATTTTAATTAACTATTACAATTTATAAATTTCAAACCATTTATTTTAATTAGTTAATTTATATCAGAAATCCATGAATAACAGTTGTTGTTAATATAAAAAGAGATTCAACTTATTTGCAATTAGAATTGTGCGTTAACCGATTAGAATTAAAACAAGATGATATATTTAAATTTGGCATGGATAAAACTCTTCCGTCAGCGTGAAGCTAAGACAGTTGAAGATTGGTGGAAATTATGCATTGATCACAGAAGAGTTTGACAATCGCAAAATATTTTAAACAAAATTCATCCTTATTTGTGATGACATTATTCAAGAATATTCATGAATTTTAAAAGCCTTTTAATGATTATCATTATTATGATGAAACGAATTACGTTTAAATAAATACTGCGTATTAAGTTTCATTTCATAGTACCTGAAATGTAGCTCTCATTTGTCCATTAATTTTTTCATTCATGTTTTAAAATCAACTAATTAAGTTATGTTTCTAAAAGTTAACGAGATAAATATATTTAAGCAATTAGTTCATATTTAATTATTCAGAAAACTATGAAACTCAATTAAATTACTATACATACATTTTTTATAATTACTTTCAACATAAGATGAAGTTATCGGATGTAATTAATTTTATTCAAATAAATTTAATTAAAAATATTGTCTTCTATAATACATAATTATGTATTCTATACTGTTAATGCAAATTTTTAAGAAATGAGAAATTCTCGTTTTTTTAAGAAATTTAATTTATGCTATTTGCAAATTTAAAAGAAAAAGGTTTGCTTACATTATTTTAATATAAACTACAAACATTTCTTTTAAAAATGAATCGGATTAATTTAACATTTTAAAAATATACTTTTACATGTTTCTGAAATATAAATAGACAAATTATACCACTTCTGTTCGCATTTAATTGTTGATAAAATCCCAAAGTTTCTAAGATTTCTCGCCTAAATTATAAGCATCATTACTAAAAAATGCTTGTATTCATATTTAAAGAAAAGAAGTAGCTTGTATTGAAATTCGATTGAATAATCAGTATTTGGAGCAAAAAATATTGTCATTCTCGTTAAAACTTTATGTTAGGTAGGAAAATTACATTGCACTGTTTCTGGAAAAAATATTTTAGTTCAATACTAATGACTCCCATTTGCTTAGCTTGATTTATTAATCCGATTAATTTGAATGTAAGAATACGTGTCAGGATTTTTATTTTAATATTTTGCGAGATAATTTACAGAAGTGTTTCTGAAAAGTGAAACAAATCTAGAAAAATTACAGACAGAAAAGATTTTTTCCGTTTCAACCAGACTATTTTCAGTTAATGTTATTTTCCATTTTCTTTTTTCTACTGTTAAGAAACAGATTTCTTACTTATCTATATTAAATCTTTGATATAAATTAATTGAATATTTCTTTTTCTTTCCAATTATTATTTGATTTTTTTTCTTGATGATAAAGTAATAGAAAACTACGAATTATATAAAATTTTGATTTTAAATTAAATTATAAGTTTGATATTTATCTTGTATATGACACGATATTAATAAATTACAAAAAAAAGTTTGAATGTACTTCAACTTCATCATTTTAAAATTCAAACATGCTTTAGATTAAAATTCTTTTATAAATTTACGATTTACTACAAAATGAGGATTTTGTAAAACAACATTTTATAATATTGATACCATTTTTAGTTTCAAATTTAGAGTTTAATTTAATTTATTTTTTTAAATTTCTTAAAACTGCATTTGCTAAGTTTATTTTTAATTCAGTTTTATTTCTAATTTTAGATTTAAAATTTTGAATAAGTAAAATTTGTGTTTTAAATTTTAAATTGATTAATCTGTGTTCCGACACTCTAATGGTTCTCACAAAATTTATGATTAGAAAATTTTATCAGAATACTGTTAGTTTAAAAACATAAATTAGCTATCAAATACGGAACCATATTTGCTACAAATCAATTTCAAAATATTAGCAAATTGAAGTTGCTGCAAAAATACTTAAAAGGAAAGATGCAACATTTAAAAAGTTCATTTTGGCTATCTTCAGAAAACATAAATTTGTAAAATATACTAATAATTCCCACGTGCTAGTCTAATTTTGTATTTTTAATTTTATCCTATTTTGAAGGTTATTTTTTAATTATATAGAACACGTTTCTAAATTAATTTCAAATTCTAATTATATAACACACATTACTAATTGGAAAAGTTACATATAATTTTTTGAGAAGTAGCAATAAATTAATTGATGCAATTATAATACACATTTTTAATATTTTATATAAATAATGATATTCTTTTTGCCTGCTAACGACAAGATATTTCTTGTATCTTACTTCTTTCACGTCTACAAAGATTACTTATTTTAGGTCTACAAATATTCGATATGAATGAAATTTATAAGCATTACCCTGAAAATGGAATTTCCTAATTTAGAAGCAGCAGCAGCCAAGCAGAAAACACTTCAATTCATCTAGGCATTTTTAAAGGTATCATTTCACTTGGAAGACATTGATAAGGCAAGCCATTTTCTTTTCTTTAACTCATATTATTTAACATGGAGCTCTTTGACTGACTTGTAGTTAACATTCAATATTTCGAACATTTCTAGATAACTTAATTCCTAAAAAAAGTTTTTAGTTTGCATATGAAACATCTTTAGATACATTCATTTATTTTACTATGAATGTATTACAAATTACATGGGAAATACATTTTTGGTTTTTATTTATAATCTATTCATATTTAATATCAACTCATATGAGTTTATTTATATTATTTTTCTTTGAAAATTTTTTAAGTATACAAAAAAAATCAAAATTTTTACAAAATTTAAATTTTCTCCCAAATTTTACTTATATGTGTTGGTTGCATAAAATTAATTTCTAACATTAAAATTATTTTTTTTATATAAAAATAATTAAAATTTTTTGCTGGAACACTTATTTTTCTATAAATAGAAGTTAATTTAAATTTAAAATATTGCATTTTACAATAACTTTTGTATAATTATGTACTCATTTGATAAACAGATGTTCTTTAATTGACGTAGCTTTTGAAAAAGCATTTATTCTTAAAAAAGTTAATTAAACTCATAAATTTTAGAGATGTCTAATTCATCTTAAAGTATGCGTTAACCTTTTTGGTAATAATGTGAAACAGATTTGATACTTGTTAGATTGGATTTATTGTGGGAGCTGATTTTAATCATTTAAGACTGTTTTACATTTTGGTTATTAAAGGAATGGAAAGTCGCTTTATTTGATTAAAATTTTCCTCGATATTTTTAAGAGTATAAATATTTTAAAAAGTTTGAGAAATAGCATTTACAATTTATAGATTTACATCAAATCAAGATTTTCATAGATTTTTTGAATCAAATAAAATTTTGTGCCTGCAAAAATATACTGTTAAAATACCAAAAACATTTAAAAAGTATTAATTCACATTTACTGAAATAGAAAGATTTAAATTTTTTTAAAATCTTATATGATGTTTCTAGAACAGGTGACAGCTTTACTGCTTTACTATGATCGTTTAAAAACATTTTTTATTTCTAGATTGTTTAGAGTATATTTTTTCTTTATTTAATAAGAAGTAAACTTTTATATTTATGAGACTTTTCTCTTCAGGCATAGTAAACAGAAAATATTCTTAAAGCCTGATAATCATCTAGTGAATTTTCGAAAGAATATATTATTTTCTAAGGAGTTTTTTCAGTATCTTTTAAAAACGATATTTTTATTAGATGTCTTCCTGAAAAAGTAAAAATTTAGCCCAAAAAGCTATGATCGATTGAAAAACGTTGAAAAATGTTTTAAAAAATAAAAGAATAATTTCATATGAAATATGGTCTTATCTAAAATATTTCTATAAAATATGGCCGATATATATTTTATTTTGAGTTGGAAATGTTTTGAAAATGTTTTCAATAAAAACGTTGAAAACATTTATTTAAATTAAGGTTGAACATAACACATTAAACTGAAGTGAATTCAATTATTTAATTGTAAGAACTAATTGTTTGAACAAAAAACAAGTTTCAAATAAAAACTCAAACTTACTCAATGCGAATTATAAGCCTATGAGTATAAAGCTCCAAAATTGTTTTTTGTCGTAACTTAACCTAACAAAAACACTTAATTTTTTTAAGCAATAATGAACAACAGAATCTTTTTTTGTCAAAAGCTTTGAAATTTGGTTTTAAGTTTTCATTTATTTCGGTGATAAATATTGAAATAATTAAAAAAAATAAAACGATAATTAAGACAAATACTAAATTTTCATTACAATTTCGTTATTTATTATTTTGTCAAATACTAATATTTATAGTAACAAAATGTTTTCAAATTATGTAAATAATCATTTAAAATATAATTAATATGACATTAAAAGCCGCAGTCATTTTACTTATGAAAACTTTACAAATAAGAAATTGCAAATTTTAATATATTTAATATTTGTGCTCTTCAAACTTAATAATAAATATCATAACAATGAGAATTAATGAAACAATATAAACTAATAAATATTTTATCTTCAATTAACTTAGGAAGTATAATTTAAGAAAATCATTGAATTCAAAAACTGTCTACATGAAAAATAATGTCCTCAATTTTAATATTTGTAATCAAAAATTATTTTAACTAATCATTGTTAAAAGATTTTCCTGGTCAATATTCTTTACCAATATTTTGTTTTTATTTCTTTAAAGGTGAATAATAGTTTAGAAAAATTTCTGATGGATTAAAAAACCTCATAAATTGTTACTTTATCTCAAGTATTTGAATTATGAAGTATTTAATTACTTAATAATTAGAATATAGTTTAAAAATGGCACGCAAAGTTAAAAATATTTTTTAAATTATTATTAGAATTATTTTATGCTATTTTAAATTACTACTGTTTTATGCAAAATGCCATGGAGTTAATTACGATAAACACTAGTATTCTTTTTTTAATATTTAAATTATATGCTTTATGAATAAAAATATTAAGAATTACTCTTTAGCAATAATTCATTGCTTTATTCACTTTTACATTTGAATAAAAATTAGTTTGTAAAGCCGAATTTTATAAGCCGTTTTCTTATGTATGCCATGAAAAACATGATTTTTAAAATATATGCCATGAAAAAATGATTTTTCATTCAGTGATGATACACATGAAGATAAAAAACATTTCCAAAATTTTTCAAGTAGAATGATTATTTTACTGATTCACATATACCAAAAATATATTAAATCATCCAATATATGCTATCTGTCTGCAAATCCTGCAAATCAGTCAAGCTTCATTATTACAAGGAATCAATGGGATTATTAACGTTGTCTGTGTAATGTAAGCCTTTATGATACAAAAGTTCTATGAATTTTCCTAATCAACATAATGTATTTTTATTTTAGCTCTGTTTGTGCAAAAATATGACTCAAATATAAAAAATATTAACAGTTAAATATTAAAAAATTTTAATGATATATTATTTTGACCAGTCAACGAAAATTATGCTTGAATTGGAATTGTTTATTATGTTCCATATGTCTTGTTTTTATTTATTGAAAAATATAATAAATTATTAAAGAGCATAATATTATTTATGAATAATGACGCTGTACAGTGTCATTATTCAGTTAATAAGAGAATTATTTATTATTGATAGGTTTTAATAAAGATTATCTTTTTATTTGCCAATTTGTAATTTTTTGAAAGAAATGTGAAACTAAATTTTTAAGTAAATGTCAATTATTATACATGTTAAAATTTCTATCACAGATATATTTTTAAAATCATTAAAATTAATTATTTTTAGGCAAATTTTTTATTAAAATCAAATCAACTGAAATTAAATATTTCGCAGCAACTTTCATAAATAAGAACGTATCGGCTCTCTCTTCTATTTTTTTACTTACTTGAAAATTTTATTACATTTTTCTTTCTTCCTCCATTTTTTTAATTATTTAAATTACCTTTTTAAAATTATGCTGTAAATGATAGTTTTGATACGTTATTACAATTAATAACTACTCAAAAGGAACTAATTTATGTTGTTCAGGAAATTTCATTAAATACATTTATTTCTTAAAAAACCATTAGTTCGTAAAAATATTTTATTTATATATACTTATAGTTTTAATCATTATAAATGTATAAAATATAATAAAAGCTGGAAATAATAAGTTATCACTGGTTTTTAATATCAATATTGAATTTTCTAATTGAAACTGATTGACGAGAAAAAACTGATATTTAAAAAATAATTCTTATAAATATTTCTCATTACTATGCCTATGACGAACTTTTGTTGTTAATTTGTTGTTATCTTCTATAATATTGAATAAATTTTAAATGCGACGTATAAATTTCATAAGGTAACATCACATTAATAACTTAAAAAAACATATATTTTACATTAAAGGCAATACAAAAGAAAATAAATTTCAACTTTTATATAATACATTTTTTGATTTAAGAAATCATGATTAATTTGAAATTTTATATAGTCTCTTTTTCCATTTAAAATAAATAGATAAGAATAAGGAATTTCTCAAGTGTTACCTGAAGCAAAGTGTGCTATCCGTAATTAACACATATTTTCTAATTAATGTTATTTTTAATAAATATATTATTTAATTTAGTAATAATTGAATTAACTGATACTTTTTATGACATTAAAAATACTATCCATTTAATTTTAAGTATAGTATATCATTAAATATATAAAATTAATTTTAGAATTTAGAGAAAATACAAAAAAATTGTTTCGTAAGCATACCATTTCTATTTTGAAAATTGTTATTTTGTAGACATATTTTCTTACACATTATTTAATTTAAATTTTTATTTGTGAAAACAACTAAAAAGTTGAATTAAAAATGTGTGGAGGATTTATGTAAAGAACATTTTAAATAAATATTTACGAGTAACAATTCTTTAGAATAATAAAACATATGAATTTGAAAACATTAAGGACGAAGAAATGTAATTTACAATAATTTGTAAACTATAAATGTAGAACTTTATCATATTGATTTTGTTGGATTCAACTTATCATAATTGCAACTTTTATTATCGTTTTTTATATTGTTTGAAATAAATTTTATTATTTTTCACTGAGAATGAAATATGAAATTTATTTGTTTACTGTAAAAATCTGTTCTTAAATTTAAAAAAAGAAACTATACAATATTTAAGGAGCCTTGTAATAGTTTAAGGAGAATTTGAAAGAAAGATTTAAACCACTAAAAAGTGATTTGGTTCATCAGTTCTTAATTTTAGATTCAACATACAAATTGTTTTTTGTTTTGTGAGCTGAAATACACAAATAATTTTATTTATATATTAATTTTTATATTTGTAATAATAAGCTTATCACAAATCCTATTTTTGCTATTAGAAATAAATGTTTTTAAACAGCGCTGTCTTTTTAAAAGTGTTATGAAATCACTTTGAAATGCAAGTTAAAAACCTATGGCTTGCGTATTGTTTCTTCGAATCCTTTTGATATCATGAAAAATATTTAAAAATTTTAATAATTTCAAATATAAAGAATTTTTTTGTTAAATATTTAAATGTTTTATAATTTTGTTATTTACATTTATTGGCTTAGATTGTTTATGTTGATTTTGTAAACGGAAAAGATATTTTATGTTTTTTATTTTGTTTATAAAGGAATTTTATCCATGAATATATATTAATAAACCCTACGCAAATATATTTATATACCAATTACATAACTAGCTTTTATTATCTCAAATGTTTAACAATTAACAAATTTATCATGGAATACAAATAAAGTAATAAAATAAGCTTACTGATATAAGATCGTCTATCATGATTAAAATAAGAAAGTGTATTAAAAATTACCAGGGTTTCTAGATTAAGACTTAGTTAATGGCAAAGATAATTAATGTCGTTTTAAAATCATGTATACTATATTTTCATAAGCCCTTTTTGATGGCACTAAAAATTTTGATATGTCTCTAAAACTCCTTTGCCATTAAATTTTCATGTATGCATAAAATTTATAATATTTTTATCAGATTAATTTTTTTGTAACTGCTTATAATTTTATCAAGTGTGCTTGCAACGATATTAATTAAAATAAGTAGAAATTAATCCTTTGAATTACGTGTTACAAATATATTTTCATATAATATATTCAATTACCGAAAATATTTTATAATAAAAAAACTGGTTAATTAGTTTAAATAATATTAATAGTTCAATGAAATTAATTGGTCTTCAGTAGTTTAATGACTGAATTGATTTTATTACATCTTTTTCTATTGATATTCAACTATGTTACATTTTTCAGTTATGAAGAATTTTTGAAGCAGATATATTCCTAGAAAATATTAAAAAATCCTTGATGAACGAATGAATGATTTCATGTTTAGTTTATCAAATTAGTTGAATAATGCTAATGTTTCAATTTGCAAAATAATTCAGAATGAAAGAGAATATTTTAAGAATTATATTTCATTTTAATCAGTGTTGCATATACATCTAAATTTATATTTTATAGGTTAAAACCCATTCTGCATTTATTTTTTTGTTTTAGAAGGAGATGAAGTGAGTCTAACATGAATAGAGTGGAAATTATTTATCATATTTTAGTGAAGATAGTTGCAATGCGAATCTGGAATCTATGTAATTTTATTAAGTTTTGAACTATTTCATTAAAATTAAGAAAATATTTAATTTAATCAAGAAAATATTTTAAGGCGTTTTAACTGAAAGCTGAGTATAAAGGAAATGACAATTTTACTATAGAACAATACAAATTTTGAAAATAGATGTTTAATGCATTAGTTTAATATATTAAAACATTTTCTCCAAATTTGCATTTGATGATGTACTGAAATACTTTATTTAAAATAATTTTCATAAACGAAATATAACTTTCACATATATAATACCGATTTGATATAGCAAATTTATTTAGAATAATTTAATGTAAAGTTACATATGTATTTTATAGGTTATGTAAATATCAGTTTGAATACATAAATTAATAACATTTATAGTTATTGAAAAGTAAAGTAGTTCTCTTTCCAATATGTTCCTCACATAGTTGAATGACTTTATAAAATTAATGTTTTCCTATTGATCAAGAGAAATTGGGAAAAAGCATAAAAATGTTTAAAAATCTAGCTGCTAATTTTGAGTAAAATGCTTATGTATATTAAGTTGAGCTATGTAAAATTAATATAGTATATGTTAAACTTATGATATTTGTAAAATACAGAGCGAAATAATTTTCATAAATTTAATTGATTAAAAAAGATTTAATTGTTCTATAAAAAGTTAGTTTATAAAATATAATAAATTTCCAAGCATATATGAAGTTAAATAACGCAACTGTCATGGAAAATTTACAAAATTTTGCATTTGAACAATTTAAGCACTTACTAATTGACATGAACACGCTTATTAACAGAAAAATAGTGTAAAAAATCAACTAAAACTTTCTATTTATCTTTATTATTTTAATTTGATTTTAATAGGGATTGATGTCATTTTATGATTTATATACCCTGCACATTTAAAAGTGCTTTTTAATTTTTTCGATAAAATATGTTATTTAAGTTATGTTTATTTAAATAAATTTTTAAATAAACATAACTTAAATAACATATTTTATCGAAAAAAATATGGTTTATATACCCTGTACATTTAAAAGTTTATTTTAATTTTTTCGATGAAATATATTATTTAAATTATGTTTATTTAAATAAATTTTTAAGAATTGTCTTTCTGATTTAGTCAACATTTTTTAATCCACATATTTTTCTCAAAGTCTATTTAGAATGCTTTAAAGAGAATAGTTCACTAATTTTAAAATTTAATATTTTTCAATAAAATTCAGTTTTAAGTTTTCTGCAATTTATAATTTTAATAATCCCTAAATTAATAACTATTTTTTTGTTGTTGCCTTGTGACACCTAAGCTGGCAATATGAGGTGTGCTGCTCTTCTTTTCCAACTGAACCATACTTAGGAGTAGATATGCCATAGGTACCCGTTTATAGGGTAGGCAACCCCATTCACATCAGCAACTTTCATAAATAGGCAACCCCATTCACATCCCATTCATACAAGGAAAGGACAAATGCAGAAGAGAGAGAAAGTACATCCATCCATACATGCCCGAACCGGAATTCATTCCGCTTATCCTGATATTTGAAGTAATTTTTGACGTATTTTCATGTTTATATTGACAAAATGTCACTTGATTAACTTTTAAATTCCAATGATGATGAGTATTATGTTGTATTACATTCACAAAACTCTTCAGAATGAATTGATTGAAATGTTGACGCTGGATAAGTATCTTCAATATTTGAGTCTAATAAAATTACAAGGAATATTAACGTTAGGAAAAAGCTGTTGTAGTAACCCATCATTTAAAATCTTAAAAATGCTTAATGAGATATACTTCCTAATGTTGTCATTGTTACTTATGACACTTGGACAAGCCAAGTTTTCTATGCCTTGGCAATGCCAATTTATGTCAATATTGATCACGCCGGCGTGTCTTTCGGTTTTTTTTAAGTTCGAGCACCACGAAGGTGAAAGATACGTCTTTCCACTTCTTTTTAAACCCTGCCATAGATGGCACCACCAGAGGCATTAATCTAAAGGAGGAGGGCATTCATTGTAACTACTCATCGATGCGGCATAAAAATTATATGTAAATAATATACACTTGAATTCCCTTTTCCTATAATAATTTATGTACTTTTTATTATAAAAGGACATAAATTATTTTTCAGATTTAAGAATAGCTTCAATATATGTAAACTACAATAAAATTAAAATTATAAATGTAAGTAAAATTACTTTGCTGCTGAAAGAACGACTTTGTTCTGAGCTTCTCCGTTAGATGGCACCACCAGAATATCAACTTTTCAATTTTGTTCTGGAGGAGGATGTGAGAAATTTTCTTCAGATGATTACACCCATTGTAACTGCTTAACACAATGATAGTTCACGGGACTTTTCATTCCACAGATTTAACGAGCATGTATATCCCATGTATTCGGTTGGTCTTTGGCGGCATCGGGAATCAAATCCAGTCCTTCTGGATGCAAAGCCGATATTCTAATTATTAGTCGACCACTGCCAACGATTTACTTCCGAATTTAAATGTAATTATAATGAATTTGTTTATAAAGATATTAAGATTTCAGAATAACTTTATTTCATTTCTGGCAAAAATAAAATATGTATAAAGATTAATATCTTGCTCTTAATGTATAGAATATTGCATCGAGTTTTATATCAAGAGTTTGCTAAGCAAAAGACCTAATTAGATTTTATCGAAATATTTATAATGTTTAATTTATTGTTATATTTCAATGGTATACGTGTATTTCATAGATTTAATCCATAAAATAGCATATAAACACATTATACCTGATGAAATAGTTTGATAATGATAGGTGTATATGACTCTGTATTGCTTAAATTTGAACATAGTTTCTTATAATTTAATTAAACAAATCCTCATAAGAATATATGCATTTATATTTAATATTATGATTATATAATGATTTATTCTGAAGTGTAAAGAGAGAAGTCAGAAGTCATTAAATGAGCATAAAAATTATTTTAAATGTATAATTTTCTGAAATAAATTAAAATGCTTAAATCGTTATTAACTTTTAAAATGACTATTTTTCAGTCTTTAATGTCAATGTCAACATTAATATCTTTCATATTTAAATACAAAAGTGATCTATGAATCAGTTATTTTTGTGATTTAAACCTTAAAAATTTTTTAAATTATTTAATACTCTTAATACATTTTATTTTTGTTCACATATGGTATGACTGTATTCATTTGTATAATAGCTGGTATTTTGTTAATACATATTTAATAACTTAATATGAACAGTAAGGATTTATTGCACCTAAAAATCTAAAACAACTAAGTTATTCTATCTTTAAGTAAGTTTGTTGTGTGGGTATGCACTCAATCCTGAATAAATTATGATATAATACTCCCGAAAAATTGAATCACTCATATTTGAAATTGTTTATCAGATTGCAAAATAGTAGTTTAAAAACTTCAAAGGCATTGTATTATATGCCATAAAATTATTATAAGTTTTTCACACAAATATTAAAAAACTGACATGATATAAATTCAACATTGGTATTTAAAAACATAACAACATGTTTCTGATAATTAGATTTGCCAGTAGAAGTTAAAGTTGAAATTATCAAACGATTTCAGTCTATTTAAATATTTATTTATCATAAATTATATATGACTTTATCATTTATTTTTATAAAACATTTAAATCTATCAGTTATTCCTAACAAACGTAGCCATGAATTCGCCATTATTATAACAGCAAATACTCAACATTAATTTCAATTTTGTACTCAGTAAATGAGGGATAATTCTGTTCTCTTTCAACAATGAAGTCGATTTTATTCTATTAGATAGAGATTTAAAGCAGATGATAACAGAAATTGTCATTCTGCATTGCTAACAAGGGTATTAACTGCACGGGCTTAATTTTCCCTCTCCCTTTATTCAAGGGAAGAGAGAAAGTGCTCAAGAGAGGAAAATGCGACAACCCTATCGATCTGAAAGTGGTTTCGAATTCGACGGGATAGTAACAGCAGAATTGTTGAGGTCGTATCAAATAATTTTCGGGAGGGGTTGGATTTACATTACAATATAGGGTATTTAGAAGAGAACCGAGTTCAAATGAAGCCTCATTCTGAAAAATGAGACAATGTTTTCAATATATTTAATATAATTATGTCAAATAAATTGTTTTAAAATGAATTGTTTCTTGATATGGTTTTTAAGTAATATGATTTTAATGGTATTTATTTAAAAGTATTGAACTATATATATAACATAAAAAAATCATACCATTCAGAGAAGACATTAAAATATATTTCACTTTATTCCTATAAAGTAAAAAGTTAACTGAAAATATTTTTACTATGTTTCCTTAAAATAAAAATTTTTTCAGTTAATTTTATCGAAAAATTAATTGAAAATAAGCCTCATTTTTTGAAGATAAAGTAAAAAAAGAAAACATGTTCAGTTGATTTTACATTAGGAGTAATGTCATTTATTTAAAGAACAATTGATATTTTCCATAAGTTTATTATTTAGTTATTTTCATGATCTTAATTATTCAATTTATCTAACAATTTTCTTTATTTCCTTAATAAAACCACCAAAATCAAAAATAACGTTTGAGATTTTTTTAATAAATTTATATATTTTATGCGTTGTTGCATATCATGTAGTGATAATTGAAATAAGATTTAATTATTTGACATAAAAAAAATAAATATTTAAAAAAATTTTAAGTTTTAATATAATAAAGATTTTTACTTCATATTTTAAGTTTTAGAAAACTTCCTTTATACAAAATTAGACAGCCAAGTAATACAAATAATTCATGAAATTGATTTAATTACGAATTTTATGTTTGGTATTCATACATATTTTTAATATTTTTAAAGTAACAACACGTTTAAAATTAAAAAATGGAATTTTAAACTAACAGTTTATGTACAGAAAAAGAAATTTTTAATTAAATTTATATATTTCTCAGAGCAAAACGTTTAATAGCAAAAATTGTATCATATATTTCGAAAGTGAATATCTATTAACTTTATTTGAAGAAGACTAATTTCCATTCATGAAGAGAATTTCGTATTTATGAAATAAACTTTATAAAAATCTATATTTGTTCCAAAATAATGACACTTTATTATTGAAAAATTCCAGTTGACACTGAAGTTTTAAGAAAGAAATCAATGTATACTATTAAATACATTAAATAATTCATTAATCTAGAGTTACTTTAAAATTTTCTTGAATATGAGATTTAAAATATGTGCTTATTTCTTAATGTGTCTTCACATTCTCAGCGGATAATTAATGTTATTTTAAGCTTAAGAATAAATTGAAAGTTAGTGACCACATATTCATTTTCTACACACGAAATGATGAAAATGAAATTATTTTAAATTAAAAAAAATATCATATCTTTACTTAAATTTGAAATAATTTTGATAATTTAGGTCTAAGATATTATAAAAGTTATTTAAATAAGTTCATTATTGCAAAGTTAAAAAGTTACAAATGAAAGTTAAAGTTAGTTTTTATAAATGAATTGCTCCTTAAAATATTCTTCAGAAATGTCCCTAAAATATTACAAAATATTGTGTAGTTTACAAAAACAGATATAAATTTGTGATATATTAAATTTTAAATTTTATGTGGTGTTTAAAAATTTTCAGCTGATAATTTTTTGTATGAAATAATTATTTAATAACATAAAAGTGATTAGATTGCACAATTATAAGAAATAAATACTATAAAGTTTTCCTTATAAGTTCCTCTTCGAAACTCCATTGTTGTTATAAGATCGAGAATGCACCATCTACTAAGAGAAGTAGGTCTATTTTGCTGAAACTTCTGGAATTCTTTGATTTCTGGTATAAATACCAAATTCAAGTGATTTTGGTAATGCCTTTTTAGAAATGAAATATAAATTAATAAATATAATTAATTGATTTTACAATGTATTTCCACGAATTTTAAATTGTAATTTCTGTTGTAAATCAGATTGAAAAGTTATGATATACAAGAATATGTATACTAATTCGAGATAAGGAAAAAGAGACAAAACGCCTTCAAATCTGCTTCTTACATTCTAAAATTTAGAAGATCCTCAAAAATATATAATGCATATCAGCATCTGTGTAACTGCTATTCCGTCGTATGTCTGAGTAATTACTGATAATTCATGTGGCTGAATATATGATCATATGTATTTATTAGTTTATAAAAATCCAATTCAGCCTCTAAACTCCTTCAAAATTAGTTCGTTTTCTTAAGCCTATAGTTGCAATAAAAAGATAAAAAACTGCAAAAAAACTAGAATATTTGTTTAAAATTATGTGAAAAACAGGGTTTTATGTATGTATTTAACAACCAACAGTTGATTTTAATTAGAATAATTAATAGTTTAAGTAGAACAATAAAGATAAAAAATAAACAGAAGAATGATGAATTTCATGTTGATTCATTTCAAATTGAAAAGTTGTCAAAAATCTTCACTGTTTAACACTGTTACAATTTTATTTGTAAAATTTGTATAAATATAGGAATGCTTATTTATGAAATATTCGTACAAGTAGTATTTGTCAAAAAACCATTTTTGTCATATTTTTTTTTATTTGTGAATAGTAAAATAAAAAAAATATTGTTACAAATTTGAAAATATAATTTATTTAAATGAGCTTTCAAACTTTCTCTTCTGCTTAAATATTTAAGAAACAATTATCAAATTATTTGGTATAAGAATCCACAATTTTTTTTTATATAAATTAAAGAAATTTTAGAAAAAAATTAAGAGTGAAGCAGGGCACAAATGATTTTTGCAAAAGATAAAAAAAAAAATTATTTCATGTTTTCTTTAAAGTAAATATTTCTATTCAGTTTTAGAAAAATATAAAAGGAAAATATTTTTCATAACTAAACTTGTAAAAAATTAATTTGAAGAAAAACAGTTTTTTTTTCTTAGTAAAATAGATTGTATGTAAGATTTTTAAATTGATTTCTCACAAAGTAATTATGTTACCCTCTTCATTACTTCATTTTTTAAAAAGTAGTCTATCTGAAATACTTTTTACGGGAATTAAATTTGAAAAAGGAATTCATTAAAAAGAATAATTTTCAACAGAAAATAAATTAATATTCTTTACTATAAAATATTTTTAGTGTTTTTCATCATTTTTTCAAAAAATGATCAATGATAAGAGTAGTTTTAATGAGTAGTTCGAAAAAATATTTTTAAAAGAAGAAATATTTTTAAATGTTTGATGAATTAATTAAAAAATATTCTGAAGTTAAATTTAAGAATATATTGTCCTTTGTTAATAGTAATCCTAATCATAAAATTTGATAGGTTATGACATGGAATATAATAAATGATGACTTATGGTTACATATTAATTCTGGAATGTGAAAGTTTTGCATAAGTTTTGGTCTTGACTATCAATTATAAGTATAATTAAGTAGCATAATTTAATGTATTTTGGCTCAAAAACTTTCTTTCACAGAAACTCCAAACACGTATTTGGCAATTTGCCAGAGAAGAGTGAGTGTGAGAGCATAGAAAGAAGGAATCGCTCTCTGTAAAATAAGGAAACATTTTGGATTCTTGTAATGTTTCTAGTAAGGTAAGACATTCATCGGTGTAGTTTATGTCTTGATCAAAGAAACTATAGGATTTAGATCTTTGAGCTTCTAAATCTTATTGCTTTATTGTCTTATTCAATGAAATAATAGGCTTTAGAAGCTCAAAGATTAATTAAAAAAATTACGTCCAAACAATTTAAGAAAAGTAATAGAATTCAATAAAAATTGTAAAATTTTAATTTTGGTAAAAAATAATTAAGAATTTTGAAGAAAAATTAATATAGAAATCTGAATTAAAACAGGATATTTATTAAAAATACAAAGTTTCAATTTCTCCTAAAGTATATGTTTTCTGAATTTTTTATTTAATCAATTCCTTATAAATATTTCCATTTAATGAAAACAAACGATTACTTTAAGGCACTGATTCTCAACCTTTTTTGTCAATGCATACTTTTAAGGATTTCACAATTTAACGCACTCAACAAATGATGCAAATTTAAAAGTTGCTTATTTATCTATAACCCATTGTGTAAAATGGCTTCTGATAATAATTTTTTGAATATAAAATAAAATAATATAATATGTGCTAGAAAAACAATACTGCATATTTACTTTACTCGTGATATAAAAAAGCACAGAAAATTTTACTATATGTATTTCTAAAGTTTATCGGCACACATAAGTGACGCTGTATAATGGTTGAGAATCATTGCTTTAAGTGTGAAATTATTTATTTAAGAAAAATATTTATAAAATTCTCCATTGCTTTTGAGACAAAATATGCACTATAATGTATTAAATATTGAAGAGAAACTTCTAATTATGAAGCAGTTGAGTTAAACGTTTACAAAAGATTGGTTTATTATTCACAAAAATGCTCTGATATTTAGGTCATCGATTTGGCTTCAGAATAATTAATTTTCTATAAATCTATAAATCACTAATTTCATCAAATGTAAAAATTTCTGATACCAGGCAAATAATCTAAACTCCATTAAAATTTGAATAAGCTAATTTATTTATTAAATATTTGTGTTGTATTATGAATAGATTTCTTTAAAACAGAAAAATCAATTAATAATTGTAGAAAATTAACTGTCTGTTTATTTCGCAGAATTAATATTCCTCGCTTTTCTTTTCTGTAAATACTAGTCTTAGGAACTCATATAAAAGATAATAAAATATAACACACAGTAAAATCAACAAAATATTAACATAAAAACAATAAATTGAACTAAAACTGCAAACTAAATATTAACTATACCAACAGATGATATGTTTGCGATAAAAATTCATTTCATAATAGAAATTATTTAATATCATTTTTCAGAAAGCAGTAGCTTTAAACTTTTTTGTGAGATTACAACCGATGTGACATTTTTTATTCCATTGATTAAACTATATTCATGTTTAATGAAAATTGTATCAAATAAATATGCTAGATTAAATATGATTGATAAATTTGCTAGATGAAAATAATTTATCAAGTAAATATGCTAGATAAGCATGGCTTATCAAGTAAATATACTAGATTAAATATTGTTGGTAAATATGCTAGATGAATATAGCTTATCAAGTATGTAAATATGCTAGATTGAATATGGTTGGTAAATATGCTAGATGAACATAGCTTATCAAGTAAATATACTAGATTAAATATTGTTGGCATATATGCTAGATAAAATAGCTTATCAAGTATAAACATGCTAGACTGAGTATTGAGAGACGTTGAATTATTTCGTTTCATCACTCATATGGAATGAATATGCTTTCAGTAGATGAGAAAGTTCCATTAAATTTGTTGAATTTAGATTCAAATGTGAGTGATGAGTGAGCAACAAATAAAAACAGATTGTTTTTTAAGAATAATTGCAGTTAAGAAAGAAAAAATCCATTAATGAAATGCAAATTTCATCCACTCAACTGTAATTTAACCTATATAAATTTCACGTTAACTTACCAAAAAAAAAAAAAAAAAAAAAAAAAAAAAAAAATGAAGGTGAGATGTAAATGCATATCGTTTTTTTCTAGTTTCAGGACTGAAATTCTAATGTTTACTGTAGATAACAATTATTTCCTTTCTAACATAACTAATCTTTGTTTACTGTTGATAAATTCTTTCTTATATAGAAGTTTAATCACAGAAGTATTAATATTTATCGAAAAGAAGTTTTCACGCATCGGAATCAACAAATAAAAAATCGTTCGATTAGATTAAGCATGAAATTTTTTATAAAACATTTTATAAGAGTATTTTAACTGTAGATAGAATGAATATCAAAATATAAATTATTTATTAAAAAATAATGCATAAGCCTAGTATAAGAACCTTAAAAACGAAAAAATAATATAAAATTATGAATTTTTAGAATACAGAACTAAATATTTTAAATTAAATAAAATTAATTTTAATACTCTTTCAGTTTAAAAATATGATAAAACTCTATTTATTGTTATTATTATCATTGGAAAAATTAATTTCATAATAATTACATCATCAATGGAGATTACGTATAAGTTGATTTTGAGAATTCTTGAGAAACTAAACAAAGTGATTACTTTTAACAAAATTCCCATTAAAACTTTTGGCATACAACACATTAAAACCTGATGCTTTAAATTATCTAAATATCAGATGAATAATAGTTAAGTAACTATAGCTATAAAAAACTAATGCTTGAAAATTTTGCATAAATTGACTTAGCATTAAATTATTAATATTAACCATAAATGATTTAATATCAAATTAATAACCGATTCTAAGTATATTTTCAATAAAAATTATCAAGCAATTTTGTAAGACTTAATATTGTATTGAAACAAATCTGATTTTTAATTAGGAAGCTCATATATTTATATAGTTTTTATAGTTAACGATATAAATTATTCAAATTAAGAGTGTGAGCAATCCTCGAAATTAATTTACAAGTTAAAATAAGAAATATATACCAAGAAATTTAGGAGTTTGAAAATCTAGTCTTTTCAATTCTGTCATCTATTGATTTAAAAGCGAAATATGTAATAAAAACCTAAATTACTAACATTGTACAAAAAAGCGCAAACAAAATTCTTACTATCAAGTATGACAAGAAATATAAAATTATGTTCTTTTTCCTCAAGTTTATTTGAAAATTTGACTTTCTTAAAAATTATTAGCAACACAACTTTCCTTCCTATTAAACCATATTTAAAAAAAAATTTGACTCATGAATATTAATGTAATATTATAAATAGCACTGTAAATATTTCTATATTTTGATCAATTTAGTAGGAGAATTTGGAATTTTTGTTATAGTGCTTTTAAGTACTTAAATTTATATTATTGTTTTTTGCACCCCAAAACACACATACATTTTTACAACACACACATATATATATACACACGCAAACAAGTTTTTTTAAAATTTTACAAAAATTTTGAATTGAGACTGTCATATTTATTTTCTTTTTAACTTTATAGAACTATTTCACTCTTAAAAAGTAAATTTTTATAAGAAATTTAGAGTCCAACCCAATAAAATTTAAAAGCTAATTCTTTCATTCAAATCTGATAGATTGACAACATAAAAATAAAAATTTCTGCATATGAATACAAAATACATATGAATAACTTTAATTATATTTTTATAAAATACAATTCATTTAATTAACTCTATCATAAATCCATGAAATATTATATTTATTCAAGAAAAAATTTATTGGGGTTTCTGTTTGATATATATGGTGCATATTATTTAAAAATATAAATTTAGAGACTGTAATTTAACTTGATTTACATTACCATGTAAAAAGATATTTCAGACGATAAAAACCCAAAGTAATGCACATTTAATTAAAGTTTTCTGTTCCATTAATTTAAAGTAACTAATATAGTTCAAGCTAAGCAAAAAATAAATAAATAAAATCATTTTGAAAGTAAATAAAAAAGATTGTGTGAAAAAATTTTAATAGAAAATTACATATTTACTATTCCCCTTTTGTACCGTCAATATCGTCTAAAAACTAAACCCATTACTCTATTCTCAACCTAAAAGAGGAAAGAAAACTCTTGCCCCAATCCTAGTAGTGATTTACGAGACTTCGAGTATGAAACTGTATTTAACGAAAAAATTTCGGTGACATTCTTGCTCTATCTCTCTTATATATCTTTTATCGTAACGGAGAAATTACTCCCTTCTTTTAAGCATTTTCTAAGTATTTTCTCTGTGTTACCTTCACGGTGTTGTGAGGGCATTTCAGGGTTCTTTAAAGCAATCATGTATGTCAAAGTATAATTCATATTCTTGAGAATATTTTGCGATTACACAAACCATTCATTAACATTTTTGTAGATGCTGAATTTTTGCGTTGTTATAAGTGACGAAATTAATTTTTTACCTTTTCAGAGGAGTCAAAGGAAAATAATTAAAGAAAATAAAGAGAGAAAAGATAATAAGAAAATTTATTTTTACGGATAATTTTTAATTATTTGACCCCCTCTTTTTAGTAACTGAAAGAATGTTAGTTGAAAAATAATTTTTATAAATGTTTTTTTGAAAAAATTGTGAAAGATTTATGTACAAAATTAACTTTTTTAACAATACATTTTAGTTAATTAATAAAAGAAAAGGTCTTTATTCTTAGAAATAAGCAATGTATTTACTCAATTTTCAATAATATTTTTTATTTATTTATTAACACTAGCACTCAAAAGTTTTGTAAGCAATGAAACTCAAAAGAATATAATTATGTTTAATACGTCTGTACATGCTAAAGTGTCAGAAATATCTTTTATACTTTCATTTATAATCTAATTTATAATATTATGCAATTAAATATCATTGGACTTATGGTATTATTTTCTTTAAAATTCTCAGCATTATAAATTTCCTATTTATTTTCCTATTGTACGCCAACTAAATATATGACAAATTTTAAATCAAAACCATTTTTATAAACAAGCTGTATCCTGGAAACAATGTTATATATAAGTAAATTAAAACAAAATATGATAAACGTTATTTAATCACTTGGATTGCTTAAAAATCATTAAACATGCTAAAACGTGATATAATTATGAATTTCCAATTAAAATTGTTCCGAAAAATAAATCACATCTATAAAATATTTAGTCAGTTTTGATATTATTTCAGTTTTTACTAAAAATAATTTAGCTTCTCAAAACTAAGAAACAGAATTATTAATACCAATGTATTTTTTCTAGACATTTAAAATTTAAGAAAGAAAACTCTCAATCATTTGGATGATCTATTTGAAAATAAATTAATAAATTAATTTTTTATATTTTTAGTCATATAATAATACTCTTAAATTATATATTAAGAAATACAATCATCATTTAATAAATAAAAATATTCTTATCGCTCATGCAATTCATTTCATTAGTTTATAGTTAAATTGGTATTTAAGTATCAATATTAAATCAATCAAAATATCATATATCAATCATATAAATATACATAATGATTAAAATGATAATCTTATTGGAAATTAAAAATATTTAAGGAAAACAATATAAAAATATATTTTTATTGAAATATTTTTCAGTTTTTACCTTTTTTTATAGCAATGTTGTTCAAACATTGCATCCAATTTCATTTTTTTCTTTTCCAAATACAAATGCCAAAACCAAACCTTTCTGTATCAAGCAAAATTTGTTGAAAACTTTTATAATCAGAATAGCATTTCATTCTTTTCGTTATCAACATGAACTTTGCGAACATTAAATTTTTACTATCTGAATTGTGAAAAATTAAAAATCTTAAGTTATTAAATCTGAATGAGTATTATACTGCTGTGCATACATGTAATGTACTCCACAGTATTCGAATGACAGTTATTTCAAAATTTAAATTTCCCATTAAAAAGTTATCTCATACTTTATATGAATTATATAAAGTATACTTTATATATGTATTATATAAAGTACTTTATATATGAATACTCATACTTTATATATGAATTATATAAAGTATGAGATAATGGATGAAACCATTTGCATTTTTCTAAATAGTTTTCCATAAATGTAAACATTTTCATATATTATCAATATTAATATTTGAAATAATTAAAATTTTTACTTATATATTAATTTAATTAATTATTTTCGTCATTTATGTAGAAATAAATGAGAGTGTGATATTCGAACATCGAATAACCGAGTGGTGTTTTCTTTTTCAGACTAAACATCCAAATTATAACCATGAATTATACAAAAGTTTTAAGGACATTGATGTTGTCAAATACATTACAAAGGATGAGATGGGCTGGCCATGTTATTCGTATGCCAACTGAACGCACCCCTAAAAAAAATCTTTCTTGCAAGGCTAATTAGAAAGCGTTCCAGAGGTAGGCCCAAAATCAGATGGATTGATTGTCTTGATAGGGACTTTAACACTATTGGAACATCTAATTGGAAAAGTGCTGCTGAGTACAGGCCAAGATGGAATAAGCTCATTGAGAAGGCCAGGACCCACACAGGGTTGTAGTGCCATTGTTGATTGATTGAAACATCCAAATTCAAATCTGAGTGTCAAACAGAAAGAAAGTAATTATTATAAAAGTAGATCTCTTTAGATAAAATATCTTATATGTAAGGATTCAACGTCTTCTGTTTTTCTGTTGCGGTACATTTTCACAACTGATGGGCAACATTCATTTTATGCTCTTGAGTTTTCTGTGAATGTTCACATTTCTTAAATTTGATGACACACAGTTAATTTCGGTAATGGAAACGGAACTAGCTGACTATAAAATCGATTTTCTTAGTATTTGTCTCTTCTGTTGTCTTATCCCAAATCTTAATGGAAATATATTGCTCAAGAAAAATCTGTGGTTGGCTGGAATACTAAATACCATGCATCCTCAGAGGTAAAATAAACTAATAAGTATTTCTCAACAATTTCGCATGCCTGAAATGTAAGTACTTCTCACCGGATTTTAAGCTGATTCAAGTATTTATTAACAACGGGAATTTCAAAAATTGCTTACTTCGTTTCAATATCGTGATCATTGCGTTCTGTGCTTATGGCGGCGCCCCCACAGATGGTTCTAAACACGTTTCGATACACTTCATAAAGCATACAGATGTCAGAATAGTTTATGGATGTATTTATAAGCTTCTCTCCATTTGCTAGCCTCCAGTTCATCTATAAGGTTTTGATGAGTATTGAAACGATTGGTTTACAGAAATGTATTTTCCATTTAATTTCTTTTGTTATTATATTTTTCATCTGGTAAATGTTTTCGTAATTGAATGTACTTACTTTATAAGCTTCAAGGCATAGTTTGTGATATGCGAGGAGATTTTTTTGGCTCATTTTTTTTAAAAATCCCTTTTTATTAATGCTACAAATAATATTTCCTTTCCATGGAATATTAATCCTCTATTTTTTCAGCTACATTAAGAAATATCTACACGATAAACAATTTTTTAAACAAATAAAAACTTTAAAATACTTATTCTATTATTTGTGTGCTCATATTTTAGTATAATAAGGACATTAAGAAAAATATGTACAAAATAAACTCATGTAAATTTAAGGAAGATGAATTATTAAGAATTTTAATGTAATTATGTTGCATTGCAAACAAATAACTTTGGTTTGAGAAATAAAAAATCATCTTTGTGTTATAAAAACCATTCTAAATTAATGTATATTGTTTTCTTGAAAAGGAATTCTCATTTAAAATATATATTTATTCATATATTCATACACTTATCAATTCAGCATCATTAGGACTTTTTATTGGATGTAGAAACTTTATTTTATATTTAAAATTCATAATATATATTCCGTATTTGTTCAATTATTCTTTTTGTTTTTATTTTAACAGCATGGATGGTAATTTATAATTTTTATTAATTTATGCTGTTTATTTATTATTTGAAAATTTAATAAACATAAATTGGAAACTATTTATTATAAATGTTAATAAGTGATTAGTTTGATTGAAATATTTTATAATACAAAATATTTAAAGCATAGTTTTTTTTTAAATTGAAATTTTGAAACAATTTATAAAAATGAAATTTTTTAATAATTAATGCCCCATATTTTAATAAACATTAAATTTTGTTTCATGTTTTCGATAGCAAACCCATAAAACATTTCTAAATTTAATTCTGAGCAGCTTCTAAAATTCAAAATTTTATTATTTGAAAAATTGAAATCAACATTTTTAAGTTCAATAAGCAATATGCGTTTCACAGAAATTTTAACATAATCATCGAATATAATAATGTTACAAAAAATGCATATACGAATAAATTAGCACTATGTTTATGTTACGTTAATTTGAGCTTGATAAATTTCATCCTTGATTCAGATTTCAATTGTTGTGTAATCAAATTTATCGTAGTTCAGGGAAACGAAATAAATTGGAGTTGGAAACAAACACTGAAATAAGAGTGCCAACTTTCAATGCCAGATGAAAGTGAAAGGCGTCGTTACTGAATAAAAGGAAACTGTAGTTGACACTTTCAACAAAGGAAAGAATCTAGTAGATAAGAGAGGATTAGTTTGCCATGACGATCATGGATTTAAACTACCTCTTTTCATAGATTTTCTTTTCTTGTACCTATTTCTTTGGTTTGGTTTCTTTTTTTTCCATAAGCATCCTTTTTTTAATTCTCTGTTCCATAATAATTTAATAAGAACTTATTAAAGTAAGGGTTTATACACTAATTCATAATTTTATTAAGTCTTTACTGATGAATTTACTTTACTGATGAATTTATCATTAAATAAAGAGTATTTTAAGGTTACATATGACGTATAAAGAAAACTTATTATTTGTCAAAGATATTACTCCAATTAATATAAAACTTATTCATCAGACGAATGCATTTTGTATAATTTGTATTATGTTTGAATACAAATTATACATTTTCGAAAATTTCAATATTTATTTATAGTAATCTGTTTACTATGAAGCAATATTAAGATGCATTAATGCCTTAAAAGTATATTTATTTTTTATAATAATATTCTTTGGTATAACATTTAATTCATGGTAACAACTTTAATTTTTAACTAAATTTTTTATTTGAATTACTGCCTAAACTTATCAGCGTTTTTTTTAAGCTGTGGTATTTACTAGTATTTTAATAATCTTTTATTAATTTTCTTTTTCAATTTTAAATATACGCAAATTTTAAGAAATGCTTAAAATAAAGCTCACTGTTTAAGCTTACTATCTGCTTATTGAAGTTTTTAATCACATTAAAGGTAAAACTATTTAAAATTAAATATAAGTAAATATTTGTCTCAAAATTTATAAAAATATAATTATAATTATTGAAAATATTCAAAATCAAAGCTGAAACTTGATTTTTCAAGTCAAAGTTGAGTTTTTCCATCTCATTAATTTAGTAATTTTCAAATAAATTTTTGTTTAGTTATATATAAATTTCTAATTTTTTAACAACCTATTAAAAAGCATTATTTTTAAATGTTAACATTAAACTTAATGCTTTTTAATAGCTTCAAAATAATTTTTAAGCAAATTAAAATTAAAAGTGTTATTTTTAAATGCAATATTATGTAGAATATTCAGCATGAAATTTAGAAGTTATAAGGAATGTTATCAATGTTAAACAAAAACAAGTAGATTATATTCTTTAACATTTAAATATACTAAAGACAATTTATTTGTTAAATTTCAAAACTAATTAGCAAATGCATTTATAAAATTTAAAAATAAAAAGAAGTAAAACATAATAAAATATTATTATGAAGGAAAAATTCATTTGGTGGTGATTTGCGGTTGCAAAACGCGAAAAAAAATTTTTTTTTAAATTATCTAATAACCGAATTTGCTTAAAAATATGTAGTACATAAAAATGTTTAAATTTCTTATTGAAGATACTTATAAACATTAAATATATTCATAAAATTTCTTTCATTTTTTCTCCACGAAGTTCAACAAAAAAGATTTCAATGTATATCCTCAGTGTCATCTAGATAAAAACTCCATTTTTCTCTCTTGAATATCATAAAACCTGGAAATAAAGAAACAAAACTCTATTTTATACTCTTTCTATCTCTGTTATTTTTTGTTTTATGTATTGTTGCAGAATATAAAAGAGATACTGATTTTTCGAGAGAGACACAGCGAATAAAAAGAACTATCATTCTGTTCTTTTGTTTTGTTTCTCTGAATGAAACATATTTATTTATTTTCTATGATATAATTTTAAACAAAATTAAAATAGCTCAATTGATTAACGTTTTACTGGTTTGTTTTTTTTTTAAAAAAAGGATGCAAAATATCTAAGAGGAAATTATTTTGTTTCCATTTCTACAATTACATAATGAATCATTTTACACCAAATTTTTTATAAAAAATATATGGCTTTTATTTTGATGAAAAAATTTGAACGAAGAGTAATTTATTTTTATTCTATTTGTTCAAATTTATGACAATTTTTAATTACTTGGATTGCCTCTTCTAAGTTAGACTATATTACAATTTTATTTTGATACAATTATTATATGATAATGTGATTTGAAAATAAAATTGCAAAATTTTTGTTTTATTTTAAATAGTTGTTTTATAGAAGTTTTCATGAAAAATGGTGATAGTGTCTTGATAAGTAGTATATCTTAAAGAAATACTTGAGTAAGTATCTTAAAGAAATATATATACTTGAGTAAGTATCTTAAAGAAATACTTGAGTAAGTATCTTAAAGAAATACTTACTCACTGCTTAATGGTTTTGATAATAACAATACTTTGCTTATTTTTGATTTTTCAATTTTTTCATTTCAGATGCAAAGTTTAGCATATTATGCTGAACTTTGATCTGAACTAAAAAAATGCCCATACCAATATAAAATAAACACTATTCCGCATTAAATAACTACTAAGAATGTTTACTTTAAAAATGCTAAATTTAATTGCTTCTTTTTTATAGAAGGAAATATTTTCTATAAGGGTACAGCGGACTTTCAAGACTAAGTTTCTCAATTTTTATTCAAATGTCTTGAAATTTGGCATAAATATTGAGCTTATATGTTTAAGTTAAATTTTAAAATTGTAAGTTAAAGTTTAAATTAAAAAGTGTTTTTTTTTATGGCAATAAATGTAATTATAATATCCCATAAATGTTCAATACTAACTGTATCTTAAATATAGAAATATTCTTTCAATTTTCATAAATTATAATATTTATATACATATGGAACAAACTATCTACAAAAATAAATCTTTACAAAGAAAATTTTTTAAATAAAATTTTTTAAATATTTATTATGAAATGTTTCATAAAAATATCACAGCAACATTAATTTTAGACCTTAAATTTTAATTTTATATAAAGTTATAACCTATTTTATAGGAACATTTGAAGTAAACATCATAACAAACAGCTGTAGCAAATGCCATGCACATGGGAAAAAATTAATGCGCATGGAGCATTTTACGTTCACATATTTATCAAAAAATTTAAATCTGCGAAAAACAGTATTTTAAATCTGTGAAGTACTTGAGACAATAATTTCATATTTAAATACCATTAAATTTTTTTCTTAAATTTTCATAAAAGTATGTTTTATTATTTAAAAAAACTAAAATGTTATTTAAAATAAATTTGATTAATTAAAATTTACATATTGAATTTTTAAAATTTTTTCCAACATTAGAAAAAATTATGTATTGCATAGAAAGCATAAATTCTCTAAGCATATACTATTTTAATTTTAAAATTCTAGATAAATACAAAATTGCAAACATAATAAAAAGTAATATATTTTAAAAATTATTTTGTATACAAAGTTATTGGAAAAATAATAGAAAAACATATTCTTATTTATAATGAGTAAAATTTTTACTTTTTGATTTTACTATATACATATTTATTTTTTGTAGGTAGAATATTAATGTTCTAAAATTTTAAACACATACATCTTAAATTTTTTAAATTAATATTTTTTTAAAATGCTCCAGCACTGTAGGCAATATCTTTTGGATTTTGTTTTAATTTTTTATATTTTTTTGACTTTTGTTGCAGTTTATAAAAATCTGATGACCTACGATTTTTTTTTGTGAAAGTCTTGTTGTATCTTTTTTAGTTGCAAGTTTTAAAAAGCGGTCAGAAACACTAGTTTTGTAGTATTTAAAACTCAAAAATTAAACTCGCTGATGGCTAGAGTTACTGCCTACTCATGTCTCTTTTTAGATTCAAATATGTCTTTCAAGCATTTTTTCCATATACAGCTGTGAAGACTTTCATTTGCATTTTGAGTTTTTGCAGAAGCACAACGAAGAAGAATTTAATTAGAGGCTAATCTTTGGTAGTATCTTCTCGATAACGTTTTTTGAAAATTTAGTCTTCATCATGCGTGGCTTTGTGGTATTTCATTGCATGCCACAGCTCTTTGATAAAAGCACCATGATAAACGTCCCGTGGGACATTTCTTATGTCGAGGCTTTTTATCGGTTGACATACAATGATAAAGAGTCACCAGAATTGAAGTTTTCATCTTTTGAATATCAGGAGCATTATCTTTTATAACTTTCCGATAAAAATTTTGAAGTTTTACAACAGTTTCTTCCTTTAAATTGCCTTGCTTTCGACCACCAAGTGTGACACCTTTCACTCTCCATTCTTTTATAACATTAGAAAATGCTGTTCCAAGTCTTTTTGCTACATGATTAATACATTCTTCCTTAACAATTCAAATATCACTATATATTTTCTCTTCGTTTAAGAGTGAAAATGTTTTAGAATCACCATCACATATAATTGTTGTATAAAACATATTATGTGAAAGTGAACGTTTCCAAATTCGTGATGCAGCAGCCATTTCCATGCTCCCAGATGACCAACAGAAGTCTTTTAGGCAGTTTTCTCTGTGTCCTTCTTTCCAAATGTGGAATTTAGCACTGTCTTCATCGAGATCTTGAGATGCAACTGTACAATACAAACAGTACTTCGACAGGCTTTCAAAGTCAACTACTAAACTTGTGAGGAAATCAATGGCAATTCCAATCTCATATAAAGAAGAATGACCTCATTTCTGCCAAGCTCCATCATAGGACACAGAAATATGTAACTGATCCTCAGGCTTTAAATTTGAATTTGATTCCAAATATGCTTTCCTCACGGCACTGTGGATTACTTTTAACATTTCATGTCGAAACCCTTCAATTTTTTTTAAACTAAATTAGAGAAACATTTAGAAAATGTATTTTATCCATGTTTGCACAATACAGGGTTCGAGAAAATGATTCCATTGCTGCATGGCCTTTTCCAAAACTCTAAAAAGATGCCACAACTTTGTTATTGACATCGAATTTTCGTGAACAGGATTCTCTATGGCTAGAAAAAGTTGAGCCAAAATTTTCTTTGCAAGATTTGCAGGACATTTCTAGCTTCACTGAAAAACCATAATTTTCCTGAGTGGATACCTCTAAAGAGCAGACACCGCAATGACTGCATGGAAAATTCCTTAGAAGACTGGAGAAGCAGTTTTACTCATTTTCACAATTCAAATTCATTTTCACAATTCAAAAAAAATTCGGTGTTATCTACAGAATCTACAAGAAAAATGAAATTAATTTATACTATTATAAATATGTTGAAAAAATATTCATTTAATATTATTTCACTTCATTTACAAATTTTAATTTGGTTTCAATATTTTTCTTAAACTATTCTCTATAAGGAGTTTAAAATTGTAATATTAAATTCGCATTAGAAATTAATTAAATCTTATTGTTACTATAATTCAAAAGACTAAATTGTAATTAATTAATGCATGAGAATGCATATGAAACCTTTCAATTTCCTTAACAATAAATTAAAAATTTTTATAATTTATTCTGACTCTTTTTTTACTATTTCACACCAAATTTACGCTAGAAAATAATAACTATATGGCTATTCAAAATAATTTATTTGATACTTTTCATGTAAGATGTTTTTCAATTATTAAAATTCATTTGCATTTTTAGACAAGAATATTGCTAAATAACTCATTACTTAGTGTGTGTATATATATATATATATACACTGGTGTGCAAAACTTAAGCAACAAGTGGTTTTTCGGCCACAGCTCCCCAACAAAGTATAAGATAGATATGAAATTGCAGTATAATATGCACGTAATTCAATAGAAAGATTATTTGCATTCAAATTTTCGAAATAAAACGTCATAGGTGATGTAAGTGTACGTAAACCTTGTGGGTCGGCGCGCGCAGGTCAAAACTGTGATAAAAGGATGAAGAGCACCGTATTTAAAGACATTCGCTGTAAGTGCAAGTGATTTGTTTTGTGAAACATGTCTTCAAGAAATCATTTAGACGACTTTACTCGAGGAAGAAGGATTGGGAAGCTTGAGGAGGGGCGTAGTGTGACCAGTGTCACCGAAGAGTTCGGGATCAACAAAAGTATTGTTTCTCGTGCTTGGAATGCCTTTAAAACTTCTGGTACAGCTGTTCGGAAGGTTGGTGGTGGCCGTCCAAGGAAAACAACACCAAAAGATGACCGTTACATTGTCCTCCAGGCGATAAGAAACCGTTTTCAGTCAGCGAGCGCCATATCTCAGCAACTGTGCACAGCCATAGGACGACAAGTATCAAGATTTACAGTGTCCAGACGCCTCCACAAAGGTGGCTTATTTGCCAGACGTCCTGAACGCTGCATCCCTTTAAAAGTTTGCCATCGGCGGCACCGTTTAGATTGGTGCAGAGAACACGAAACCTGGACACCTCATCAATGGAGTCGCGTCCTCTTCACAGATGAGAGTCGTTTTAGTGCTACAAGCGATTCTCGACGTCAGTTGATCTGGAGAGAGGTTGGAGCTCGATTTCATCCTAATAACATCGCGGAAAGAGATCGTTACGGTGGTCCTGGATTTCTCGTCTGTAGTGGCATTATGATGAACGGGCGGACTGAGCTTCAGATCTTCGATCGCGGTTCTGTAACTGGAGACCGCTACTGCAATGAGGTAATCCTACCCCATGTGCGTCTGTTCCGAGGGGTCCTTGGACCAGACTTCACATTTATGGATGACAATGCCCGTCCACATCGTACTGCTAATGTTC
The DNA here is from genome assembly GCA_030067965.1 of Latrodectus elegans. Classification (NCBI taxonomy): domain Eukaryota; kingdom Metazoa; phylum Arthropoda; class Arachnida; order Araneae; family Theridiidae; genus Latrodectus; species Latrodectus elegans. Next base: position 32,362,276 of record CM057815.1, read on the forward strand.
AAGAGCTACTGGAAAGTGAATATATCACACGAATGGACTGGCCTGCTTACTCTCCAGATCTAAATCCCATAGAGCATGTGTGGGATGCATTAGGGAGACGTCTTGCGACACGACAGTGTCTTCCTGGTAACACTCATCAGCTGAAAGAAGCGTTAGAGGGATGGAGACGTTTACCCCAAGAACTCCTGGATAATCTGGTGCTTAGTATGGAGAGACGATGCCAAGCATCAATTACAGTAAGGGGAGGGCATATCCCATACTAGGGAACATCTGCCAGATGTACTTACGCTTCTTCAGGCAATCATGTGTAACGTCACTATATGTCAAATAAAGCCTTTTTTGTTCCATACCCTACTTTAAGATTTATATTCATTTCTGCGCCATTATTCTTTTACCATCGTTTAAGTACAGAATAATGTACATAATATTCAAATTTTATGTCAATCGGATGATTTCTTGTAGAGTTATGACAAAAAACGCACTTGTTGCTTAAGTTTTGCACACCAGTGTATATATATAAGATATTAACTTCAGTTTAATGGAGAAAACGGTTAAAAAAACGTGTTTAATAAATATTATTTTCATTTTAAAGTCCAATGTTGAAAACCATGAAACTTAATTATCAGTTCAAAATTGGCATATTTTTTATATTCTATATTTTTTATGCTTATTGAAAACGCTTCATTTTTGTGTAAAATTTGCCGAAAATATATGTGATTCAGAACAATTTTTTTTTATAAAATGCAACAATAAAAAATAAATAAAAATTTAAGAGTGCTATATTCTTCTTTTTTTATTTTTTAACTTTTTTTAAATACATTTTCTATATAAGCAGTAGTATTTGCAACTAATATTTTGAAAATTTCTGCATATAAATTAATTTAAAAGAAAATTTATATTTTTATATTACACAAATAAGACTAATTATTATATAAGTTAGATAGATGTTATTTAAATTGTATGAAAATATTTGAAATTAGGAAGAATTGAAAAAGTCATATTTTTAACATCTTTTAGTTTTGATAAAAGAAGATGTTTAAATAGAAAAGTGAAAAGCATTTCTCATCTTTTCACGTCCTAAATGAAAATAATATTGTAAAGTGAACTCGTCTTGTAAATAATAATTTAAAATTAATTAACAATAAAAGAAGGTGACAAGATACTAATTAGAAGTATTTGTAACCAACATAAAATGTTTCTTTTTTCATTAAAATGCATAAAATATTTAAACATTTTGTAACATTAAAGTAACTTATATATTAATTTAAAATTCTTTTTACTAAAATAAAATATACATTTAATAAAACTTCAAAGAAATAAAATACTTGAATAAAGTCATTTTTATATATTATTTTACAACAAATCATTTATAAAACAAAATAACATGTTAACTGATGAAATTATAATTAATGATGTGTTTAGTACTGAGAAATTTTAAAATCAGAAAACATGAAACATTAAAGTCAAATTTGATTCTTCTCTTAATTCATAATTTTACATAAAAGCAACTATTTCCGTAGAACATTAGAAATTAAACATAATCTGAATACTGTTAAAAATTTAAAAGCTGTTTTTTGAAAAAAATATAACTAGTATGATTATTAACAATAAAGTATTTTCTAAAAAAATTGAGATATAAAATTTTAGAAATTTTCTTTTTTACAGTTGGAAAGATATATTCTCAGATTCAATAAGATCTTTGGGACTCATTTCGTTTGTTTCCTTTCTAAAATTTAAGTGATTAATGAAGTAGTTAATTCATGGGTTGCGAAAGTTATTCAAGTCGTAACATCCTTAAGAAAATTACAATTTCCTCACTGCACCATCTTTATGTAATATTTACTTGTAGTATTCTATTATGAAGTATATATTTCATACAATAAATTTATCTCATATTTGTACCACCGTGAAGAAGAAATTTGAGAAATGATGGAGACATGAACATAATTAATACAAATCACATATAAAATAATACAAGCAGTTTAATTATAATAAATGGGGAAACAGTGAAATTTAATTAATACTAAAGTGACTTTACAAATGCTCCCGTGTGTTTTAATATCGTGTGAAGGATGAGCCATCTGTTTATTGCACAGTTGTTAATGTTGCGGAATAAAGTTTAACACAGTTACTCTCATTTCACTTTTAACATAAATTTTCGAAAGATATTTGTTTTCAATAAAAACAACAGCTTAGAATCCAGCTTCATAATGATATGAGACAGCATATGGAATAAAAACCCCCATTGAATTTAACTTAAAATTGGGTTTTCGTTTTCAATAAATATCCAAAACTCTTTCGACTCCAGAGACGCGCATGTTGCTTTCTAGATTTTGTCACTGCTTGTGAAGTGATTAGACTGTTCATTTAGACATTTTTCTTCTTGTGAAGTGAATTCTTTTGAATCTTCAACATTGAATCGGTCTTGGATCCACGCAAGTACCTCAGCTTTGTATTTTGGGAAGTACTTTGAGAACTAGCCAGCCGTTTGTGAAGTATGCTGCATGAAAAATGTCAGCATACCATCTGAAAGCTCCTCTCAACCACAGACCATGTACTGCTGCAATACATGAAAACAGTATTTGTATCTATTATCACTCATTTCTCTTTTCCACATCTGAAGATTTTTCTTGACTTCTCTTCGCATGTTTCAATATATGAATGTTACGACCCTAAATAGAAATATTTAATGCATTTTGTTTTTATTACACATTTATGCCAGCTGAAGATCGGCGAAATTGTTGGTATTCATATGATCATATTCTTTAAAGAAATTAAAATTTCTTGTGGAAGCTCAACAGTTCGAGATGGCACATTTTCAAGTGAGAACTAACATGTGTTGGGTAGTAGTATATAAAGGACGTATACTTGGCCACCAAATCTTTACATATGTTCTTGAAAAATCTGACTTCCCTAGTTTTTATGTAGTTTATATCACGTTCATTACGCATTCTAGGACGACATTCAGTGAAAGACTTAAAGACATCAGGGTATCAAGGTAAGAGATGATTATTTATAACAAATATGCTGAATATAACAGCCTATTTCATAAATTAAAAAACTTTCTTCATCAGTCATATTGAAAGGTTAATTTTTTTACACATAGGAATATCTTAAAAAAGAGTTGACTATTTACATATTGATTTATATATGCATAATATTACATTTAGGAATGCATAAATAAATCTTAATCGCTTAAACCTACCTTTGCTCATTAAAAAAGTAAAAGATTTTTAATGTTATTGATGTCACATTTTAATTTGTTATAAATTTACAGTGCTTGAAATATATTGAAATTTAGTATAGTCTTCATGAAGTAAATATTTATATCTAAATATAGTATATTTTATTCAAATTAAAAAAAATCATTATAACATAAATTATTTTTCTTTCCAATCTGAGCACATTTAATTAATATTATATATCACATAAACAAAAACTTTATAAAAAATAAACAATCCGATAGACAAGGAGATAGTAATGATTTTTCAAATAGTATAATTCATTAAAACTAAATCTATATTGCCTACATATTGTATTTGTAGTTATATACACTACCGGCCATTAAAATTGCTACACCAGGAAGAAATGCAGATAACAAAATGATATTTATTGGACAAATATATTATACTAGAAAAAACAAGGGATTAAATTTTCAAAACATTTGGCTGGATATATAGATCCTGAGAAATCAGTACCCAGAACAACCACCTCTGGCACTAATAACAACAGTTATACGCCTGGGCATTGAGTCAAATAGAGATTGGATTGCATGTACAGGTACAGATGCCCATGCAGCTTCAACAAGATGCCACAGTTCATCAATCGTAGTGACTGGCGTTTGGTGACGAGCCAGTCGCTGGGCAACCATTGACCAGACGTTTTCTATTGGTGAAAGATCTGGAGAACGTGCTGATCAGGGCAACAGCCGAACATGTTCCGTATCAAGGAAGGTCCGTACAATGCCGGCAACATGCGGTCGGGTATTATCCTGCTGTAACGTAGGGTTTCACAGGGCTCGAATAAAGGGTAGAGCCACAGGTTGTATCACACAAGAAATGTAACGTGCACTGTTCAAAGCACCGTCAATGCTAACAAGAGGTGACCGAGACGTTTATCCAATGGCACCCCATACGATCACGCCAGGTGATGGGCCAGTATGACGATGACGAATGCACGCTGCCAATGTGCGTTCACCACGATGCCGCCAAACACGGATGCGACCATCATGATGCTGTATACGGAACCTGGATTCATCTGAAAAGATGACGTATCGCCATTCGTGCGCCCATGTTCATTGTTGATCACACCATTGAAGGCGCTCTTGTCTATGATGCAGCGTCAAGGGAAGCCGCGGCTATGGTCTCCGAGTTGAGAGTCCATGCTGCTACAAACGTCGTCGAACTGTTCGTGCAGACACTTGTTGTCTTCCAAACGACCCCGTTTCTTGACTCACGGCTCGTGACGTTGTTGCACGATCCATTACGGCCATGCTGATAATATGCCTGTCTTCTCGGCTGCTAGTGATAGGTGGCCGTTGAGATCCCGCATGGCGTTCCATATTACCGTCCTGAACCAATCGATTCCATATTCTGCTAACAGTCATTGGATCTCGACCGACGCGAGCAGCAATACTGCGATAAGATAAACCGCAATCCCGGTACGCTACAATTCGACCTTTATCAAAGTCAGAAACGTGCTGGTACGCATTTCTCCTTCTTACACGAGGCATCACAACAACTTTTCACCAGACAATAACATTCAAATGCAATTTTTGTATGAGGAACTCGTGAACAATTTCTTCATTTAAACACAATGTAGGTGTCGCTACTGGCGCTTGCTTAGTCTGAATGCGTTGAAAAGCTAATCATTTGCAAATCACAGCACTTTCTTCCTTTCGTATAAATTTCACGTCTGTAGCATGTCGCCTTCTTGGTGTAGCAATTTTAATGTCTAGTAGTGTAGTTCTATATATTTTATGGGACATATATATATTAAATGGTAATTTTAGAGCAGCTTTGTTTCAGAAAATAAAACTTTTTTTTTTCTTTTAAAGAAATTTAAAATGAAAACTTAGAATTATTATTTTTTAAAATTAGCACAAAAATATTTTTTTCTTAAAACAGGTTGTTAGAAATTTACGTAAATTAATACATCATAACAAAAAACGTAAATTGAACTAAAAACGACATTTTTTAAGCTGGAACGCAAATTAAAAATTTTAAATTCTCATATTTATTTACTTTTATATATTCTATTGTTATTGTTACTAAGTAGTTTATTGGTACTTTCACCCCTTTTTAATGCATGCATTGCTAGATTTTTGTTTTTATTATTTATCCTTTTGCTCACAAAAACTTTTTTATAGACAAATTATTTAGTTTCATTTCTTTTATTATTTATCCCTTATTTTCATATCCAAATTTGCTTCCTAATGCTTATTGCATGTAATGATATTTTATTACGTAATATTATGTGTTAAAAAAACTAATAAAATATCATTTAATAAAGAATTTTGACTTATTTTTTTAAAAGTGGTGCTGATGAATAAAACTAATAAATCGCATGAATACGGCAAATTTCTTTTTTTTTTTATTTCAGGAGATGATATATTCATTTGTAATAAATATAAAAGATTTTATTATATGTATGTTAATTACACAAAATTTTAATTATTCTTGCAAATCAAAACTTATTTATTTGTATTTTATCATTATAAGATTTTTGCGGAATGATACATTCGAAAGATATTTAAAGTGAATCAAATACTTTTCATTAAAACATATTTCTTTCTTTTTATGATATCACTGAATCCAATAATAAAAACTTCTGCATAACTAATGAATAATATTGTTCTAAAAGTTGATAGTAATGGAGAAAATTAATATTAAATTATTTTTCCTCTATAGGAGCTCGAGTAAATGATATTATAGACTGAAAAAAATAAAATAAAATACAACAGAACAAATATTTTTCTTTTATTCGAATATACTTTGCAACAAAGTATAAAAACATCTCCTTATTTATATTCTCAAAAGAGGAATAAATGATGAAACATTTCCCAAGTAATTTTTCTGAGATAAAAATGAAATTTAGATTTTCCAGCCGTCTTATGAAAATTTCTTAAATATTTTTTTAACTTGTTTTTGTATTATTGCTCACATGAAGTTTATACATTTACTATTAATGGCAAAATAAATTATTATGAAAGAATTATGGGATAGTTATAATTTTTACAGTCAAATAAATGACTGTTTTTTGCTTATTTTTATCACTTTGAGTTTTTTGAATTTCCTCAAGAAGAAAAAAGATAATTTATGTGATAAAAAATGTATATTTCTTTTTAATTTTTTTAATGTTGTAATTCTTAAATCATAAAAATGATTGTGAAGTAATATTAAAGAAAAATTTCTTTTTAAATGGGAGTAATTTTCAAATTTTGCCTGTAAAAATTGTTAGCGTTTGCTCTTCTCTCACAATATTTTTTATTTTATATTTTGTATAAGTTTTATAACACTCAAATATTTATTTTTATTTTCCAACCAGTTTTTTTACCATAAAAATAAATCTGTAAAAAATTCGAACTACACTTTTTTATTAAGAGATGGAAGAAACAACAACAAAGAACATTAGTTTGTTTGAAAGAGAAACATTTCATATTTATTATTTATCTCATTAATTTTAGATATATAACAAAATTAATAATTTATATATCTAATGCGTAATATAATTGATTATTTAAAGTACTATTTTTGTTTCAATTGAAATTATATAATAGTCTATACTGTATGATTGTCTAAACATGAAAATATAAGAAGTGTAATTTCCTTGTATACTTCAATTATTTGATTTTTTAATCAATCCAATAAAACACTAAAAATACAAACATACTGCGTTATATTTCAAAATACAATCCAACTAATGAATTGCTTATTTCTTCCAATAATGAAAGTTTGTAATGGATATATTTTTATACTCCAGTAAAAGAAATATTCTATGTTTAAATAATGCAGTAAAATTTTGTTTTTTATTTTTATTTTTAGAAAGAATTTTTTTTAAACATTAAACAACAAATGTTATAAATAATAAAATGATATTAAATAACAAAACAAACTAAAGTGAATAAATGTAATGAAATTTTTATAAGCATTAATATTCATGCTTTCAATAATTAGTATATTGTTTATTTACATATTTTTCAGCAAAATCGGGGATTAAATAGGGCCTTATCCCAAAAATACATATAAAATTAAAAAAATGTATTTTTAATTTTATACTCAGTCGCATAACCATTTATATAAAAATTAAAGCAAATTAATATCTAAAGATTTATTTGGAAAAGTTAAAAAGAAAATGATTTTGCGTTCATATTGCGGAATGGTTTAAATTAAATAAAATATGAATTCGGATTTTAATAATCTAAAATTGATTAAACATTGTTTTTCATAAAATTGTATCTATTTAATCTGTGTATTCCCTTCTATTTTCATTAAATAAAAGACAATGAAAACATTTTTATTTTTAAATAAATAAAAAATACATCCTTCCAAACAATGATAGTTCATGGGGCAAAATAAAAATATTTTATTATCCTTCCCATAAGGATTACGTCTAAAGGTTTTTTTTGGTTCTTACATAATAAATTTGATGAGGGTTATCAAACATGAATAAATTCTGTACGCATTCACATATAAATCACAAGTTTTAAGGAAAAATTTAATAACTTTAAACTTAATGAACAAAGGCACATTTTTTAGTCACACATACAAATAATCTTTCCTTTCTAATACCTGACTGCTACTAGTATTTCACCTACTTTATTATAGCAAGGGGTAAAAATGATGCCCATCCAATGGATGGGCCATCATTGCACTGAATGTGAATGGGTCCTCATAGTTTAAAACCAGGAACCAGGGGAAAAAAACCAGACATGGCCTGCCACTCCCAGAGGTATCATTTCACATTGCTACCATGATAAACGTACATCAGCCGCCATCAGCGTATACGATTAAAATCTCAGAAGGACTGTTATTAGAACTCATTGTACTCCAGTGACGAGAGCAAAAGCTCTAACCAACCTAACCACTGTGACCTCATACACAGATGTATATACATATATATATATAATATATATATATATATATATATATATATATATATATATATATATATATATATATATATATATAATATATATATATATATATATATATATATATATATATATATATATATATATATATATATATATATATATATATATATATATATATATATATATATATATATATATATATATATATATATATATATATATAATAAAATAATATCTTTAAATTTACAAAAGATATAAATTTTAAGTTGACGTATATTTATAAATAAACGATTGAATTTTGTGGCAACAAATAAAACACTTCATTGACATTGTAATATTTTTATATGCTCAATTAAAAGTTTCCATGGAAGAGTCTTTCTTATAATAAGAAATAAGAGTAATGCGAATTGCTCTTTTAATAATCCATTTAGAGTTTTTTCATAAAAGAGTTATATCGTTGAATTTACTTCATTATACTTATTTCACGGAAATAAATCAAAGAAAAATTAGATTTTATGATGTATTTGTACTAAATATGTTCTAAGATGATAATCAATTTAGATGTTTCAAAGAAGATCATCTTATTTATATTTATCCACATCATTTATGGCGATAAAAATATTTGTTTCCGAAAACATTTATAAGTTTTTAGTCAAAGCCAATATACATACTAAATACTATTTTTTTGGTTAATTCTCTCTAAACAAACATAAGTTTCACAGAAATTTTCCTTCAACAAATTTTAAATATATGTTATTTATTTTTATGACATAATTTGATTATTTTAATATGTTTCAATTTGATAATAAAAGATGCACAAATAAAAAGCCTTTATTATTAACTTTAATCAAATTTTGATTTCATTTTGATGATTTTTCTCAGACTGAAAAATTATTCTGAAAGATAATCATTGGTAATTTTTTGAAAATAATCATTATATAATTTTAAAATATTTTAATATTTAAAAAAAGTATTTTATGTAAAATAATTCTGATATAATTTTAAATAAGAATTGCGTTTTGAAACATATTTAACGTAAATTTTTAATTTTTATGTTTTGTAAATTTCTTTGATTCAAAACTTACTGTTTGGATAGTTTCATCTTCCTATGTAAAGAATTATAATCGTGACTTATTTAAAGTATTTTTAAGATTTAATTATTATTGTGATTTTTTATTTATTATCTATTTTATATTATATTTAGCTCATCTATCAGTAGTCCTATTTAATGTTTTAAATGTAAAAAATTATACTGTCTTAAAATACGAAAAACTTTATTTAAAGAAATTTTTAAATAAAGTAATTTGTTCAACAAAGTTAAAAATATAATTCTCCTGTTCGAGAATAAAGTACATAATTTATAATGAGTAACTGAAATTTAAATTAGGAAACTTATCAATGTTTCTCTTCTTTCTATGGTACTTTATTTTAAGAGAAACTCTCTTAAAATCATTTCGTAGAAAAGAAAAATCGTCAAAGAGATAAATTCATCAAGAAACTGGATTTGGGACTTTCATGTTAACGATGAAGCAAAAATTTATCTGAACTTTTAAAAATATAATTTGTTACAGATACTAAGTTCAATATTTTTCCTGAGTCAAATCAATAAACTCGCATTTGGATTGAAAGTAGACCAATAAAAATGAGAATCTTATACGAAAAACAAGAAATTTCCATTTAAAATTCTCGCATAGTTTTCTGTAAATTATTATCTATTATAAAAATCAAACTATTTTAATATATTTGGTGTGTTCTTACTTTAAATTTTAATTCACTAAAATTTTTTATTCAAAATAAATTTTTTAATCTATATTTTTCTGCTTGAAAGCATAAGCAAAAGGATGGAATAGTAAACCAAAACTTTTAAGAGAAAAAAAAATAGAAATTATTTACGATTTTTATCTATAAAAGAAATCTCTTTGGAAAACTATTTTTAACTCAGGTGTTAGTCTAAACTTATGTCTCGGTTTCTTTTTCCTGTTTTATAGTTAAGTCCGTGAATGAGTTCTCAAAGAAATGGTCTTATTTCGTTTTGAAGATTTTTAGAAAAGTTATTTTTTATATTTTACGGGAAAATAGAATATATTCTATTTATTTAAAACTTTATTAAACTTTTATGGCGTTCAAATTCTTGTAAATAAAATAAACTTAAATTCAGCTGTTCAGCAAGCATATAATATTAGTAAGAATATATTAAAAATGTCTAAATTATTAAATAATTTTTTTAAGGTTTTAATATTTTTGTCTGAAATACTCACATTACTGTTACAGCATATATTAAAAAGATCAAAATTAACTAATAACATGCACGTGTGTTTTTCTGCAGCAATTTATAATTTTATTCAATTTTTTTTACAATTTCTATTAAAATTTAACACGCTCTTTGGCAATTTACTTTAAAATGATTCCCAGGGAAATTTTTAAAAATTTAATTTAATTAGTAAATATATAATATAGGAAGTAAATTTAATTTATTCAAGTATTAATTCATATAAAGTTTAGGCTTCTAAAGATATATATTCAAACATTCAGAGTTTAACAATAATAAAAATGTTTCGACATATTAAACAAAATCATTATATTTTTTAGAAGATTCAAAATACAAATTTAGTTTTTTTTATTTTGCTCCTTTTTTGTGATTAATTAATTTGTAAAAACTATATATTGGAACAAATATAGAAATATTTTGTAGTTGTAAATATTCTTTGTGAAAAAAAAAGTCTTTTTCTACAATCGATGAATTACTGCATCTGAAATATCATTATCATTGGACAAAACTTCCAGTTTCTTTGTAAAATTCCACGTGTTGTTTGAATTACCTAATACACATGCGCAGATACTGGGATTTAATTTTTATTGGCTTACGGGATAGTCAGTAAAAAATTATATCACAACCAAATAACAAATGATATGGTTAACTTTATTTTTAAAGGATTTTTTGGAAGTGTTTTTAGTCTCCCTTTAATTTCAAGCGTTATTTACTGAATTATTTAATTGTTTCTGAATCAAAAGCATACATTAAAATTGCATCACCAGAAATATTTTAAAAAATAAATGGCTTTGTGAAAGTATCGCTCAAGCCAATTGCATACATTGCTATTTTTGAATTCTTGAAATAATTCAAAATGTAATTCATAATTATTGAAAAAATAAAAAGATGCAACTCGTAGAAACTTAAATAATCTAAGATTATTAGGCACCCAAATAACATGAATTATTGAATAGAAATTGTTCAATAACGTCAGTGAATATCATTTTTCCAACTTGTTAATATTCAAATGTATTGTACACTAGATTGTTAACAAATTTGAGGAAAATTTGCTCTAAATTTTGACATTTTCCATAAATATAATATTATTGCTTTTAAAAACTTATTGTCATATTTCAAATTATTTTGTAGCAGAAATTGCAGTACTAAAACGAAATCATTTGAAATATAATTTGGTTCACTTTACTTCATAGATAAAATTTTCTGTTTGAGAAAACCTACGAAATAAAAATTATTTTTTTCCTAAAATTAAATTTATTTTATTTATAAATTTTTAATACCTATCCTTTTATCTTCAAATGTTAAAAGAAATCATTAAAGTGCATGAGATGATTTTTGATTCTATCTATTGTAAGTAAAATTTAAATTAAAATTTTTTCGTGCTTTTCATTATTATAGTATAATAATATGAACGAAATTTAATTTATGTTTAGTCCTTAAAGCATATTGAGAAAAAATATTTAAAGTGAACTTAAATTTAAATAAGTTTCTTTAGATATTTGAACACAAGAAAAAAAATAAATATCATTCGTAAAGTAGTTTTATGATTTACCCTTGAACTAAAGCGAAGTTATTTGTTGTCTTATGAGAAGCAGATGATTAAAGATTAATGTAAAAGAATTAAAAGGAAAATTTCTATTCATTTATTTAATGAAATTCATTAACGAATATAAATATGTAACATAAACAGAATTAAGTGATATAAACTGGTTTTGTGACTTCATAAAAAAAAGGAACTGTGAATATACAATTAAAAAAATTATCATGAGCCACGCTTTTTTTTCTCAGTTGAAATAGAAAAAAATGATTTCAATAAAATTGAAACATAAAAACAAATTCAATTTAAGCAATTTTAATTTTAATAATTGTAATTTTATTGTTCGTCATACTTTTGAAAAAGGATTTTCTGAGTAAAAATGTACTGTGAATAAATGTATTTTATTTTTTGCATTTTAACTTTTACTTAAAGAAGTATATTATAGCTATGCACATCTTTATTTAAATTTAAAAGTAACTAAATTAATTTTATGTATAAGATCTTTACATATTTCATTTAACTAAAAGAATTTTTTTCATATATTTCTAGATTTATATTTTAATTTTGTAATAAATATAGATGTAATTATTTAGTTACTGTCTCACTTCCGATCAAACTTAACTAATTAATCAAATTTTGGTAAGCTTAAGAACAGCCTACCAATATTTTTTTGATATGACTATTGTAAGCACTTGACATAATTTTCTTTTTATACAGATGTTTGTTATGTTTAATAATATAATGGAATTAATAAAAACAAAGAAAACCCGTGCAAATACCATGCATTTAAAAAGATAAAAGCATGGAAAATATCATTTTCATCCATCAATAAATGTTCATAAAATTTTAAGATTAAATAACAAATTTTACATTAAATGTTAGTGAAAGCAAATATTCTACTTGTTTTTCTCAAATAATTAATGAATCATTAGAAACGACGCTTGTCAAAAAATTAAAAAACTGATGCAAAATATTAATTTTGAATAAATTCTATTAAAATTGTATGATATTTAGAAATTATTATTGATTTGAAAATAAAATTATAAAAATAAAAAAATTTAATGGTTTTTATTAAATTTATGTCATAAAATAAATAAAAGAATATATAGTTATATGTAGAATTGTTTAATCGAATAGTTTTCCCATTCGCGTTAAAATTAAGTAAACAATAATATCACTGTAAATTGAAAATTTTTCTCGAAACTAAAAAACGAAATAAATTTTCATAAAAAGAATGCTCTGAGTAAAAATACTTTGAGGAAATAAATTACATTTCAAGTAGATAGAATGTATTGTCAATAGGAAATATTAAGAATGAAATTTAAACTCAGAGTAAATATTTATTTTTGAAGAAAAGATAAGCAGATTGACTTACGAAATAATAATATTTGGCGATACATTTCATTCTAATCAAAGAGTTAAATATGGTTGTAAGCGGCTTTAAAAATTGAAAATTTTAAATAAATTAAAATATAAGTTAAAAAATGATAATTTTAAAGTAATTGTTTCATAAACATTAATTAATAAAATAGTAAAACAAAAATGTCTTAAATATAGTGTTAGATTAGAAATTTGAGAAGTTTGTTTCATAATTATAAATTATTAACTGCGAAACATTGAAAATTAAATAAAGTTTGAAAGAGTAAATAATGAAAAATTTGATTAACGAAAGCACTTTGTGAAAAGAATTATTAGTTTTATTACTGAAAGTATAAATGTGAAAAGTAACAAAGGAACAAAAGATAAATTGCTTATTTTAGTAAATAAACTAGCATATAGCATGGAATCTCTTAAAGTAAATATTGAAACTAAGCTTATCGTAGATGAAATAAACAGAAAGCTTTACAATTTTATTTTCTGGAAATTTTTATTTATCAAATGTAAATAAAATCGGTGATTCATTTCAGTAAAATATTTTTCTTGTTCGTTTTTGCTGTATAATATTCTCCTCGGAATTCTTTTAATATACAATATTTATTTTATTTTAATTTAAGTAATCGCAATTTAATTATAATATTTTTAAAGTTACTTTTCAGAATAATTTAATATTCCTTTATATGAAATTCCTCAAATAATTTTTGTTATTATATTAAAATATTAATTCAATTTATTCAGCAATAGTAAAAGATTGAAAATAAATATTTATGTAAATATAAAGGAAAAGAAGTGATTTTTTTACTAAGATTTTAATCACTAATTAGTTTAATATTTCGTAATGATACAACTTTTGCATTCACAAATTGAATTTGAAATTATCACCATCAAAAGTATAGAATAAGTATGCATGTGAAAATATTGATATCGTGTAAGAATATTTATAAATTAGTTATGCCAAAAATATGGAAATGTATTTTCAAAATATTTCTTCTTTAAAAAAGAGTAACTTTTCAGTAATCCCACAATTAATACAGTATCTTAATTTATTATTTGAATAGGAAATATAGGTAAAGTTGCATTAAAATGGAAAAGGAGTAGAATACACAATCATTTACATTATTGACTGTTGTTATGAAGCCAAATTAATATGAAAACGGACTTTCCAAACTATTCATACAGTTGAAGCTATTTATGTGATATAAACATCACATAAATCACATAAGCAAATAAAAAGTAAATAAAATTTTTTAAGAATATGCAAATACACAAAAAATCTATCTGTTTTCTTGTTCATTTATTTAGTGATGATCCTCTTTCAATCCATTTTAATACAACCTAATTATTATTGAATAAATAAAATTTGATGAATCTCTTTAGCTATTTTTCTACTGTTAACAATTGATTTGATTTTTTTCGGAATGTAAATTAGTGCATTTTAATCGTAATAGAATAATTTCGGAACCCATATCAACAATAGCATTTTTGTAAATTGAATTTTAGGAGCTAGTTTCTTTCAATAACGAACTTTTTTCATCTTTAGTAAAACTTTCTGCTTCATTTGTATATAACTTATATTTGCTAATTATTACAAAACTATTTACATTTGATTATTTTTCATTCGGTTAATGAGAGAATAAAAGGCATTAACAAAAATTAAAAGATAATTCATTGATAAAAATCAATGTGCACAACAACGTTTTCTTAATTAAGCTGATAATTAGTTTTGAAGGCATATTATCATTCATATTCAATTAAAAGTTGCATGAATAATTAATTAAAAGTTTATTTTCTTAACACAGCTATCGGGTAAATATTTGCAAAATTTTTCTCCATGCAAATTAATACTTCATTTGCTTCTAACTTAACAAAATGTTTCTTTTTTAGTAAAAGAAAATTTCTGAAGGTTTCCTTTTTATTTATCACGTTTGCATAAATAATATATTTTATATTTGGAACTCCCCATCCTTCCTGCCCCTTGAGGGATAATCAAAATTATTTTCATGAAAAATTAAATTCGTACTTTCATTCAATTTTTTTTTATCTTTTGCTTTCATAATTAAATTTCATCAAATAAAATGTTTCTAAAAGCAAAGGAAATATTAAATTTTGTCCGATGAAGTAAGTCATGCGTAAAATGCTTGGAAATGATTTCATTTTGTTAGAGTTTCCTTTTGAGTTAATTTATTATTAAAGTCAAATGATAAACTCTAATGTATAACGTTTATATCGTAGGAAATAATTCAATTAAGATTTCAGCATATCATAAGGAAAAGATTAAAATATTTCATAAATGGTTTAAAAATATTTTATTGAATGTTTAGTTTCTATAACATGTTTTTTTCTAATGGTCGGGGTATATTGTGATTTATTGTCCCTTTATACCCAAGGAACCGGCCAGAAACAGCGACCGGCGAGGCGTTGCCCCAGGTGTACCACAGAGGGTCGGCCACCATCGCACTCTCACACATACCATAGCTGCCCGTTTATAGGGTAGGCACCATTCACTCACGAGGAAAGTACAAAGACAGGATAGAGAGAGAAAGTACATCCATACCTGAACCGGGGTTTGAACCCAGGACCTCCCTGTCCGTAGTCAGGCACGTGGCCACTAGTCAAGTTGACCAGCTTTTCTAGCATGTTATTGTCAGGAAAATGAGTTTAAAATTGTTTTTCATGCAGGTTACATTACAAGATTTCAAAAACATTGCATATTTTGAAAATTAAAGATGTTCATTATGTTTAAATGAAAATATCTACTGACAAAACTGATATTTGCTGTATTGAAAAAAAAAAAAAAAACTGGACACTCTTTATATATATATATATATATATATATATATATATATATATATATATATATTAATATATATATATATATATATATATATATATATGTGTGTGTGTGTGTATAAATAAAGAGTTGGAAAAAAATCTGATACAATTTTTTATGAAACAAATATATATATATATATATATATATATATATATGTTTCATAAAAAAGTGTGTCAGGTTTTTTTTCTAATTTTTCTTTCTTCATTATATATTATTATAATGCATTTAATATTATATAAAAATTTATTTTTCTACACTTAAATATGTATCAGGTGTTGTAAATGATGACCAAATAAAACTATTTCTATATTATGAATACTTCATTAGAACTTTTAAGATTCATATTCCTGTAACTGGAATATTTGACTATTTTTAATGAATATCAAAATCAATTCATTAAAATGTAAAAGAAATGTCCTAGTTTAAGTTAATTTAGGTCAAATCAGTCTGTGCAACTAATAAGTTCAAAAAGTTAGAAAAATTTCCAATGAATTTTATAAATAATAGAATATAGCATACGAAGCGCAAAACGTATTATAGTGAGTATATAATGATTTCTATTTAAAATCAGTGTGTGTGTGTTGACAACTTACCTTTCAAAATATATCTTACATATTTTACTCCAATTTTATTCATAAATTTTTTGAGCTCTAGTAATAAAATAAAAACATGATTTTTAAAAATTGGAAATTGCCAGATTATTACATTTTGTTAATTTGGATAACAAGTAACTTACAAATTTATATTTTTTAAGGATTTTAAATTTTTAGCAACGTTTTGAATTATATGTCTATTTGTTTTATAATTTTTATTATATACGTTTACACGGCAAAATAACAACACATTATAAAATCCTTCACTAGGAATTAAATTATTACATTGATATCAAAAATTATGCATATTTACAAGCATAACGTAATAATAATGGAGAATAAATATTTATAATATAATAAAAAATGGCTATATAAGAGAATTGCATATATTTCTGAAGTTTGCAAACAAATTTAAATCTCCTACCCTTCAATATATTACTTTATTTTTCAAGTTTAGTTTCGGGTTGATTTATTTTTTCTATTTATTTATGATGTCATTCACTATGTTTACTTTTCGTAAGAATTTTATCCCTTTATACATTTTTTTAGAATTAAAGTAGAGAAAGATTGTGTCAATAGAACTTTACACAGGAAAAATAATAAGATTTTCTTAAAAATCAGAAATTTTGCCATTATTTATAAAATAAATAAAAATAAAATTTTGATTCTAATTCCTGCAAATATTGACATAGTATTTCCTCATCTACTGAATAAAATCCCTTTTATCCATTTTTATATGTATTTTTTTAAATTTTGTTTAATAGTATTATTGTTTCTATGAAGTAATATACTCCAATATATCATTAAAAAACATTTGAAAAATTGAAAAAATAATCATTATTTTTCTTCTAGAAACAATTTCAAATTGATTTCAAGGAAGTGAAACTTCTATTCATTATAATATACCATTGACTTTTTCAAAATAAATCGGTGTATTGTTATATTTATAATAATGTGTAAAATTTTATTCCTTGAACACAAGAAAAATATTCAAAATCGTTTTAATAATGAAATGTTTGGCAAAGATAAGTTTATTTAATATATAGTTAATGTAAATTTAAATTTTGAATGCATATGTGAATTGCTCTGACTTAGCTACAAGTGCCATTTATATCCAATAAAATCTTAAAGAAAATGATATAAATATTTTCAACCGATAAAATGCTGTTTGTACACACAGAACGGAAAATTTATCGTCAATGTTTCTTCTTAGATATAATATTTATAGATTTAATTGTTAATTTGTGGCAGCAGCATCGTTAATGTAACTCATAAGGATAATTACAGAATGAAATGATTAAATGGTGCATAACATAACCATAATTAGAATGCCTTTGAATTCAAATCAAAAGGAAGTAATTTCGACTGTTGGGAGAACTCTGTTCACTACATTCCTAATTGAAGGGATATATTTACTCGCTCTTCTGTTCAATAGAAAATCTATTATATTAGATAAACATGTCACATACAATTGCATGTTTAATTTCGGCTTCTCGCACAACTTTATGGTTAATTTTGATAATTACAGTCACATTTTGACTGTTGTAGATTTTGTGATGATAAAAAATTACAATTTTTATTAATAAACAATGATCACTTAAATATTGTAAATGAATGCAGGTTTGTATATTGATGAATTTAAAATGTATTTCAGGTACATAATGTATTGTTGGTTATGTCACTGTATGTGTGTCAAAACTTATTTATGGGTATTTAAGCAGATATTTATGGGTAGTAGATAAATCTTGAACCCTGATGAATTCATAAAGTCATACATTAGCTGGGAGTTTTAAGATCATTTTTCATAACACACGAAAGAGAAGCATTATACTCTTGCAGTTTTAAAATTCAAACTGTAGTCTGCAAGATGATGTTTTCCTTCTTTTTTTTAATTAGTATTAACTCATCACTTCCATTCCAATACCGGATCGGCATTTCCCACAGTTGAAAAAAAGTTAACTTTTCTTATTAAAACTTCGAACGTCTTTAGCAATTTTATGATCATATTCTAACTGTAAGTAAAATTTTTTAAAGTAATTTTTCTATATTCACAAAATATAGGACATGATTGATTAGAATATTAAATTAGAATAATTATAATGAATTCAATCTTACTTGACAAATTCGCAACCTATTTTTATTACTTAACTAATGCTTATAAATGTGCATAGTTACTTTCGAGTAAACTTATTTGATAACTCCAATCGTTTTTACTTAGTTGTTTCAAATAATTTTGAAAAGTGTTTACATATTAAAATCAATTATCATATTTTTATGTGTCTTATTTGAATTTTGTCAGCTGTATTTTATGTTTAATGGGTTTTACTTTTCAGTGCATATATAGCTCTTTGTAAAGTCTTACGCTATTAATCAAATATGTCCTTGTTCAAAGCAGACATAAATTTCTAATTTGATTAAAGTAATCGTAATTTCAGTAAAATTATTTCAAATTATTTATATTTTAGATTAAAACCAATTACTTTAAATGAGATAAAAATTTGAAAACCGGAAAATTATTTATTATGAAAATAATGTTTGTTATAAGAAGAAATACTTGTTTGAACTGTTGTTTTCTAAATTGTTTTATTCAATTTTTATAAATATTATAAAGTGAAATAACACCTAAAGTAATGCTGTGAAAAGTTAATTTGTATTTAATCTAAAACAATTTGAAAACTTTGCAAGAATAATAGCATCATGATAAAACACAGAACGAATTAATGAATTACCTCATCATGAATATAGTAAGGAATTAAACTTTGAGAATAAAATTATATAAATATTAAAATGAATCTCAAGGACATAATTTTTGGTGATCTAAAATGTCTGGAGTTGAGAGAGAGAGAGAGTATCCTTAATATTTTTAAATATGTGTTACGATTTCATATGCTTTGAATAAATGTAAATTTTCATTCAAATCCATTTTGATAAATATTGATGGTCATTTTATTGATTTTATGATCACGTTTTAAAATAATTTTAAATATAATCTAACTATTATTATCTATGTTTTCTATGGTAACTTTCATTTTTATTGTTTCAATAAAATTCTCTAAAGAATCATTATATTATTCACTAAAAATATATGTATATGAAATACATAGTTTTGTTCTGTTTGATTTTCAATATATATTTTGATTTCAATATTTTAATAGACATATATTTATAATTGATACCATAACTTACAATTATTTATTTATAAGGTAATACTGTTTTGGAAACAATGGTTATTGAAGCTAAAAATTTGTTCGTTACATAGATAAATGTTTTAGATTCAAATTATATTTCAAACAAGTCAAATGTAGCGGTTTTTATAAAGAAAATTTTTGAACCTTCAATTCATAAATAAAGTTATTTTTAACAATAGATATTGATATGAAGTAACTCTTTTATTTTTAAGGTACACGAAAGAAAGTTTAGAAATATGTGCATACAGAATAATTTTAATAAATAAATAATGTTTCTTGAAATAATGAATAAAAACAACAAAACATTCTAAATACAAAACAAAAATAGTTCTTGTTTTAAATCTAAATAAGCAGTCATCTAAAAATTTAAAGTAAATTAACTTTCCTATTTTGTGATAAAAGGTTTTCAAAACTAATACTAACAAGTAAATTATAAAACTAATAATTACTTTATTGAGAAATTATTTTAACTATGAGCTAAAACTCAGTACTTAGTTTGAAGAAAGGTTATAAGTTAATTTTAAATCAGATAAAAAGAAAGTTTTTTATTAATTTCTTTCAAACTAACAATTTAATTTTTTAATGTAAGTACTTAAAATTTGGTAGAAATAAATAAATATTAATGATGCAGAAAATAGCGAAATTTAATGCAAATTTAAAAATTATAATTAATAACCAAATTTATTTATTTCACTTTTAAAATTTAGCATTAATGTAAAGGAACAGAAATCAAATTTAATAAGTTGTTTCAAACAATTGCATTTAAATGATACAATTACAAACAATTGCAGTCAGTAAACTTTTAAATGACATTGCCATATTAATATTAAGAAACACAATATATTCTTTTTTTATAAGATATCAGCAAAAAATATAATGGACTATAATGAGTACGATAATTATAATAACTGTAATACGAAGTAGACTATAATAACTAAAATAAGAAGTAGAATTTAATACTCATACAGTTTTCAATAACAAATGAATTCAAACTAAACATATGGTTTTGTGAGAAAACTATTTCACAAGTTTTAATTTTCAAAAAATGTAATATCAAAATTAATTGATAAACTAAGTTTTAGTTGAAAGACTCTGAGTACTTCTACTGCTGTTAAAAAATTCGCAGTTACTAAGTTCTTTTTATTTCTACTACTAATGCTCCAGCTACTATCAGAACATTCCTTTATTTCACAACACAAGGAGCGAAAGTCATGTCAAATTATGTAAAATGGAGCACCTAGTGGATGGTGCCATCAAATCTACGTGAATCAAAAGCAAGGAAGCAGAAAAACCCCAGAATTGGCTTGCCACACTTAGAGGTATTTCACATTTGTGAACACGACAAATTCAATGTGCCCAAGCCTCCATCAGCGAATATTGTGTTACGCTTAGTGCTCACTGATAGGCAAACTCAGCACTATATGCATCCTTGTAAAGTTAAGTTTAGTTTGCAAGTAGAAGGCCCTCTTAAATGTATCTCTTTTTGGATAGTCGGCTTACGTCATAATAACGCATTTTATGTAAGTAATAATTGATTTTATTTGTTGAATTAGTGTTGAGTTATCTTGTAGCTTACACATTATAGCAGGACCTGTTACACTGAACCGCTGTTACACATGACATATTTAACGTATGAGAGACATCATTTCATATGGAGGACATTGCAACAAAAACTTATTTTACATGCTGCAGGCGCCATTAGTGAATATGATGGATCCTTGATTGGGTCGGAATTCAAACTAACTACCTTTCGATAACGACCATGAACGGCCCAGCTAACCATGCAACCGTGACCTTCAATTAATAAGTAAAATATTATTTTTATTCAGTGAGTAAAAAATTTCCTAAAAATAAATTTTTTTTATAAATATTTAGATATATAAAATACATGATAGATTTGTAAACTGTTGTTGAATTAAATGGTCTAATTCTTTCAATGAAAATGGTTAGTTTAAATCTTTTTTTATATTTAGAAAAGAAGTCAGAAAATGAATATTTTATATTTTTTTATATTATTCTATATGATACTTTATGTTGTTGCATAAAATATTTCTATTTTGTTAGTACGTAAAATATAAATATTGTTATATTTTCAGCAAATCTGAGGGTTTTAAGATTACCTTCCATATTTAGAAAACGCAATAAAATATTATAAAAGCAATAAAAAACAACTGAATATAATGAAAAATACTCTAATTCCATTTCCAAGAAAAATCAATCGCATTTGAATATTATGAGTTTCTATATAATTAAAAATAAAACTATAAAAAAAAATTCTATATAATTGTTAAGTTATTGTAATGCATACGTAAAATGCAAAATTAGATTTATATGATGCCTTTTGTTTGAACTCACAGCTAAAAATATCATGAGTGAAAAATATTAAATAATTCAGTGATAGGTTAAGATAAATAAATTAAGCTTAAGTGTGACTGCAATGATTAATAAAACTTACATCAATTAAAGAAATAAATTATAATCAAATAAAAACAATTAGTGTTTATATATACCAAGAAGTATGTAAATTGATCATTAAAATAAAATAAATAGTGAAAATATTAATTTATATAAAAAAAGTAAGTTAAAATGAACATGAATACAAGGCATTAAAGTTCTAAACTTTTTTCTTAATTTTTATAGATAAGAAAGTTTCGACAAATATTTTTGTAACTTTCAGAATTTATCTAATGCTATGATTCTAAGCACTTTTTCATTTTAAAGCGTTGTTTCTGGACATACGTTTTCACTTTCAGTCTATAAAATCTTTATTACTTTCGATGTTTCTCTCTTAGCTGTTAAAGTCATAAATACTTAGATTCTAGTAGAAAAAAGCTAGTCAACAAGTAGAAAATATTTTTTGCTTAACTGAAGTAACACTGAAAATATAATAAAAGTCTTTTTAAAAAGGCAGTAATTATGGGGTTACTTCTTTTTTTAAATTAAATCTTCTGATCGTGACATAATTTAAAAAAAGAAATATGCCCGAAATTTCGTTTTTAATAAGTACACGCCAGGATAGAGAATTTAATGAAATTTCTTACTAAAATTAAATTGGATTTTCAAAATTATTTTTAGCAATGTCAAATTGAAAAAGTAAAAAAAAAGGTATGAATATTGGAATTTATTTTAAGCGTGAGTTTTTGTAATTAATTATTGAGTTATTAATAAATTTAAATTCTTTTTGCTGTTATATTCAAGGAAACATTTAATTTTAAAGGAAATTTTATACATTTTAGAATATTGATGTTTTTATAATAATGTTTAATTTATTCGTATTTTAAGGGTAGAAACTAAATAATCTAGTGTTTATTCATAATATACCTTTAGATATTCCTGCTTAGAGTTGAATTTTACATACTATGTTTAATTCCATAAAGATTCGATTTATTAAATGTGGGTTCAAATCAAGCCAAACATTTGCACATGAAGATGGATGTAAAATATACAATAATTTTAATGAAAATTTCGAATCTTTATCATTGAGTTAATAACTCTTTAGACAAATTTTATATGCAAATCTTTAGTGCATTAACTAAATCCATTTTATTAAATTTATAAGATATGTATACCTAAACAATTATAAGTTTTATATA
The DNA here is from genome assembly GCA_030067965.1 of Latrodectus elegans. Classification (NCBI taxonomy): domain Eukaryota; kingdom Metazoa; phylum Arthropoda; class Arachnida; order Araneae; family Theridiidae; genus Latrodectus; species Latrodectus elegans. Next base: position 32,385,761 of record CM057815.1, read on the forward strand.
AAACTTTAATATTACAATGAAAAAGTCATTTTTTTAAACTTGTAGATAGTTTTGCATGTAATCAAAACACATTTAGAAATGTATCCATCTATATAAAACAATAAATTGCAAAAGAAATAGAGGTTGATTTTTCTCAGTAGAAATTAGCAAACAAATTAGGAAAAAGTTTATTGCACTCAAGCAATAAAAATAAGCTAGCCATCAATATAATTATATGGTTAAGCATTTGCTCAATTAATATTAATTTGTTATTAAAGACAGTCCGCTTATTGCTTGTCTGAATGGACTCTGAAACGAAGTGATATCAATGTTTTATGTGGCGTTTTTGAGTAATATATTTCTCGAAACATTAATATGATAACATATAATAGCACGAATTTTATGCTTAAATTATGATAGTACGGCACAGGAGCCATATAATCCAAGATGCCAAATTTTGAGTTTGGCAATTTTTTCAGCGGAATTTCTTATGTATGTGGCAACCTGGTTTTTATTGCGTCATAGAGATGGCAACCTATATAAATTATGCAGTAAAATCTATTTCGGCAACCCTAGTATTTACATTATCGCGCATGTTATAATACGTCATCTTGTCAACATTTCTTCATCACCAAAAAATTCAGAATTTAAAACCCTTGATTATACGGCACCTGTACCGATAATACAATATAGCAATATCTATCATGTTTGTTGATCCTTTAGGATTTTGTTAGCTCTTATATCGAAGGACAAAGTCAGATATTTGTCTTTCAGAGATATTTACAAACTTTTTCCAATTTATATTTTTTCCCCTTTTTTACAAAATAATTTTTTGGCTTAGCACCAACACACACATATGCATTTTCGTTAAAATAATCATGAATAAACATTAATTTTGCTTCAAATTTCGCATTATTAACGGGAGTAATGAATGATTGATACTAAATAAATGATAAAAATTTATAAATTATAAAAATGAATTCTATAATAAATTTTTTAAAAAATCAACAGAAAGAAATTATTTCCTTAAAAATAATAAAAATAAATCAAATATAATATTTGCTTTCTATTTTTTAGAAAAAAAAGAAGTGTCAGAATATTAGGAAGAAGAAAATTACAAGTTATACTTTATATAAATATGTATACACGCTACCATAATAGCTAATGATTTACAAAACATATTCAGAGCTTCCATCATTTTATTATTTTTCTGAATACCAAACACAATATTATCCCGAGAAATATTTTAGTTGTTTTTTATTCGTTGGATGACGCAAAAGAAATGAAAAGTAAGAAATACTCTATATGTAGATAAAGTGATTTTTAAAAATATTCTGTGAATTTAGATATTTATTGAATATTTATTGCAACAATCACTAGAAATAAATTGCTACGGTTTTGTTGATATAATTACCTTTAGACCTTTTCATTTATTATATTTTGTAAAATAATATATTTCAGCGTAAATAATTTGTAGCAATCAGTATTTATTGGGGATGGTTTAAAATAAATAAATACAATTACTTCATCTGGTAATTTTCTAGATTAAAAGTTTTGAAGTACATATAAAAATTTATTGTAAATTATTACAGTCAAAGTTTTTGCAATTAAAAAAGCAATGAAATAATTAATGCATAAAAAGATACATTGTATCTAACTTGATTTTACTATAATGATGATATAATACTAACCTCATACCACTTTTTTCATATTTCTAATACAGAAAACACACAAGTGATATTTTTTTACCAGATATTTTTAATTGCCTACTCTTATCATTTGAATTCTCTGTCAATATATTAAAAAATTCATTGAATAGTAACAAATTTTTATGTCATAATTGAAATACTTTATTTGGCTTTTAGTCCAAACGTAACTTTATAAAAATATTTGTGTAATTGTCTTGTGCAATTGTCTTTACCAGAGCATTACAGCCTTACTTTACATAGGATTATCGCCTGGGGTTGTTTCATTTATATGGAGAAGAAATACGTTGAATTTCCAAAGTGCTCAACGAATCAACACGTTTTGTTACACAGTGTCATCAATTAATACCAAAATAGGGCTAACTGTGCTCCTGAAAAGATTAATATGAGGTTTATGATCTTATCCCCACGTTTCACAGCAGTTCAAAACTGCTGAATAATGTGAGAGGGTGTTGACGATGATCTATACCCCAACACGTATGATGTCTATGTTATCAAAAATGAACAAGATACAAACCACTCTTCTTTTCATAAATAGATCTCATACTTTTTGAGAGAAATTAGCAAACTTTGAAATAATCTTCCTCTAACCACGAAAAATCAACGAGGGAGAGAAGAAGCTATAGCATGTTTATTAGACCTCCGCTTTAATGGAAAAATAACGGACTTTTTTGGACATAATGGCTTTTGGATGATCTTATCATAGGTTTTTCTTAGTGTGTCTAGAATCTTACAATTGCTTTCATAAATTGGACATAGCACTGAGGTTACGTTACATAAAACTCTCTACAAATACTTTCTTAAGACTGATATTTTTTTTTTTACTTTTCCCATAATTCTTCATCTTATTTTATTATCTAATTGTTGGTGGTTAATCATTTTGATTGTTTTAATTTGATGATTTGATTCAAACTAATCGACACAAACTCACCAAGAAATTCGATGAATAATGCCAATAGATAAAGTGCATATATTACCATGTATTCTCTTAAACCATCTTTCTTGACTAGTTTAGAAAAACATAGATACAAGATTGAAGTCTTCGTTACCACAAGATCTTTATTTTGAAGAGGTAGTTTTGATTTTATTCTTTTTCACGACGTAGAAAAAATAAGAAAATTTTTATGGTCTAGAACAGTGATTAAACATTTTTTCTAGTTTAGATTTCAAAAATGATCGTTACATTTATTGATTGTATAAAATGCACAATACAAGTTTAATAAACGGGAGGAGTAGATGACTATACTTTCCTTTTTTTTTTTTTTTAAGTAACTAAGATCTTTATTTCTAAATTCAGAAAAGCTTACGTGAAATTTTCAAATTTCTTTAAAAAATATGCATATTTATCACACTTTAGAAATTGTTTATATACAGTTTTACAATTGTTTGATAAATTTATTGATTTTGAAAATTGTCTTCAAAAATTAATGAACAAAAAATATATAGACAGCAAAAAGTTAAATTAAAATAAATAGATAGCAAAAAGGTAAAAACACATTTTTAAAGACAAGCTTAAATACAAATTTAACTTATAATAATTTAATTTCTTATAAAACTTCCTACATGAAAATTTTAAGATGCAGCATTTTTTCCTTTGACTCCATGCACTTCTTCTGTAATATGCTTTCAACCAACTTCTCCCTGTTTTATTATCGCTAAATTTCCCTTAATTATTTTATTTTTTACATTCAGATTATTACTTGGATTAATAAAATTTATTTTTTAATATTTTTGTAGAATTTTCATTTTTATTTGATGCCAATTAATAATTAACCATTCAGATACTTAAAACGTTTATTGAAAGAAACTCAATGAGTAAGTGTGTGAATTAGAAATATTATTTTAATCTATATTTCATTTTTAAGCTAAATATTAATTTATTGTTGTGTTCATTTTTTAAATTTGAGGTTTTGATAACATTTTCAAGCAATAACATTATCATAAATTCCTAAATATAATAATTATCCATTTTTAGTAGCTTCGTTATTTATTGATTGAATTATATCTTTTTAAGTAAACATTTTCGAAAATATAAGCACTGAACTTATGACATAGTAAATATTTTCATATGAACCTGAAATGTGTACTAAATCTGCCCTTTAAAAACATTTTTCATAGAAATATTTAAAATGCAATCTTTTGCAAAAATAAGAAAAGATCAAAATTCTTTAAAGTGTAATCATTATAATAACAAACATTTTTTATGACTTTTTTTACATAAATCTTAAGTAAAATATTGTCAGGAAAACCCTATCAAAAAAGTTTCTTTTCAAAGTGAAAAGTATGATACACTCATTACTTCCAGTAAATATTATTTATATTGACACAAATAAGATTCTAACAATTCCAAAAGTTAAATTCGGTGGAAGATAGATTAATTTATCTTAACAAATGTAAGACCAACGTATATGTGCATAATGGTTTCGTTAAATACACAAATATATTTAACACTTGAAAGACAGTTTATCGTTCATAGCAACTAAATAAACGGTATATTAATTCACATTCTAAAATTTATCATTTGAGATTAAATATCAAATATATTTAATGAATATAACAGCAGATTAAAAAAAAACAAATGTTATAAAATAGAGACGACATTCAGTTAGAACATTATTAATTTCATACCAAATGAAGATTTTCACAACTACAAAGGGAACGTGCTCTCAGAATTCCTAATTGAAATGAAATATTTACTCATTACGCTTCTCAAGAGAGAATCCCTTACATTAGACAACTGAAAGTTTCATTTGAGGAAACGTAATAAAAATTCGCATGTTTTAGAAATAGAAGCTTTAAATACATTTTGTGTATTAGCTTAGTTTTAGAATGCTTACATTAACGAATGAAATATTTGATTATAATTATATTATGTCATAAGAAAAATATTCAACTTTTGTATAATTATCTAATATAGCGTTTCAACCGTTTTAAATCTACTGCTTAACAAGCACAGATTGTTGAATTCAATTCGTAATGTAATAATTGTCACATTATCGTTTCAGATTATTCATATTGTTTAGTAGTTTTCTTCATAAGAATATTCATTAGTTAAACTCTTCTTAGAATTATAAGATTATTCATTTGTTAAATAACTTCTTATAAGTGCATAAATATATTTAACTCTTGAAGAGTTAAATTGTAAGATCCTTTTCATATATCATTTTAATTGTGTTTGGAACGTTCAGATGTAATGTCAGAGGAATCTGTTGAAACCAATTAGTTTATAAAATCCTCTTTGTTTTAAACAAAACTTGGTATTTTATACATGAAATGTTTAGTTAAACTTATATTTTATGAGTAAGTTATCTTTAGTTTCTGTATATTACATATATATCAAGAAATAGTTTTTGCAAAATAGACTTCATTGTGAAAAGTTTATTTTTGGAGAATTCTAATAGTTAAAACTTATTGTTAGGATTGAATTATGAGTATATTGTTACAAATTCTTAATAATTATTGTATTTGTCTTAAACTATCTCAGGCAGATCGGAAATACTCACATTTTGGGCAAAATTTGCGGTATTTAGAAGTGTTATACGTTAAAAGCGGGTTTTCTAATAATTTGGTGACTTGGCGATGTTTTGGCAAAAAAACTTGGTGACTTGGCGACAGTTGGCGAGATGTTTAGCGGTTTGGCGAGAAATAGATACTTCTGGAAACATCCACCATCTAAGCTCTAGAACCAATATTTAGCGAGATAGCCTAGAAGCTTCCAGAACCTTGGCGAAACTGGTAGATTTCTCCGCCAAGTCAGGTATAAATACCGCAGCCCGACATAGAAGGAGTTAGTTTTGTGAAGACAGCCAGTGAGTGAAGACGATTAGTCGTAACTGCTAGTCTAGAGAAGCTGTTCTCTGCCTGAGGTATTTGAGACCTGTGATTGGAAGCTGTTGCTTATTGTATCTGACGAATGGTAGCTGAATAAGTGTGATTGTTACAGCTGGTATTTCTAGTGGAATTTTTACGAATAAAAGTCTTGTGTTCATTGAGTGGTTGCTTTATTCAACTCTCAATCCACACGAACCCCGAAGCTCGGTACAGTATTATTTGATTGAAGCAGATTATTAAATTATTTATAATTTTGCATTGCATTTTAAAAATAAAATTAATTAACTTATTTTAAATAATCAAGTAAATAATTTTATGAAATTTAACTCAAACAAAATCTGTATTTATTGTTGTATATATTATAAATTTGTGTATACAAATCTTGCTGTAATTTTAATATTAAAATAGAATTATACTCAAACATTTATATTAATTTTGGTATTAATATTTATCGATGAATATCAAAATTGTTAAAGATGGAACTGTTTTAAAATTGAAAGCATAAATGTCAGATTTATCATAAATATGAAAATTACGTAACTTATGTGCATCTAAAAATGACTAAATTAAGAAAATAATGTGCATAAAATGACACAAAATGCTAAAAATTCGAACTAACATTTTAGTAAAATAATATACATTTCAGTCGTCAAAATCATTTGTTAGCTTTAAAAATAATTAGTTATTCACTCATTTAAATTGTTTTTTCTGGTTTATGTTTCAGAACACATCTAGTATTTACAAGGGAATCATTTTTATGGCCCAAAGATCATCATAATGAGATTAGATGACAAGAAATCAGAGAAAATTGATTACGTGACGAAACAGAACTTATTTATTTATTGAAACTTTTTTGACCACTAAAAATTCTCTGAACAACAAGAATATGACTCGCTACACGTGAGAAATTCCTTCGACAGAAAAAGTTATTATCTGTAAATTATTAGTTTTCAATGGATTCTTGTAAAATAGATGTCTGCATTGACATAATTTGCTTAAAGGAAAATATCATATTACACGTTTTTTATATAAAAATGACGTTTAAAAATGTTGACAAGTGAAATATTGCTATACCTCGAATGCTTATCAGAACATAGGTGACTTTAATATGGATAAATTTTTACCCTGCATATTTGCAGTTTATCAAATCACAAAATTGCTCTCTATTCGATTGCGATTTCATGACTGCGAGCAAAATAGGGAGTAGGTGGGTTCAGAATGATTTCAATGAACTATGAACTTCAGCAGCCTGCAATCACAAAAAAAATAAATAAATAAAATAAAAGACAGATAGATCGAGAAGACCGATATATTACATACGTTTTCTTAATGTACAGTCACATCACGAGCACGAGTCAAGATATAATTCCATTTGCAAGAGGGTAAATTATCCATGGATCATTCGACAACATTTACAAAAGCTTTCGTTGTTAGAGCTCCACCACCATAATTCCCGATAACCTCGGAGACACAAACAGAAGCGCTTTAAATGATGTAATGAGTTCCTGTTAGACGAGAAATATTTATTCTAAATATTGATATCTCAGGATGTATACAGTTTAATAAATATAATTCCATACTATTTTTTCTGGTATAATAAGTTTTTTAACCACAGGGTAGGTGAAATCCTCTTTCTAGAAAAATCTGTCTTGATTCTCTGACGCACTGTCTTATTGTCTATTAAATAGCATGGATTATTTGTAATTTTCTACAGTTCTTGTTATAACTAGAAATTTTCCAAAATAAATCTAAAAGTAGTACTTTTTTTTTTTAATTACCATAATCGAGAATCTTACTCGATACTTTTTATAGGGCCTTGACATTTTTGACTATTATGATATATCACTTCCGCGCAATTTTCATTTCTTTCTTTATCAGGCATTAGCATTACAAAGACATTGTTAGAATTTGAAAAACTAAGACTACGCTGTAAAGAGCTATTTTTTTGAATTTCTTCTTTAGAATTCAACTATGTCATTGTTTTTAGAGAATGTGAAAGAAAATTCAAATTTTCAAATAAAACTTTACTTCATGTACTTAAGTAAAAGCTATAATACATTAAAATCGCCTGCCAAATTTCTAAAAAATAATTTATAGAAAATGTTACAAGAAATGTTACTGTATCAAGGAATTTAGGATCTGTTTAGGTGGATGAGAGGAAAAATTAAAAAAGCTTGTATCTTACAAATTATTTATTAAAAACTAAGAAAGAGAACATTTTAAAAAGGATTGATCTTCTTTGGTACTTATTTACTAAATAGTTTGTGTACATGGAAATAATATATAGAAATGATATTATTTTACTAGATCTACAAAGTATTTCATACCTTAAAAATTTGAATGAAACTATACGTTTATTTGGAAGAATTTTTTTTATTTTCTCATCTATTTTTATAAATTCTATACTTAGTTTAAGATTTTTGTATTGTGTTAAAATTATTTAAATGGTTGTATCAAAATTAAAGCAAATGAAGTATAAAATTCTTTAAATAATTGAAAGTAACGCATTGAAGCAAGACAGTGAATTTTTTTCTATTTATTTAATAAAATAACTAGTTAATATATGAAGGGCAAAGGATTCGTTTTAACTTTGTTATTATCATCAAATAATTTAAAATACTACAAGTAGGTTAAAATGATGGATGAAGTGAATGTTAATGCACTTCATCTATCATTTTAACCTACTTCAATTAAATTTTATTAAAATAGTTTCATTTTATATAAATTCAAATAGATTGTCTGTAATGAATGAAGTTTATTGATATTTTTTGGGAAAATAATTTAAATTCTAATGCATTTCTTTCTTAAATTTTTGCAAATAGTTGCGTACCAATAACGTTTCTTCCTACTAAGATTAATTATTCTTATTTTTTCAATGAAATAAATTAAATTAATTTACTTTTAGTTCAATTAAATATCATTAATCAAATAAAATAACAACAGAATTTAAATTTAATGTTCGTTCAACAAACATAAAAAAATTCTCTTACAATCAAAATGGATGGTTTTATTTGATTAAAACAACTACACTGGAAAAAATTTCATGTAATTTCATTTATTTTTCGAAGTGTTTTATTTTAAAATAAATATCATATAACAAGAATGTTTTTTACTTTGTGCAAAATAATGTAGATTTTAAGTAAAATCTCAAAATATTATTAAAACATAAATAAATTTGCAAATTACATACGTATGTACATTTGCACACACATATATTTAATAAAACAATTTTTTCCATAAATATTTCATAAATTATTAAATATTTATTTCTTGAAGGAAATTTTTAATCCTTCCTTAATATATAAATTCATTACATAATAATGCGGCAGTTTGAAATAAAATAATTAATTTCCCCTCTCATAAGTATATATAATTAAAAATATAAAAATAATTTACTATTTTCAGCATAAATAATGTTCATTTGATTCTTTATAAAAATGTATATAAGCAGAAAACAATTTTAACCATACAAAATAAAAATAACTAGTTAAATGAGTTTTTACAATCACCAGAAAATACAGGATAACTTTATAATATAAGACATGCATAGTTAGTTATTTAATATCGTTAACAGTGATTTCAAACTACCAACGATTAAATTTTTAATTACAAGGAGTTCCAGCAGCACTAAATACGAAGAACAGATTTCTAAGCAGGGGTAGAAGCTTAGATGGTAGAGCTCTCACTTAGCAAGCGACAGGTACCGGGATCGTTACCCGGCTCTTCCACTGTATGTCACATATTTTCTCTACTCCTGAGCTGTGGGAACCGGGTTTTAAACCTGGTTCAAGCATGTATGTTACTTTCTTACTGTGTTTCCGTGTCCTTTCTTCTGTGATGATGTATGAATGTGACCCACCCTCTAAACGGGTTTGTGGTTGTATGGCGCGCGCAACGCTACTCGTCACCATGTCTTGGTTCACAGGTGTTCGCTTGGTAACGACAAATGAGTAGCAGTTTCTGGCCTTGTTCTGATATAGGGTTCGTCACCCAAGTGCCCACCGTTGGAATATATGAAATATATATATATATATATATATATATATATATATATATATATATATATATATATATATATATATATATATATATATATATATATATATATATATATATATATATATAAATCATTTTCAAAATATCAAATGCGATGTCTGAAATTATAGAAGATTTGTCTTAACTATGAATTTTCATTCCATTTTTATATAAATAATATAAAAATGGAGTGAAAATTCCTTTTTAAGACTAATCTTCTATAATTCCAGATATGAAATTTGATATTTTGATATTGTGAATAATATGTGGTAAAAAATCTAAATAATTCATTTTTGATATAGAACAATTGAAAAAAAAAATAACAAATTTCTAAAGCATATTTCCTTTTTGAAAATAATTATCTTAAATGAACTGATATACTCAACATACTGATTATGATATAAAATAGAATTTCATAGTACACTTTACGCATAAACAAAATGATGTAATCCCAATCGTTTTACTTTGTAGCAACAACATTATTTGTACAAACAAAAAGAGGATTTGTTTAGAAATATAAGAGCATAATTTATATGTATTTTAAACAAAATATGCAGTACTTTTCTCTAAGAGAAAATTCTCTTTACCGTCTTCAACAGGGGAAATATTCAAATTTTAGATTATAAAGAGGTATTTGCTTTTCAAAGAAAAAACTGCAAGAAACGTGATGTTTTCTCAGCAATACAAAAATAAATAAATAAAACAGAGTTGAGTTTTTTGGAGGAACATATTTTGTCAAAATATGATGAAATCCAATGTATAAAAATTTTATTTTAGATTTTTTCTTGCGTTTAATATGGGAACTTCTTTTTTATTCTGATATATAAACTTATTTTAATGTATAAGGAATATTTCAAAATTATATAGTTAATAATTCATTTTAGGAAATCCATTATTTATTAAATTTAAATTGGTTCATGTTTTAAAACTATGTTTATTTGCATCATTTTAAATATATGATAAATAAAATTCAACAAAAATTTCACATTCAGAGTATATATTAGTCGTAACATTTTAAAACATTTTAAATAGTATTTTTTTCTAAATATTTTATTCCTAAAATATATTTACTCTCTATTCTGTATGCATTCTTTAAATGAACTAATTTTTTATTATACCAATAAGAAAATCTAGGAAAAAAATTTTATTTCTTTTTTACTGCAAAAGGCAATTTAATTAATTGTTTTATAGGTTTGATTTTTTAATACAATAATGAATGCATTTTGGAAAGAAACTTGGATTTACTCTAAAAGGTCTATATGCATTTACTGCAACAAAAAATATGGTTAGAATTGTATAAAATCCTATTTTATTATAGAAATTGTGTAGTTTCACTAATATAAAACATCATATTAAAATATTAAACTTTAAAAATTAATAATGTAACACATAAAGCTGCACCGTGGTGATAATGAAAAAACCCCATAGTTAATAATTGAATGAAATATCTGAAATTTATATATATATATATATATATATATATATATATATATATATATATATCAGAAATACATTTCAAAAGACAATTTATTTTCTATGATATTTGAGCAAGAACGAAGATGACTTCAAATTGCACAACTAATATTGAAATCTATTTCATCAACGTAATTATAAATGAGTGCTAATACTGTATCCTGAAAGAACCTTGAAATGAAAAAAACGAACATAAATAAAAATAATTTAGAAACAAAAGTGTGTAATGTTCAAAGACTTTTGTGTCTCAATTAATCAGAAAAACTGTTAGAAATATGTTAATTAATTAATATAAAATTAATAAAGGAATACAAAAAAAGGAATGTGCAAAAACACTAGATTCAAACTTACTCACGAAAGAGAGAAAATACGATGAATTTGACTTAAAAATGATATAAACTTTACTTCATAAATTTCGAGGCTTCTATTTTCCTAAGGGTTGCTCTGGGTGACAAATCCTTCAGCAGAATTCAGGCCAGAAAAAGGACGAAAAGGTGTTTTTCTTAAAGAAATCATTTTTAATATGGATTATAGTTTCCTCGAATAGTCAAGAACATTGAACCTATTTCAGTCAAAGGAGCTATTTGTTAAGGAGGATCTGGGGTATTTTGTCCTACTCTTCCAGAAAAGCTCTTTCCATTTCTTGGAAAGATTGTGGAGCTAGTATGCGTCCAGCAAATCGTTTGTCTTGAATGCCTTAAATGTGCTCTACTGAATTCATGCCCACAGAACAAGGTGACTATGATGATACTATTATACCATTTGTATGACTCCTTACTCCAAAAGTTAATCATTCATGAAGTTAACAAGATGTGGACTGCAATTTCCCCTATTAACATTAATTAACTGCAATTATTGCAGTGTAAGGGGCTGCATTGAGTTTGAGGATCTCTTCCCTATATCGGGGAACCGGTTAGAGCTCCATTTTGAAAGTTATGGAGATCTACGTGCCCATCAGGGGAAATGTCATCATAGATCATTTCTTTTTCATTGCCAAATGTAACACTTTCGTGAAGAAAAGTGAACATAGGATTGTTTCTAGTATTACATTCCCTCCAGATGAAAGTATGCTTATTTTCTGAAAGAAGAGGAAAACGGAACTAACATAGGGAAAAACTTGTATTTTATTTGGTGTTGATGAAGAGTGGCATTCACATTTTGGTCTCCAAGCCGTTTGGATTAAGTACTCGCCTTCAATGTGCCTTGATGCTCATCTACAAACCTTGGCTTGATATTTAATCTGCCATTTCAATATCCAAAGAGGGAAAAAATCACATCTTATGAATTACACTTTGTGATACTCCAATGTTTTTTACAACTTCGGACTTTCTTTGTGACATCTTCTAACCAGTCAATAACTCTCGAAACTTCTGAATCATTGAGACATTCGCTCTCATCGAATTAACGTGCTTACTGAATGTATGATATATATATATATATGTATATATCAATCATTATTTTCAGCTTTGTCTTAAATTAAGTTGAAAGCCAAATTTTATTCACTAAAGCAACGTCTTGACGTCAAACTCTTCTTTCGTTTGGTAAAAAATTGCTTATAACGTAAGTTCATATAAAACTTAAAATACAATTTCAATATTTTGAGAAGTGAATTTTAAACGCATACCAATTTAGGAGTTGCTTATCAGTTAACAGATTTTGTCACACACACACACACACACACACACACACACACACACACACACACACACACACACACACACACACACACACACACACACACACACACACACACACACATTCATGTAAGTTAAATAAGTCTTTTTTATTCTTTTCTTCCAATGCAAAATGTTTTGAGTTAATTTCTAATGGCTAAATCTTAAATAGATTTAAAGAATTATATCAATTTTATAATTTTATTTAACTTTTAATAGCAGAGATAATTAATAATTTCATTATTTATAGAACAAATGAAAAAAAAATAGAGAATCACAGTTAAAAAACCGAAATTGAATTTATGTTATGATTTATTTATTTTCCTGTAACTCTTTTAAAATTTTTTAAATTAACTAAGAAATTAAAAATTTTATAATCGATCAAAATTTGTCAGATTTATGAAATGGCACTTTAATATGCAGTTTCCTTTAAAAATTTACTATTTAATGCTGTTGAGTTAATTGTTATGTAAGAAAAAAAACTTCAAATAAGATTTAATTACAGAAATCGAGTATGTTTTTACATTTTATAAATTCTTTAATTTTTATGAATATTTCCTATCAATAGAATTGTTTTAATAGGATATATTTACATTTTTAAATTTCATGTCTTAACATAAATAATAATTTATTTGCATTTTAAAACTTATCCTTATATTACAGAAAAAATATATTATTAAGCTCTAAAAAAATAACAAGATTATTATGATTACTGTAACTGATTTTTAACTAAGACAGAAAAGAATCGCTTATATCTATAATTCAGCCAGGGATTCGGGAAAAATAAACCTAAAGAACTTAAATTATCTGCTAACATACATGTATTGAAACGCATATTTCCTTCTTTTACTATTATACTTTTAAAACTTTTCTCCTCTGGTTTTCAGTTTAGTTTAGACTAATTCTCTGTATTTAAAATATATGAGTTTTCTGCATCAACTGTCTTTTCTTTTCATTTAATTAAATGCAAATGTTTAGAACAGTTTATTGATCATAGATGGCAGTACTTGTCTCAAATATTGCATAAATGTGCGAGAGGGCGAAAGAAAGAGCATCAAGAATCAAAGTTAATCTAGATATTTTTCTTATCAGAAATTGCCACAAAATCAATAAATAGAATTTTTAGAAGAATAGAAAACAAAATTAATTATTCAATATTAAATTATGATTTGTTTTAATGTTTAATAGCGCTATATAAATATGAAATATTGTTAAACTATAGCATAACTGTAATCTTGGTATTAATTAATTTTTTATGCAGTTCTCAATTTTTTGAGGTTAAGGAACATAAAATTGAATAACACGAACACACCTTTGATTATGTTTTGTTTATCTTATTTTGAAAATTATAAAGTAAAATGTATATATATATATATATATATATATATATATATATATATATATATATATATATATATATATATATATATATATAATTTTATAATTTTATTTAACTTTGAATAGCAGTGATAATTAATAATTTCATTATTAATGGAAGAAATGTAAAAAATATTTATAATACATTTGCTCAAAATTCGTAGAGGTCTGTTCTTCAAAATTATTATCTTTTCTTATATAAATAATAATTTTCTTATATAAAAATGTACAGTTTGTACTAGATGTATTATAGATAGGTATGGTCCAAAATCCTAACTGATAAATAAATTTTTAGTACCTTTTAAACATAATAAAACAAAATCATAAATATACACGAATTCCCATATTTAAAATTATAATAGCTGCAACACTTACTAGATAACTAACAGATAGCTTTTCCTATCTTTTATATTTGAATCACCATCAGAATATTATGGTTTTCAAATACATAATATATTTGTATGAATTTCATAATTCATTGAACTTTATATCATTTTTATAAGAATTAGTTATTTTAACTTCTGATATATATAACATCAAATTTAAGAAAAACTGACGTATGTCATTTTGATGCTGATTCTTTATTAATTCATAGGTGAGATTGCAAAAGTTCTTAACTTATTTATAGACGTTTATTCAGGATAAATTTTATGATTAAAAGCAAGTTTTTGAGTAATTCATTTAGGATTCAAAATTATCAGTTTAAATGTATGGGAAATAGCTAATAAAACAATTGACCCAATCAAAAATTTAATGTGGAAAGGATAAAAATATCTCATGACTTAAAGTTTATTCACTCTTGTGATGTATATACAAGGTTAAAAGTCGAGATTTCGACAATGTTTCTTAGGCTCAAAATTGAGAAATGGTAGAATTTCTTTATGCTTTTTTTGTTAAAAATGTTCAGAATCAGGAACTAGAATAAAAAAAGACATTTATTTAGATAATTTTTATTTCTTTAAATGTAATTTTATGTTTATTCATTGTCTGCTAAAGCTTTAAAAAAAATAGTAAATGGAAATTAAACTTACTTGAGAAAGTTAAAATGTCAACAATTTATGAGTTTGGTATACTTATCTGTGATGCTTTAGAGTGATGTGTGATAATAAAATGAGAAGAATGAATAGATAAAAACTAATAAGTTTTTGCCTATGACATGGTGAAGGAGAAAATATGTGCAAACCTAATTAAATATACCAGAGTTTTGCACTAGTCATCAGTATTTATGACCCCATTATATTCATGAAAATCAGATAGTTAATTGCGAGGTCTTGGAAGCCTAGAGGTTAGGACATTGATTTTACGTCCGTAAACGCGGGGTTCGATTCTCAATGCCGCCAAAGTCCCACGAAGTACATGTGATATACATGTTCGTTAAATCTGTGGAATCGAAATTTCTGTGGTCGATCGATGAGCAGTTTACTATGGATGTAGTGGTCTTGAAACAAATTTTCTCTCCCTCCAGATGTGAAAATTGAGGGACTGGATCCTCCGGTGGTGCCATCTATCGGAGGAGTTTAAAGACAAGTTTTATTTTTCAGCTTCGTGATGAACTGTTAAGCGAAAGAAGCACCCTTCTGACTTAAGTTCGTATATCCAAAGGAATGCGAGCTTAACTTGTCTAAATATTATAAGTAACAACGACTAACCTTTGTTTTCTTTTTCTCTTAGGGTTGGGACACGGAGACGGAAAGGAAATTGTTTTTTGTAAAAAGAGCAATTTTTTTAATATGATGGAACTACCGTTGGTAGCGGAAGTTTCGTTCTAGGTTAATGTAAAATAAATATTTTATATATATAACTGCGAAGAATGAATAAATATTTGCATTTAATGTGTAATAAATGTGATATATCAAGGTGAAATGTTTTGTATTCTTCAATTATCTGGCTGAAGATAGGATCTTTAGAAGCTCTCAATATTTAAGATTTGTTATTAACAGGAAATTAAATATTAAGAAAATGATCATTGAAATATTCAAGTAATTATCAAATGAGGTGAAAAAGTTATTAAAAATCCCTTATTTCTTAAAAATTTTGAAACAATAATCCTCCCATGAGAAAAAAATAATATATCTTATTTACAATATAAAAAAAGGAAAATTCAAATGAGCATTTATGTTTATAGACACCTTTCGTTAGTTTGAAAGTTTTCTTTGTTTTTACAATTATCTGCAACAACTACAAAATTTTTGAATTAACTTGTAGAATATGAAAGTGTCTAAAAATGCAGTTTTTAAACAGAGAATTATATTAAAGAAATATTATTTTATTAATATTTTGTTTCTGATGAGTTTTCTTTTTTGACTTTTCCTTTATTATTGATAAAATGCAAAGAATGCATTGATTTGAAATACCTAGAAACTACTTTTCTAATAATTAAAATTAATGAAAAAATGAAAGTAAAAATTTATAAAAGTAAATTTTGCTTGAAATTTATTTAATTTTATTCAAAATTTATTTTAATAAGCTTCCACTTTCAATTTCCATTATTTGGTTCATTTAAAATACTTTAATTAAATAAAATTAATATTCAATAATAAATAAATTCTCTGTTAAATAATTATCTCTTAGTATACTTAATCATAAAATAAATTTTTATTTTTTCATTATACATTATGTAAATATTCTTACTTTTCAAATGTAAGCTGCATAATTTTGAAAAAAAAAATTGTATTGATATGAATATTCAATTCATAACTTAGGAAATTAATGTAATTTAATGGATGTTCAGTTAATTCTGGCTAAATACATTATATGTTGTTTCATACAATATATGTACTTTCCATTAAAATAATTTTATTTCAATCAAATAGTATACTGATTGGATGGAAGTATAATTCAACTTGATTCATACAAATGTATTTCAATTAAAACAAAATTGCTGCATCAAATTTATGAATTATACGACTTCAATTCAATACATCTATACTATACAGAAGGATCCTTTTAGAACATAACAGTGCGCAGTAATTGCGAAGCCATTAACTAGGAATAATTATGCGACATAATAGAGACAATTTACTTAAGTACATTTATATTCAAAGATGAATATGCATTGCAATTTATATCAATAGGAATCTCGTTATGTTACTCAAGATTGAAATAAATATTTTCTATACGTGAAATTGTCTAAAAAAGCTAAATAAGAAATATGTAATATTTTGTTTTATCGTTAACTTTATGTATTTTATTTATTGTTCTAAACATTTCTCAATACATATTTTACGAAAGATTACGGTTGTAAAAAAAATTTATATTTTAGATAAACTTTATCACGATAAAGATTATTCATTTTTTTTTTTTAAGGATAGAATATTCAAACATATAATGTATTTTAATTAGTATTAATTAGTTAAATCACTTAATATTAAGTTGAATTAAATCTAATTTTTTGTGAAATGGGATTTGAAATTTTGGCACAGGTGCTGTATAATCCATGATTCCAAATTCTGAATTTTTTTGGCGATGGAGAAATATTGCCAAGATGACGTATCGTGTCGTGCGTGATGACGTAAATATTAAGGTTACTAAAATAGAGTTTTCTGCATAATTCTTATAGGTCTCAATGTGTATGACGTAATAAAAACGAGGTTGCCAGATAAATAAGAAAATACGCCAGAAATTCGCCAATCTCAGAATTTGGCATCATGGATTATGCGGCACCTGTGCCGAAATTTTTAATACTGCTAACATCGGCATGCGTAATTTTAATACAATATCCGTTGCATAATATTTTAATAAATAGTAGTTTATCATAAATCTTTGTTATGTGTGGCTAACTTCAAAACGGAATTTCTTAACAATTTCTTTTAATCATGTTTAGTGTATTGAAGTAAATTAAAAACTCAATTTATTAGAAACAAATCATTATACATGAAAAGAGGTTTGATTTTTTGCATTCTGTAGTTAAAAATTAGATTCTTATACTCGTTATATCGAAAAAATTAAATCACTATATTTTCTAATTTCATTCGTTATTTAAAGGTTTAGATATATAGTTAATTTTTCTTACACCCCCCATTTATCCTTTTCATATTTTATATAATCTGTAAACAATACATTAAACTTTTTAAAATAGCTTTTAAAATTCCTTTCAAATTTAACTACGTTAAAATCCTTTTAGGTTTGATTTAAATTTTCATATACTTTTTCGAAAATTGTCTCTATCACAATAAATTGCATAAAGTATACGTTTGGAGGATTTGAAGCCATAATATATTTTATTAGAACAAATCCTCCACTGTAATTTTATATCATTATGTTTGGAAAACCAAAACTATTTTTCATTATGCAATGGCAAATTATAAAGTATGAACTTTAATTTCTCTTCCTTGATAAATTTATGCTCCATTATTTTTTCCATTTTATTCAAATTTGTGAATTTTTATTTTTATTCCTGTTTTAGTAACTTTTGTTAAATGTATGTTACATAACGTTTGCTTTGAATTCATTAAAAGTTTCAGGAAGTAATTTTTAAGGCATGTAAAGATTTATTGCACTATATAAATTCCCCGCTAAATTTTATGAACTATCATATCAATTTTGATGAATTAATTTAATCAATTTTGAGAAGAATTATTAATGTTAATTAATTTACTTTAAACTAAATTTAATCACGGTATTAAAATTTAAATCTTATCCACACCCATGAATTTAAAGAACAACTTGATGATCAACAATAAATTGTCAGACTGTAAAAATAATACAGCTGTTTTACTTATAAATGTGGCTAAAATATTCTTTTGTGAATAATGGACATTTAATTAATTATCGGAAGAATTTTCAATATTAATTAACTTATTTAAACTAAATTTAATCATGGTAATAAAGTTGAAATTTTATTATATTCACCACAGGAATTTAATGATGCAATAAAACTCTCATTATTCTAAATAATTTGGATTGGATCCCATTCGGGTAATCAAATATTTGAATTATCGAGTTTTTTTGAAAAAAAAGTCTTTTAATTAATAAATATACTCTGAAAAAGGGAGAGAAAGCTACATATTTTTAAAGAAAAAGAACTTTTAATCAATTAAATGAAAATGTAACACTTTTACTTGTGAAGGTACTTACATAGTATCTATGTACAGCACAGTATCTACAGTATCTAAGTACAACACAGTATCTGCAGTATCTATGTACAGCACAGTATCTACAGTATCTATGTACAGCACAGTATCTACAGTATCTATGTACAGCACAGTATCTGCAGTATCTATGTACAGCACAGTAGCTGCAGTATCTATGTACAGCACAGTATCTACAGTATCTATGTACAACATAGTATCTGCAGTATCTATGTACAGCACAGTATCTACAGTATCTATGTACAGCACAGTATCTACAGTATCTATGTACAGCACAGTATCTGCAGTATCTATGTACAGCACAGTATCTGCAGTATCTATGTACAGCACAGTATCTGCAGTATCTATGTACAGCATAGTATCTACAGTATCTATGTACAGCACAGTATCTACAGTATCTATGTACAACACAGTATCTGCAGTATCTATGTATAGCACAGTATCTACAGTATCTATGTACAACACAGTATCTACAGTATCTATGTACAGCATAGTATCTACAGTATCTATGTACAGCACAGTATCTGCAGTATCTATGTACAGCATAGTATCTACAGTATCTATGTACAGCACAGTATCTACAGTATCTATGTACAACACAGTATCTGCAGTATCTATGTATAGCACAGTATCTACAGTATCTATGTACAAAACAGTATCTACAGTATCTATGTACAGCATAGTATCTACAGTATCTATGTACAGCACAGTATCTACAGTATCTATGTACAGCACAGTATCTACAGTATCTATGTATAGCACAGTATCTACAGTATCTATGTACAACACAGTATCTACAGTATCTATGTACAGCATAGTATCTACAGTATCTATGTACAGCACAGTATCTACAGTATCTATGTACAACACAGTATCTGCAGTATCTATGTACAGCATAGTATCTACAGTATCTATGTACAGCACAGTATCTACAGTATCTATGTACAGCACAGTATCTACAGTATCTATGTACAGCATAGTATCTACAGTATCTATGTACAGCACAGTATCTACAGTATCTATGTACAACACAGTATCTGCAGTATCTATGTATAGCACAGTATCTACAGTATCTATGTACAACACAGTATCTGCAGTATCTATGTACAGCATAGTATCTACAGTATCTATGTACAGCACAGTATCTACAGTATCTATGTACAACACAGTATCTGCAGTATCTATGTACAGCACAGTATCTACAGTATCTATGTACAGCACAGTATCTACAGTATCTATGTACAGCATAGTATCTACAGTATCTATGTACAGCACAGTATCTACAGTATCTATGTACAACACAGTATCTGCAGTATCTATGTATAGCACAGTATCTACAGTATCTATGTACAACACAGTATCTGCAGTATCTATGTACAGCATAGTATCTACAGTATCTATGTACAGCACAGTATCTACAGTATCTATGTACAGCACAGTATCTGCAGTATCTATGTACAGCACAGTATCTGCAGTATCTATGTACAGCACAGTATCTACAGTATCTATGTACAACACAGTATCTGCAGTATCTATGTACAGCATAGCATCTACAGTATCTATGTACAGCACAGTATCTACAGTATCTATGTACAACACAGTATCTGCAGTATCTATGTATAGCACAGTATCTACAGTATCTATGTACAACACAGTATCTACAGTATCTATGTACAGCATAGTATCTACAGTATCTATGTACAGCACAGTATCTACAGTATCTATGTACAACACAGTATCTGCAGTATCTATGTACAGCACAGTATCTGCAGTATCTATGTACAGCACAGTATCTACAGTATTAATGTACAGCACAGTATCTACAGTATCTATGTACAACACTATAAATGAAAATTATTGCTTGCTGAACATCTCTGTCGAAGTAAGTTGTTTCATTGCCTTCAACCGTTTTCAGGCTGCCAAGTCGCGCATCTAATTGACAGTGAGTATTTGTATGGGGTCACACTCGTTCTGATGCTCTATGTATTTCAAAGAATTTTCAAAGCCAGCAAATGTTTCCTTAGCTCATGTTCTTTTTCTGCTACAACTTGGATATTAAAGTCACCTTTTTTATTAGACTCATAAATAAGTTTATCAGCATTTGCAATCTGAAATCTAAGGTCTCACTCGTAATACACTCTCCTATATCTTCTGAACATCCTGTAATTTTTAAAAGTATGATTTCAAATCTCTCAAGTCACACATCTGTCTCTCATCCTCATTTTCTACCTTGTCTTATCTTTCCTTTTCTTGAGCTTTTCCCTTTTTTCCATTTTCCTAAACTTCTTCAATTTAATTTATTTTTCTGAATGTGATTCGGAGAATCAACAATGCGAGTAACTGGGAGTTCTACTGTGAGATTTAATATTTAACAGTAAATTATTACTGCGAAAATTATATAGTTGTTTTATTAATAAATCTGGTTAAATTATTCAGTTATATCCAAAAAATGAAAAGGAAAATTTATAAAATTTTGTTAATTAAATAGCTTTAATTAGAGTTGAAAAACGAGAGAGAACATAAATTTACCCTTGAGTATAATTTTAATAGGTAATTTATAATTAAAAAAATTGAGTAACAATACATTGACTAAAAATTAAAACAGTGTATTAAAACAGGAAACATTGATCAAAAGTAGTTGTTTTTAGCAGTAGAATTATTTCATAATTTTGAAAAATGTTTTTTGAATTAACCAAAGTTGCTATATATTGAGATAAATGAAAGCTGAAGTATCATTTGTATAGTAATTTGTTAATTTGAAGCACAATCGTTAGCAAGAGTCTTAACATCATAAAGCTATTTTTATGCAGTTGGAAAAAATGAATATATAACGTTTATATTATATCCATTAATTTCCCACACTACATAAAAGGACTTTTAAAAAATCCATCTTAACAGCTTTAAGATCTAGGCATGGAATTTTTTTTTAATAACGAAATCAATTTTCGACAAGCCCTGATGATGTTTTCTTCATGAAAAATTTTGCAAAGCATTAATAAGTAAAAATAATTTGCCCAGAAAAATTCCTAACATTTCTATTCTCGACATGTCAGTGTCTGAACTACGTCACACACTAATTTGCATATTTATCTTCACTTCCATTTAATGTCATCGCGAAAACCGCTAAAACTTCTTGGATATCTTATATTTCACGTTTTTGCATAGTTTCTGTTACACTTTCTGTTAACTTTTCAATTAAACATTATGATTAAGAAACATTTTTCCATAAATATTCAAGATTGAATTTAAAAATTCCTCCGTTTGTTCAACATTTAACAAAACAAAATCCGTCAAATAAATTAAACTTTCACTACCATAATACTTCGTATAAACTGAATAATATGCTTATTTCAATTTTTTACCCATTAAATAATATAACCTAGTAAAAGTGTAGCGCATTTTTAGAGTGAAATCTGTCAGGTTCGATCACAACCATTGTTAAGCAATTCAAGATGGATATTGCTCTTCTGTCTTCAACACATACTTCTATCGTGTAGAAACTGCGGTGACTTCTTAAATAGAACTTCGTTCTCATTATTGGAAGATAGTGAATTTAAATCTCGACTTAACCGCAAATCCGTCGGGAAGCAATGAAGATAGCTGGAGGACGTTAAATTGACCTCCAAGTAAAACAATACCTCTGTGGGTGGCATGTCAAGTATTGGGGATTTTCAGCAAGGTTTTTATTTTAATTTACAAAGATTCATAACCAGCAGTTTCTTTCTAACTGGTAGAGCCAAGCTCTGGAAATTATATAGAGAAATATACTGGAATCCGCCCATATTTCAGTTGTACTGGAATTGCGTCCGTCGCTGTATAAGCAAATACGTACAATTCGCTATCAATAAATTTTTTTTCTAGAAGTCAGTTTAATTGATGAATTTTAAAACGTCTTTCGAAAGCTTTAAGCTATTAGTCTATGCACTATATGGTGTCAACATTAATTATTTTAAATTAAGGATGCCCAATATAATGTATCATAAACTGGATTTAAAAATAATGAAAAATCATGATTAATGTTTCTTAATTATTTATCATAAAATAATAAGTTAGAAATCATTATATTTGATTTAAGTTTTATTTGGTGTAAATAATTCAGAATATAATATTGTTAAATCTACCGAAGCATTTTAATGTGTTGATTGTTTGGCTCGACTTATATATGAAAATTGCTTCTTTTTTGTTTGGGGGGAATATATTTCGATAAACAGCTGCTTGTATTCCTATCATCCTCTTCTTCTAATTTAATTATAAATATTTAGGAACTAAATTGAGGAATTCTTATATTTAATGCATTGTGATATATATATATATATATATATATATATATATATATATATATATATATATCTATATATTATATATATATAAGCAACCTTATGGAATATATGTCTTATTGTTTTCAGAATGTTTCGGCAACTAAAATGCATTAAAGCAAAAATGTATGTTTTATTTGAATATTTAGTAAATCATAATTAAATATTAAAAATCTGTCTGCTGTGTACAATAGTATTGCATTAACAATTAAAATTCGTGAAACATTTCAAGCGTTATTTAAATGACATTTATATTTTAGAAATTTCATAATGCAGCATATGCAAAATCATTAATTTTAATGTGAGGAGCAGAATTAGAGGAAAATAAATAAGAAAAATATTCCGTTAGAAAACATTTTTATGCTCGAAGTTAATTAATATATAACGTTGTCATGTGAACTGAACTGGGAATTAATTACATATCTATTTTGAATAATAATAAAAATTAATTTTCATGTAACGAATACTTAATTAATTAGTATTTACATGTTTATTCCTTATGTAAATTAGTTTTAACGTCAATCATTAATTAAACTAACTAAAAGTAAAATAAATTTTCTGCAATTTTTGTATTTATTTTTAAGATTTCAAAATGTAGTGATGTTATTAATTTCTTTTGTTTCATCTATATTCTCTTACATAAAGTATCATTTATAGCATGCTTATAAAAGAGCGTTTGCTTTTTATATATTTCAGTCTAGGTCATAGAAATTTAACAGTATTCTTTCGAGATTTTACACACATATTTTATTAAGCTTCAACCCTATAAACTCTTATTTTTCTACTAAATTTAATACTATCTATCATTACATTTAAAATAAAATACTTCTTGTTTGTTAAGAACTAAATAGAGTTTATTTTATATTTGATATTTTGTCATATATTGATAGATTTGATTAAATAATTTTAGTGACATTGGAAAGAAGAAATATTAGAAATTTTTAAAATATGAGTACTTTTTTAAAACTTTTATCACTTATAATTTTTTAAATTATTTTGTGAATAAGTAAGAGTGCAATTGATTTATAATGATTATAAATTTTAATAATAATTAATAAAAAATAATTAACAATCATGGAATTTAAACTCATTAATGTATTCACACATTAAATAAGAAAGCATGTATCACATAAAAAGGAGTACTTAAATGATAAGTGGTTGATACATTTAATTATTTAAATATTTCATATATCAAAATAATGAAATCCTGTTTTTTTGAGTGATTATTTAAGAATTCAATAAGTTTTTTTCATTTAAATTTCACTTAACATTATATTTTGTATAGTATTATGAATCACACAGAAATAAAATTTTACATATTTTGTTGCTTAATTTTACAAACTTTTATAAAAAGTATTTAATCTTTATTTTTTTAAATAAAGTTGTGCACTTTGTTTTGACATAATTTAAATATTAAATTTCTGTTCAAAAGTCGAAATTTGATAATTTAGATAAATACAAATTATATCGTTTGAAATAGAATATTAAACTGTTCTATTGATATCTATTAAAAATGTCTTATTTATTTTAATTTAAGCGTAACAACAATTTTTCATTAATAAAAATTAATCGTGATTTTTAATAATACGAGAATTTTTAGTATTTGTTTACATTTAATTCTAAAAATGTTCTGGATGGAAACCAGTAAATATTAAGTTTTTGATTTAAGGTTATTTTATATACACATTTTGTGAATGAGTGAACGCATAAGTTTCTTATAAAATCATTCAAATTAAAGAATAAAGGTGAACAATTTATTTGTAAAGTTTCAATATTCTTTTTTTTATTTTACTCTTAGAAAATTCTGATTTCTTTATTTTTTCTAGATATTGTCATATGAAAGAACTGAAAAAAATCTCATTTTTCTACACTATTTTACAAAAATAAGCACTTCCGGCATAAATACATTTTAAAAATCAAACTGGCTCCTAGGGGATCCGGGTATCAATCAGGAGGTCAATGGAAAATTAAAATTGATTTAGGGCACCCTGAGCAATGTAAGGGGATCAGAAGAGGTTTACTATAAAATAATAAAATTGTGATCCTTTTTACTTTGTTTATTTTTGTTACTGTGAAAATTTAAATAAATAATAAATAAAAAAATATATATTTTTATGTCCTGAGTAAAATATCAATATAGGTGGAAGATTAAAATATAGTTTTTTACTTAAGTACTGAACACTATGTAATACCTTTTGTAAATGAAAATTGACAATACTTATTTCTACTGATTTGACACCTGTAGTGAAATTGTCGTGTATAACGTATTTTAGAGTTATTACTAAAATTAAATCATTGTTCATTTTACTTCAATAAATTTAAGCATTCCATTTCCATCAACACACTAACAAAACTTTAGTTACAAAATAACTGTCAAAAACAGATTTTGATTGGTCCATAAAAACAGATTTGAAACAAAATAGAGCATGATAAATCATATTTGTTTGAGAGGACAAGAATAAAAATAAAAATC
Source organism: Latrodectus elegans (assembly GCA_030067965.1). Lineage (NCBI taxonomy): Eukaryota > Metazoa > Arthropoda > Arachnida > Araneae > Theridiidae > Latrodectus > Latrodectus elegans. Next base: position 32,411,714 of record CM057815.1, read on the forward strand.
CTCAGTCACATATCTATAATTTAATAATTTTTGGTAATAGAAGCTGTATAAATTATTAACTAGCATTGCACTGTGTGAAACATTAATACAAAAATAGGTTTGTATACAAGAATGTAATAATGCTGCTATATTGTCAACAATATAAGCATAAAATATAAGAGTCATACATTATACATGCATTCAACAGCTGATGCGAAGTGTATACATACATTTTTATATTATTCCACCAAGAGCAGTTTTGTATTGGAAGTTTTGGTTTTGTTGCATTTTTTTTGCATTGTAATTTAAAGACTGAACTCTTATTTGGTTCTTCTTGCTACTTATGACACTTGGACAAGCCAAGTTCATTATGCCGTTGGCTATGTGAATTTAAGTCCATAGGGTTAGCGTTTCGCTCAATCAGTGCATTAAGAAGGTGAAAGTTTGACTTTGCTCTAGCGCTCCTCCGATAGATGGCGCTATCAAAGGATTCACTTCCTCAATTTCAATATTGATCTGGAGAATGAGGAAATTCTTGCCACACCATTACACTCATGATAACCGCTCAATGACTGACTCTATTTTCGATTCTAAAGATTTAAAGAGCATGCATATCGCATGTACTTGGTGGATCTTTGGCGGCATTAAAAGTAGAATAACGCATTTCCAGACGGAAAGCCGATGCCCCAACCACTAATCTATAACGGCCGACACTTTTTAGTAAGTACATTTCAATAAAATTGATATATATATATATATATATATATATATATATATATATATATATATATATATATATATAGAGATATATATATATATATATATATATATATATATATATATATATATATATATATATATATATATATATATATATATATATATATATATATATATATATATATATATATATATATATATATATATATATATATATATATATATATATATATATATATATATATATATATATACATATATATATATATTTATATATAAGTTATGTGTGTGTGTGTGTGTATGACTGTATATCTCACGTTATTTTATTATAAATATAATCTTTGTTTTAATGATATTTTCCTTGGTTAAATAATATAAAAGCTAAGAAATACTTTTAAATTTAGATTAGAATTTTTTTTTTTTTAAAAACAAAATATTTATTCGAAAAATTTGAAACTGTTTCTAAATATGTTTAACTATTTTTTATTTTATTTAATAGCATAGTAGTTTTTTAATGGAAATCTTATATTATTTATTTTCTATCATAATATTTAAGTAAGGATAAAAATTTTTTAGAAAAGTATTGATACACTATTTTATGCTCTTCCTTTTCCATACGTTTCATTTTGAATAAATAATTCACTGCACATGCCTTGTAAAATAATTAAGGTAAAGCGGAATGGAAATATGTAAAACTATTCCTTTTTATTTCTTTCGAAAAAGATTATTTTCAGAAATTATTTATGTAATTATTTGCACTCTCACACACACACAAAATGAAGTTATATTTATTTTTCCAGCTCACATGTTACCAAGAAAAATTTTTTCTAAACAAATCTTATGAGGAAAAAGGAAAAGGAAAATAAAACTGATGACAAATATTTTAAGCAAATGAGATAATCAAATACTGCTCTAATAAAATTCTTAAATCAAAACTTTTTTCTTTAGATAGTTGTATTCGATAATATTTTTCTTACTTTTTTTAAACCAGAAAATTCTATTAAACTTATTAGTGTATTTGAAGAAACTACTCTAATGTACATATTCAGATTTAATTTTACATTTCTCTCATTCAGAATTAAATTTTAACAAAATTTCACAATGCACAAAAATTAAAACGATGTAAAATAATTCTTTCTTGTTTTATTATAATTTGGACCATTGTTTTTTCACTATTAAATTCAATTTATTCTTATTTACCTGCAAACTTATTTACTATTAATCCTTTCTTTCCAAAATAATTTTTTTTATTGTTATGCATATTGTTTCCCCAAAAATATTTAATAAATGGATTATAATGCCAAGAAAATAAGGTTAAGATATCTGCTATTTTGCTTAACATTACATAAATAAAAATGGTATTTAAAAATTATCATATTTGAAGCAATTGAAATGGCAAATGATACCAGACTATTGTTTTCATCAATAAGTTTCATTTATTTAAATAATATTATTTTATACCTCATTAATATTTTATATATTGGCATTAAAGTAATTATATTATATTGATTTTAAATATTTTCCAATTTCATTATGAAATTATAATAATTTTAAAAAACTTATTACCATGTAGTTGAATTATAGAAACATATCTAAATATACATAACTAACGGTAAAATATTTACAGAAATATGATAAAAGTAATTGTAAAAATATATTAGCTGAGATCATATTATGATCTCTATAGCTGTAATATCATGTTAGCACATATGTGCCAAGCATTTTACAATATGTGAAAAACTGTAATGAATACAAACTCAAATATACAGTTCAATGGAGATCTGATTTTATATAGAATATTTCATGAATATCAGTTCCCTGGTTTATTCCTATATGAAATTTTGTTTTCAAAAATTTTACTTTAAATGTCTAACAAAAATTTAAATTTTAAGAAAATTTTGAATAATTAAGAAAACTATGCCATTGGCTATGGGGAATTTAAGTCGGTAGTGTGCATCTTTTATTTAACTGGAGAACCACGAAGATAAAAGTAAGATTTTGCTCTTAACTCCTCCGATAGATGGCACCACCAATCAACCCATTTCCACAATTTTGACATTCACTAAAGGAGGAGGAAAGTTTATCAAGACCATTACACCCATGGTAACTGCGCAATTACCGACACACGGACTTTCGATTCCACATATACTCGGTGGGTCTTTGGGGGGGGGCTTGAGAATCGAACTCCACCCTTCCGGTAGAAAGGCCGATTCTCTAACCACTTGAGTACTAACGCCCTAAAAGTAAATATTAAATTATACAATATATAATTGATATTTACATTGTACAAACCATAGTAACTTTAATTTTCTGAGATCCATATGAAATTACTTGAAAATCTGAAATTTTTTCAAGAAAGACATTTGATATAGGGTTGTGTACTGGCATGCTTTATTTACACATACAGATACCATAAGTGATTTCTTCATTTTTGATACTTACAAGGAGATGACATAATTGTTAAAATAGAAAGAAAACTAATTTGTAGTAACAATAACGATAACAAAAAATTAGGTTAAACATTTAAGCAAGAAATAGGAACCTATTCATTTTTTTATTCTTAATATTTTTTAAAAGATTATTCTCTTGAAAGATTATTTCGTATTCATGTTATTTATATGTTTCAGATGTTAAATTATGGAAGTTAAATATAAAAACAACAATGCTTTTACGGAATATTTTATTGCTTAAAACTTTCTAAAATTACTTACAAATTGCATTCAGGATTAATTTATATTTCGTGTTTAAAGCATACATACATAAAAATATCTTGATTCTTTTGAAAGAAACTCTCAAAATTAATATTAAAATCGACAAAAATTTTTTTTTATTTCCAATGGCACAGATAAAAAGACAATTACAGCAAAAATGCAAACAACAACCAGAAAAATGAAAAATAAAACAGCTGTAACAATAGTCTATGTATCTAAAAGGCTCCTAGCCTCCCAGTAGCGGTCGGCTATTGAGCGATTCGATAACGCCTTACGATGGAGTAGATAGTCACGATTCATGTCCCATCCCAGATTACAGAGGTTGCAAATAGGACTTGAAACTATACGAAGACGGTACAAGTGCTTAAGAAGGCAGTAATGACTGGTGGCGAGCCTAAACTCAGCCACCATTTTATGTCTGGTCCATTTTGAGACCACTGAAAGTCTGTCTTTCCAAGACTTTTGCTCTGATCAAGATTCGAGAATCTTTCAGACAATGTATTTTTATTTAGTCGTTTTGTCATGCAAAAAGATACACTAGAAAAAGACGTTTGTAAAGTCAAGGCTCCACTTTTTGCCAGTGTATCGGCAATTTCATTGTCATGGATTCCAAAGTGTCCGGAGATCCAATGAAGACAAAATTATTTCTAGTATATTAATTTTTGTCTTTAATTTGATGTCGTTTATCATTTAATTTATGAGCTATTTATATACGAAGATAGTGAGCACGTATTTTATACATAGCGATCAATTGACCTAAGTAGTTTTGATTTAACAAATTTTTTACAAAGTAAAATATCCTGTATATAAATAATAGATCTTTTATGAGTTTTTATAGTAAAAAAATAATAATTAAATCTCTTGTTCCTTAACCTCTTTGTTTTTGAACACTCTCTCCAGTTATTAATGTTATTTATCCAGTTATTATTGTTTTTTTAACACTTGTACAAGTTTTAATAGGCTGTAGATAATTACTCCATTCACTGAATGATGAAGCTCAATATTACATATGTTGAAAGAGGGATAAACTAATTTCTTGGTAGTTAAAATTTTTGGGATACTTGGAGAATTCAAAGGAAACTTTTGTATGGAATTTTTGGAACTTGATATGATTTAATATACAAGAAGTGTTTAAAATAATATTATTTCAAAAGCACTGATGCTTTTCTGAATCTTCTGTGTATTTTTATTGAGATAAGTGTATAGTAAACTTCTAAAATGTTTTTATTTTCAAAATTTTGTTACGTCCCATTTTCTAAAAATAGAAGCTTATATTCTTTTCGGGGAATGGTATATTATTGGTCTGTAAAATTGTTCTTTTCTCTTTGAAAAATATGTTTCTATATTATTATAACGTGCAAACTAAAAATATTTTAAATATAGAAAGCTACTGGTTTTCAATATTTATTTTCAAATTTTACTATTTTCCCGAGTCTTGTTTTTCATTGCAATTAAAAGTTACTTTTGAAAATGTAAATAGAAGTATGAATAAAAATTTGATCATTCTATTTCAAGTAATTTGCGCTCGATCGAAATATACTGCCTTAAGCATAAGTAATCACTTACAAGCGTCTCAAAAGTATCATTATCTGATGTAAGATTTTCTAACAGGTTGTTGAAAAGCATTGCAGGATTATTAATTCTATGTATTAATCGAGAAGTAAACTGGAAACTATTAATCAAGACTTAGAAGCATTCAGTACTGAAGTAGGAAAATGATTTGCTGTGTTTCTAATTAACGAAAGCATTTACTTATTATATTGTAGGTCTTGGTGCATTTGGGCTGTAGTGCCATTTAGTTTTGTAAATATTATTTACATTAAATTGTGTATTTTTAAAACTTGAAGCAAGTGATTTTACATTTGAATTTAAATTTTAATATTTCAATTTTTCAGAGGTCCGTTTCTAATTTGATGATGTCAAGCAGTAAATACGAATAGAAACGTCTTGCTGATATTTGTAATTATTATCTTCACATTTTGAGCCATAAACTTCATTCTCTTGGTACAAAATGTAATTCGACTCAAGCAATTCCTAACATGCCTTAACAAGCATTAATAGCAAGAAATGTTAACTGCATTCCAATGATGGTGTGTATCTTGCATGGTTTGAGTTAAATGTTGCTGTGCATTAATATAGAAAACAGAAACAACATATTGATGGTATCTATATTGACGAAAAAATTAAATAAATTGGATAATTTTATTAATATTTTATTGCTTTAAAATTAGTTTATATGAGATGCTTTCTACAATTTTAAATAAAGTAGAACCACATTTTAATAATAAAATTCATTAAAATCGGAAAATAAAAATATCACAATATTTCTGCATAAAGGTACAAAAAACTATTCATATTTAACTTTTTTTAACACAGGAATTCCCTTTTTATTTACGATAAATTTTACTTATTTTTTTTCGAATGCCTGGCTAGGAAATTTTACTTTTTAAACCACTACAACAGATGGAAGAGATGGCCTATTTACATAGGCGGCTTCCAGTGAGCAGGCCATCGTGACCTTCAAGGAAGTAAATTTTTATTCGTAATTTAGGAGTAAGGATAAGGCAGAAGATCTAAAGACTGAGCTTAAAATTCCTAAAGGTATGATTATATTGTTCTTATAGAAAGCGATGCAACACACATTTTACTTTTATTTATTTCATCATAATGCATAATATAAATTCCGTGACATTCATATCAGATAAATTTTCTTATAAATAAAATATAAAGAATATTTGTGGAAATGTCATCATCATAAAATTATACTAAACATAAAATTTTTTTTTTTACTTTTAGAAAAGCAGAGATAGAATGCTAAGTAACAACAAAAATTGCTAACATTTTGAAACACACGGAATATGTTTCTTTAAGCAAAACAGCAATATATTTTCTATTATTTTTTTGTAGAATCTAAGCATTAAAGTCATTTGAACTTTTATATATATATTCCTTATACTGAGAATTGAGATTTTTTGATCGTATGTTGAAAGAAAATATGGTTTTCAAAAGCATGTAGATATATTTTATAATTAATTCATGATCGTGAAATATGAAAAGAAAGTATTTCAGAAAAATGTAAATGGAAACTCACGTATGGAAACTCATTTTAATAATGTTCAAAATACTTATCCCACACAAATAAATGAAAATTATGTGTAAGAAAACTGAATAAAATATTACAAGGAAAGGGACTTTTTCTTGAGATATAAAACAAATTGAAAGATAAATTCAAAACTGAAACAAGTATTTCCACGTTTATCATTAGAAAGTATTATTGTCATAAGAAATAAACGTCACAGTATAATGAAAATTTAAACAAAAATTTAAGATTGTTTTATCTTCAAAAATAAGATTGAAAATCAAAACAGATCAATGGATAGTAAAAAATTTTAGATATAAATTTAAAAATCTTTTCCAATCAGAACAAAATATTTTGATCCAACAATTTAATACTTTACAATAATATTGCTTTAATTCTTAATATTTATTATACATTTAAAAATTTGCATATTTATTACAAGCAGTATAAAAATAGGAGTTAAAGTTCTTTAGACATCACCTTCTGAAATATTAAGTTTCATTTGTTTCAATTTGTATCATTTCATTAAAATTAATTTTATTAAAATTCAGGTGTTGTAGATTTCACTAGAAAGGTATCAAAATTTAAAATTGACATTTATAACGGAACAATAAGAGAATATAAAATTTGTAAATTATTTAATTTGCTCTTCTACTTTTATAAATATAGCATTATGATAATTCTAATACATAATTTAATATTATTATTATAAATATAAAATGCTAGTACGCAACTTAATAAACTAAAAAATATGTGATTTATAAAAAAGATAATCTATTTCTAGTATTTGAACCCTTTCTTGAATTTATTTCTAGTCTCCAATTCATTTGACAATATATTAAGACACGAAAAACACTATTTAGGAAATCTAGAATTTTGTTATGCATTTCAATTATTTTATTATATTACCATTAAAAAAAAAACCATTTGAATCGTTAAATCACATGATTGATAATGTGTAATACTATCTAAATCAATGAAGTTATATCTGACATATGTTCACTAATATAACTGAGGACTAATGTAACTTAGAAACGCTGTGCATGCATCTTATTCCATCTATTATTTCATTAAGTAGCACGGTTTTAAGCTGTCTCAATAATGAAATATTATTGATCCATAAAATGACTTATTACATTTCCGAATAGAATATTTCGTGAAGGGGAATTCATTAACTACGTATAACTCTAGAGCGGAGAATAAATGCTTGAATAAACTAATTGAATGTCTATTAATAAATCATTCGAATTAATCTTAAAAATGAATATTCAATCATTTGATAAAGTATAAAAATAGAAAATGCATATATAAATAATTACTGGAAAAGTATAAATTGATTTAAATATTTATATCAATTATTTGTATAAATTGTGTTTTACCAACACAATTACATTAATGCCTTATAAATTGATATTTAAAGGTTTGTAATAAAGTACGGAATTATTATTTTACTTGTTCTTAAAATTAATTCAGTAATTAACTCAACAACTAATTAATTCAATAACTAATTTTCAAAATTATTCAGAACTTATATTATTATTATTCATTCAATTGAGTTAGGAATAATACATTGCATCTTTTTTACTGTGGTATTTTAATAAGTTCTTAAGGTTCAAAATTTAAAAACTTAAAAAATCTTTAAATATGCTATTCCATGCGTAAATATTTTTATCAAACTCGAATTTATGATATGCAATTCATTCTAAGTATTAAATTAGGAATGATGTTTTTATTTTTATTGTTGAAATTGATATTTATTTTTAAGAACTTAAGCTGGAATAATTTATTCCATTTCTGATATTTTACAACACACTTCACCTTTAAATAACTATATTAAAACTCGAATGAAAATAAATTTTAAATTCTCTTCAAGCAATGCTTTTGAATTTATGGCCAGCAAATATTCTGGAATGTTATTTCTATATAATGTAACTATAAATCATAATATAGGTTCAAATCACAAAAAAAATTTGATTTCATATATTTTTGATTAACATTATTTTCTTCCCAATGCAACAGTGAACTCAAAATAAAAGGTCAAATCCTTTTCTCTAAGTAAAACTGCATATATAACTGTAAAATTCTATTAGTAGCGTAACATTTTAAGACTTTAGTATTTCTATAAATTAGAGGATGGCAAATAATAATCTTTCCTTCATTAATTCATTTTAATAAATATTTCGTATTTCATAAATAAACATTAGTTAATTTTTAAAGCATTAAACTCTTTTATGTACCCCATGCCATGAATTTAAATTAATTGAGGAACAAATCAGATTCAAATGCTGCAGTAATTTGATTATGTAAATATACAACACATTGATTTTCTTACATACTTGAAAAGTAATTGATCAAATACAACTTGTGTGTTAAACAAAAGATCAAAGCATATTTTTAAAGGTATAAAATGTTTGAGGTATGTAGATTGAACCAATATATGCTTTATAATATACTTACTTTCTCCTCCTAAAGCATCGTACAATTTATATTTTAATATGTGTGTTCAATGTATATGATAAATTTAGATTTATTCAAAAAATTTGTATTTACGAAAGAATCTCTAAAATGTAGAGGAATGTTAATAGCTTTTCATAGCTAAAATAATTTTATTAAAAATATGTCGTTTTTGAGAAAAATGAGTGCCTATACATAATTAACCTTTTTACATAAAAATTGCATTTTTAACATACTCTTTTAAGAAATGAATATGTTTGTAGGAAATATTATAAGCAATAAAGCTCAGTTGAATTATTATATAAAAATATTTAAAAAATATTTCATTTATAAAAAATTTAAAAACTGAAAAACTAAATTCTCTGTAGATTAATAAATACGCCTGTGTTCATTTCATACAGAATGCACAGCTATAAACCATGATAATATCAATAATAAAATTGTAAAATTCTGTTTTCGAAAACAAAATAACTTAGAAAAATTTACCAGAGATTACAAATATCATTTTTTTTTCGTAACTATATTTTAAAATTGTGTTTATTCTCTAAATGTTTGCCTCTTTTGATTTTGATTTGTAAATATTTAGCTAATAGTGTTGAAACTAACTCGTAAAATGGCAACGTACTCAGACCACTAATTGTTGTCAAAACTGAAAATAACTCTTCAACTGATGCCAAATTCACAATTTTATACTGTAAATATACTTTTGGCTTCATAGTTGCATACAATGAACAAATATTAAAGATAATTATTTAGATCCATAATATATTTTCAAAATAAATATTTTTTACAAATTGATTTTTATTCTTAAAACTTTAGCTATCATATTCTTTTAAATATATCGTTAAAAAAATGTGATTCTAAATCTACAGAGGTTGAATTATTTTGCCTTGGAGAAAGAAATGTGTTACTCCTTTAAACGCAAAAAATTAATGAAATAGAAAATAATTAATCATTTACTATTTTTTGTAGACATTAAAATTATTTTTTTGTATGCCGAAATTGGAATATTCTTTTTATTCCCAGAATAAAAATATCGTGCAAAAAGCTATAATGATAATACTGTAGAAAATCTTTTTGCTGCTGCTGGAATGTTTAAAACATTTATTCTATATTTTATAAGGTATTCTTAATTGAATGCAATCCTGAGAATTTAAATATAAATATATACAATTAAATTCTATTTAAATATATATTATTCCCTGAAATTTGTTAAAATAAACAGTTATATAATAGCACAGAGATATTTCATATATATAAATATAATTATATTTAATTTAAAATACACATTAAATAATACAAATTAATATTTTTTATTAGTTTAAGTGCATTTTTATGAATACATTTTTCAAGTTTGCATTTTATAATATTATTTAAGCTTGTATTATTTATAAAATTTATGTCTAATAATAATAGGTAAAATTTATAAAAACAACAAATTATTTAAATTTTGTTAGACTTTTTATCACCATTGAATGTTATTTTCAAATTTTACTTTATATAATGAATTTTAGCACGAAACTGAATTGCATTTACTTTATCGCATTTTACAAAACATGCATCGTGTGATAACATATATAAAAATCAAAAACATATGAACATAAATTATTTAAGCATATTTTGCATTTTCTTTTGCTTCATTACATTTGATAATACAGTATTAAGTTTTTGAAAAATGATGTTTGCTTGAACAATGTTGTGATTTGAACAATGTGTTAATTTTAAATTGTTTTTAAATAATAGTTATATTATTCATGCATTTTCTGGAAACTACGCTCTTTTAATTTTCATGTTAGTGTTCTTAGTTGATAAAAAATACATTACCAAAAATTTTACGAGCATTTAGAAAATACAGTTTTTTAAAGTACACTTTTTCCTGTTATATAATTAGCGGTCTTTTATTTTGTTTTTTGTCTTAATATTAGAATAATTTAATTATCTGTGATAAAAAAATTGTCCCAGCCTTTTATTCCCTTTTATCTTTTCAATTGTAGTTTTTCCCCCTGTTTTCGTAATTAACGATAGTTAATGTGTAATTTCTTTGTTGTTCACACTATATGTATTATGTGTTTTTTTTAAATAATTTGTGCTTAAAATATAAAAATGCTTGAATGATAAAGTGATTTTAATGTTAGAATTAGATAATTCATTATATGCAGTAAATATATTGTTTTTCATTGAATTGACTAAGAATGTAACAACAGAAGCAATAACATTTGGAAAATAAAAATAAAAAATGTGAACGTTTGAACGTTGAACAACAACGTTTCTATAATCAATTTAAATTCAGAAAAATTATGATATTTTGTTGTTATTAAAGGTTTTTTTAAAGATAAATGCATTTTTATTAAAATACAAATCCTTATTGCATAAAGAAATTGCCTTTATGTTACATACTTTTGTTTAAATTTAATTACATTATCATTTTAAACTTAGAACAATTAATTCAATAAATATAAATAATTTAATTTTCATAGTATTTGGTAATGTTCTGTGAGATATTTTCAAATGGAAATTTCATATTTTGAATTATGATGGCTAAAACAATGCTATTTCTATAAGAAAATAGAAAGGAAAATATTTTAAAGATTGTAATTACTCTTAGCTTGAAGCACACAATTATTAATTAACTTTTGATGTATTATAATTACATAGAAAGAGTTTAATATATTGCAAGTAACTTTAAAATTAGTACATATTATGGGATTCTTAAAGTTACTAGTACTACTTGATAAGTATTCATTACCTGAGAATTAAGTTACATAAAAGTAATTTAACATATTTACACATTTAAAATGATAACTTTTTAATATGTTTAACAAGAAATATAGTTAGGAATTTCTTTACGACTATAATTTATTTCATAAAAAACACAAGCGAGATATTTTTTGAGTTTTCTTTATCATCTTTTTTATATCCAAAAATAAAAATTAAATATTTCAGTTTCGATTTTTCAAATATGTAATTATAGTTAAATTTTTACTTTTTCTATTTTCAATTTGATTTTTATATCCGAAATTGTGATCTCATTGGTTCACATTTATTTTTCTTTAGAGATATTATTAGTTTATTAAAAAATACTGTTCAGTTTAAATTTAACTTATTTTATTTTAAAATTTAATATTTTATGTCAGATTTTTAAACAATCTTAGTCACAAAAAAGACATCACGTAGTTTTATTATCTTAAATATACTTTTTACTGTTGCCGCTCTACTATTCTAGTGGTCCGCGGGCCTGACTGTGGATAGGGAGGTCCTGGGTTTGAATCTCGGTTCAGGCTTCGGTGTATTTCTTTCTCTGACCATCATGTCTTTGTCCTTTCCTTGTATGAATGGGTTGTGGATGGTTGCCTACCCTATAAACGGTTACCTGTGGCATGTGTGTACTGAGGAAGTCGGAATCCATACCAAAATACGGTTCAGTTGGGAAAGTGGAGCAGTGCTCTCCATAATGTGATAACTGCAACTTTTTACTGTTGTTACTAAGGCATATAATTGTGACTTCCTATAATTTACAAATTCTGAAATTCTGTTAATGTAATTATATTTGCAACAATAATACGAAAAATAAGGTTTTTTAAATAAAAACAAATTTATGTAAATATTAAAGTATTTTACTGATAGATGCTCCTTTCTTAGAGAAAATAAAACATTTTAAATGCATCTTTTATCTTCTAATCTAATTTGTTTAAGAAATAATGCTTGTAGATTTTAGTTTTTTTTATACGTGAGTATTATAGTTGCATAGAAAGCTTGTCTTTCTCAAATAATTGCATAAAATTTCTTTTTTAAAAATTATTTAAAAAATGAAAAGATTAAATGATGTAATGAGGGTTATGGTTTACCAAAATCTTTGAAACTGTTAATGTATCAATTGTAAAAATTTCTAGTCCTAAAATTCTTTCCTTACTTGTCTTGCGGTAAAGAAATTAATAATACTATAATCCGCAAAATAATATGGTTATAAAATTAATTCCAATAATGAAAGTATTAACGGCTTAGTATTGTTTTTAAAACTTAATAAGACTTCTTAAAAATTCATTAGCATTTAATGAAACAAATGATATGAAATATCCATAATATCAATTATCTATTAACAATAACTAACCAATAATTCAGACAAATATATTCTCCTCTAGGTATAATAACACATTCCTAAATGCGAAAATTTGTTTTGTTTTTTAAATAATTGTCTGGTTTTCTGAGGGATACTAATGCATTTTATAGTAATAATTTAATGGAAATTAATATCAATATACTTAATAAAATTTAAAACAAATCAATGCGGTAAGAGCATTCTTGAGTAATACAGTTATTATAAATACCGGTAACATAATTAGAAATGTGGTAAAACGTGTTTGTCTTCATAATTTGGAGGATTTCGTTTCTGAATTAATACCATTCTGCTAAATTTCTGCATAATGTAGAGAATTGATTAATTTATATTTCTACGAACAATATTTGTTGGAGATTAATTTAAATAACTCTTAGATTTATTAATCTTAATAACGTTAGATGTGGTTTTAAAATTATATGTTTGAAAGTAATTATAAATAGGGAATATAAAGATATTACTTAAATGTAACAAATAAATTATCCTGTTATATATATATATATATATATATATATATATATATATATATATATATATATATATATATATATATATATATATATACATATATATATATATATATTGGAATTAATGATATAAATCCTAACATTCATATTTTATATTAAGAAATAGTCAATATTTGAATTATACTGATTTGTTCAATTCATACTTACTAAATTATGAAAACTTATAAGAATTTACAATTTATGTATTCATCAAAATATATTTTCTTATCTTAAAACAATTATCACTTTTTGTAGCTTCGAATTTTTTTTCTTTAAATTTTTAAAATTTAAATTCAATTTTCTGTTGTGTTTTAAATGTAAAAGCCGCCTACTTTATTTAGCCTTTCTCAATCAAATTTTAAATTTAATGCGTTTATAGAGCTTCTGTAATCATTTTGAAGTTATTTTGGGGAGAATATGAAGAAAAATATACCGTAAAGAATGTATGTATTGTACAAGTTTAAGAAATACCTTATTCAACTCATGTATATTAGATGGTTAAGATATGTAAAATACAGAGAATATAATTGTGTTTTTATTTATCAATAGAATAATAGTATATAAGCCGAGATACATGAATCATTTTATTCATTGTGCCGTCAAGAGCATAAATTAAAAACTAAATATTTTGAATCTTTTCCATGCAAAGTTTATTTAAAAACAAAAGCATTAGGAGAAATTAATTACATTATAATTTTTTTTAAAAAATTAAAAAATAAGGAATGTTTGGATAGTATGAATATGATCCTTCAAAGCATAAAATAGTTGGAAGCAAATTTCTAATTTTGCATATTTTTCTATTTAATAAATACAGTTTTATGATTTATTTTCTCTAAGTATATTTTTATCTCTCTCTCTCTCTCTCTCTCTATATATATATATATATGTATGTATGTATATATATATATATATATATATATATATATATATATATTCATAACAAAAAAATATTACTTATTTTTAGATTTTCTAGTATGTAGAAAGTAAAAATAAGAAACTATATAAATAAAATGTCATTTATCTAACAAATCCTACTCTGCATGACAAAATTTACGTACAAAGTGTTTTTTCACAATTAATCAGATTTTATGGAGCAATATAAAGAATAAAAACAGTTTTTGAAAAAATATTTCTTAATAAATACGAGGGTTACTCTGAAATTTTTGAGGTATGCCAGACGAGAATTTAAAAAATAAAAATAATTGTTTACTTTTAAAATACAAAGTAGTTTAACACAGAAGACGATTTTTTACTGATTTACTTCAAGTTGCTTAGCGTAGAATAAATTTTAACCAGGAAAAATGGAGTTGGCGCGAGAACATTTTCGCGCTATGATATTCTACGATTTTAAGGCTGGATTAAATCAAGAAGAATGCGTTCAATGGTTGCAATTAGCATTTGATGTTGAATCTCCAGCTCGTGCTACTGTATTCAGATGGCTTAGAGAATTTAGAAGAAGTCGCAATTTTCTTCAGGATGAAGAACACACAGGAAGGTCTTCGTCGGCAGTAATCCTGGATAATGCGTCTGCCATACAAAAAATGTTAATGGATGATAATCGCTGTACTTATCAAATGATGCAGAAGGAACTTAACATTGGATCCGCAGCCATACTCAAAATCATTCATGAAGAATTACACTAGAAAAATATAGTTTTGCCGTTGAGTTCCCCATAATCTGAGCACCGAAAAGAGAAGCGTGTCAGAATCAGTAATGAAACTCTTAAATTGCTAAATGATGGTGGTCACCGCTTTATTTCTAAAATTGTAACAGGTGATGAAGCGTACATACCATTTTTTGACGTTCCAACACGTCAAGAAAGCAAAGTATAGGTCTTTGAGCCTATAATGGTGAAAAAACAAAGCGCACTGAAAAAGTGATGTATGCCGTTTTCTTCAGAAGTAGGGGATAGGTCAAAGCCACCAAGTTGGAAGGGCAGAAGACAGTAACAGCAAACTGGCATACCACTAAATGTCTTCCATAAATTCCACAAGAACTGAGTTTTAGGGGACTAATGCTTCACAATGACAATGCATCTTCATATACATCCGTATTAACAGTTGATTTTCTTAAACAACAAAAAAAATTAAGGTGATCTAACTTCCACCGTATTCACCTGATCTAGATATGTGCAACTTTTGTTTTTTTTTTTAATCTAAAAAAGATCTTACGTGGACGTCGTTTTCATTCAGAAAAAGAGATTGATGTGGCTATTAATGCAGTTTTTTCATCTATTCCAAGAAATGAATGGCTTGAGGCATTTAATCTGTGGAAAATTCGTCTGGAAACGTGCATTGATGCTGGAGGAGACTACTTTGAACACACCTAAAAGTTTGTAAGTATATATTTAAAATTTCAGAGTGATCCTCGTATCAGCATAATATATATATATATATATATATATATATATATATATATATATATATATATAAATATATATATACATATATATATATATATATATATATATATATATATATATATAAAACAAGAAATAACCTGCAAAATAAATACGAGATTTAGATCTATATACTTATTTTCAAATGCATTTTAGATAAATATACTTCATTTTCTTTATGATTTGTATAAAATTTTACAGTGAAATATTATGGTGTAAGTAAATATCAGATGCGAAATATTGCTAAAATAGTTAAAATATGTACAACCTAAGGAGAATAGAAAATGATGTTTATTACAATTCTTTGCTGTAATAATATTAGCACAATATCATGTTTGAAACCTTCTGGAGCATATAATTATCCTGGCTAGATGATATATTAGCAGGGAATCTCAAGTGAATAATTAAACACATGATTTAGAATGCAGTCTTAATAATTCATTTGAAGTAATCAAATAAAATTTTGGATTCGATCCAACGATCCAAGTGCAATTGATTATAAACGGAATGATTAATTGTTTGTACGAATTGAAATGGAAGAAATCAGATATGTTAGTTTCTAATTAGTGTGAATTGCATAGAATGTTTCCTTCAAAATTTAATTTGTATAGTTTTTAAAATAAATTTTAATTTTAGAATTTAAGAACATTTACAATACATTTTTCAAATTATCTCAAAAGCAAATTTTATCCCTTGCTAATTAAATACAACTCAAATAAAAATCTTGTGATATTTAAACAATAAAAACCACTCATATCTTCTTTTTCAAGGAACATACATTAACTGCGTTATTTTCTAGAGCATGTTCATTTTGCCCACAGTGATTTTAAATGTAAAAAAAGTTTATTTATAGGGAAGAATATTTTGTCTCTAGGGAAAAATAAAATAAGTTTCTACATTAAAGAGCATTTCTTTTAAAAAAGATATTAAAGATAATAATGTGTAATTCATTTGTTATCCTTCTCATCATTCCAGTAGATATACTTACACAAGAAATAATCATCATTATTGTCCCTCAACTCTATTACATAAAAAGAAATCTTTAATTTATTAATCAAAATTACAAAATTTTTAATTACAAATACTATTTCTTTAGAATCATAGCCATGTTACTTTTCAAATTTCAGATCAAAATTAAATTTAATAGTTAATATAATCTAAGCTATTTCATTAACGCAACTAAGAATCTATGTTTCCAAGTTAATATTAATACAATAATTTACACTGTGAAGATGAGTATAAACTTTTAAAAATGTTAATACGAAAAATATTTTTAATTTCACAAGACATTAAAAGATATGCATTATTAAGAAGCAGAAACATTTTCATTAAGTTAATATTATTATATTTAAGAAAGGAGTATAATTTTGAAAACTAATCATTTTATTTTTTCAGCAGATTGTAATCTACAAAAATTAAAATCTTCTAACTAAATTGTTTCTGTTTAGTAAAAAAAAAAGTGGTTTTATTTGGTAATTATTCAAAAATTTTTATTGTCGTATTATATCAAATGTAGAAACACTGAAATGCTCAAAAGGACGAATAATACAATTTCAGAATAAAATATTGTTATAAATTTATAAATAATTATTGTATTTATCTTAAAATATCTCAGACCGATCAGAAATACTCACATTTAGGGCAAAAATTGCGGTATTTAAACGTGTTATACGTTAAAATCGGGTTTTCTAAAAATTTGATGTCTTGGCGATATTTTGGCGAGAAAACTTGGTGACCGTTTACGAGATTCTTGGTGACTTGGCGAGAAATAGATACTTCTGGAAACATCCATCACCTAAGCTCTAGGACCAATATTTAGCGAGATAGCCAAGAAGCTTCCAGAACCTTGGCGAAGCTGGTAGATTTCCCTGCCAAGTATTGGTATAAATACCACAGCCCGACATAGTTAGTTTTGTGAAGACAGTCAGTGGGTGCAGACGATTAGTCGTGACTGATAGTTTAGAGAAGCTGTTCTCTGCCTGAGGTATTTGAGACCTTTGATTGGAAGCTGTTACTTATTGTATCTGACGAATTGGAGCTGTATAATAGTGATTGTTGCCGCTGGTATATCTAGTGGAATTTTTTTACGAATAAAAGTCTTGTGTTCATTGAGTGGCTGTTTTATTCAATTCTCAATGGACAAGAGCCCCGAAGCTCGGTATAATATGCTTTGTCTTAAATTTATAATTGCATAAAATATTATTAAATTTTGAACCTTAAAAGTTTTAAAATTGTTTACATAAGAAAAACAGGATTTTTCATTCAGCCAGAAGTCCTAAGCTTAGAAAAATAAATTATTTATTTATTCAAATAACTTGTAATCATTTAAATTTCACAGTACTATTCTATTTTATTTACACTGCGCGAATGAATATAAACTTATAAAAATGTTAATACCAAAAATGTTTTTAATTTCACAAACATTTACAGAAATATATATTATTAAGCAGCAGAAGCATTTTCATTAAGTTAATACTATTTGTTATGTTGTTATATAGATATAATATCATTTCTTTAAATAAAATACATTATAAGTGAATAATATAATTTATAATTTTTATGTTTATTATCTTAAATTGTTAAAATTTTACTTTTTGTGTCTAACATAATACGTACACACACAATAGGTTTATTCTTTAAAATTAACTATTATTCTCCCTAACAAATTTTTGTACAAGAATCATTTATAATAAGTATTGGTAAATATTATATATATTTATGAACATATAATACCCATGTCAATAATGCATTCGTAGTAAAATTAAAAAACTTCTATGTATCCTTATTTTTTTCATTTTAATTTTTAAATATTATGTTCAATCTCAATATTAAACTATATATTATCTAATATTATCTTGTAATGAAAATTATAAAAATAAGTTTAAATGCCTAACGAGAACGCACACACATAAGCATTGTATGTATTAAAAAAATAATTGGTGAAATCTCTTCAGTAAGAGAAATTTAATTTTAAGCAGTATAACACATAATAACATAAAAATTAATAAGCTGGTAATTTATGTAATTCTTAAATTTTTTAACTTTTATCGTTTAAGCTAGCTTATTTAGTTATTTAGCATGTTATTCATCTAGAAATTTTTCACTAATTCACACTATAATTTTCTTAAATAATAGGAATCGATATTTTGCAATAATTGGAAGATATGTCTATATTATATATGTATTCAGTACAAATATTGGAAAATGTGTATTATAATTAAATTATCAAACTGAAAATAATTTATATCAATTTAAAAACTCAACGTCTGAAGAAATTAGCAAGAATCATAGACAAATTTTCATCTTTTTTATCAAATTAATATGTCTCTTTTTTCGTGGAAGACGAAACTTAATAAATAATTGTCATCAATATAGGACATCAATTTATATTAAGTGGTATCATGGCTTTTATTAAAATGAAGACCACATTTTTAGTACTAGTGTAAAAATACTTTTTCCTAGGAAATGATAGGAAGGGAATAAAAATGTTATTATCCTAAATTTTGAATTTAAAGTAAAAATCTTTGATGAGTACTTTAAATTGGTCTCTATCCTACTTTAGCTAGAATGAATCAATTCAAAGATGACTTCTCTAGAATTATAAAAAAGTGTATAATATTTAACAAAATTTCATATATTACACCAGAAACTATAGATACCGATTAATTATACTACTAAAAATAGAAAACTTTGTGTAAAACAATTTATTGTAAAAAGTCTAAAAAAGGTTTAAGTCAATGTTATGAAAATTTGCTGAAATTAAAAAACAAATTAAAGGCAAAATCCCAATGGTTATCACAGAAGAATACAAGTCATGCAAGAAGAAAACCATTTAATTTGGTGTTAGTTTTTATTTATGGGGTGTTGTATAACAGACCTCCTTGTGGTGCACCCTGGGTAACGCTAAATCTGTTACAGCCTTCGTCTTTCTCTTGCATATTTCATTTCTTTATAGGACTGCAAGACGTATTATGCTCGAAAGAGCCAACATAAGGACGTAATTAAAAAAAGTTTTTATTTATTTTATAGAAATCAAAAATATTTCATGAGTGACATAGGTTAAAATCTTGAATGAACTTCAACCAACAGTTTGATTGTAGCAATGATTTTCAATTTAAATTAATTAAGCTGTGTAATAATTTGATTCTATATGCGTGTGTGATAATTGTTTTTAAATAAGTTACTTAAGATTTGTTATTGAGGGAAATCTATAAAAGGAATTGAAAATAATTTCGAATAAAATGAGAAAAAAACGCATAACTTTAAAGGCTATTTTCGAATAATATCTTGATTATTTTTAGTTTACATTAAAGTATGATATCATATTTGTGCATTATAATTGTTATTTAAATTTTAAGAAAAGTTAATAAAAGTTTTTTTAAACCAGCAGTCTTAACAATGCATTTTACAGTAGACAGAAACAAAATTAAATTTTGTTTCTTAAAACAATCAAATTTTGTTCTCAGTTTTTAATAGTAATTCTTATATTAATTAAAAATAATTGTTTTGAAGTATTTCCCTTGCTATTTTTTGGCATGTAAATAAAAAAGTAACATATATATATAATCATAATAAATTCCTGAGAGAGTTATTTTTAAAATCGTTTTATTAATATATTTGTTTCAATGATAAAGCAGTTTATTTTTCGACTAAAATTATGTGCAATTTTCAAAAAAAGAATTTTAAAGATTTAATTTACTTAATATCAATTTAAACTTATTTTTATGTAATGTTTTTATTTTATTTATGCTCTTAATATAAAAAGTGAAATTATACAAAAATAATTCTCAAAACTATGTTTTTATACCTATTCAATTATTAGAAATTTGTACTAGAAAATGCAGCAGATATATATTTTCGAATTGACTTAATTTGATAAATAATGTCAAAAGATGCAAATATTAAATCCTAATCAAATTAAAGTTGACAATTTAAAGTAATATTAGACAATGTTTGACAAGTTATTTTAATGTTTAACAAGTTCGAAATGTCGTTCTTATATACCATTATTATATGACATCTTATTTCCTTATGAATTATTTTAATTCATTTTTTATGGAATTTTAATGTACTGAAATTACCAGTATCATAATTGTTTTAAAAATAAATCTATTACAGATAGGTCTATTTTCCCCTGTAAATTGCTTTACCTTGATATACTATTTCGGTAATG
Organism: Latrodectus elegans; assembly: GCA_030067965.1. NCBI lineage: Eukaryota > Metazoa > Arthropoda > Arachnida > Araneae > Theridiidae > Latrodectus > Latrodectus elegans. Next base: position 32,432,848 of record CM057815.1, read on the forward strand.
AAATTATTTTAATGTAGAAATAAAATGAAACAAGCAGCATAAATTTGATATTTCTCTGAATTTGATTTAAAGTTAAATTTTAAAATGCTGAAATACTGGTATTTCAGATTTGTTACTAATTTAAATTTTGTTCCAAAATTATTCAGAAAATTATATTATTGCTTATTAATAAGATTAATTTGAACATCAATTCTGGATCTGCATAAATTTTGAATTTTGGACTCCGACATTTCCTTGCGTTTATTGTATAAGTTATATTGCTTGTGAATAATATTCGTACTTAATTTACTTATGAGTACGAAGTCGAATATGTAATTATATATGTATATCTCCAAGTGTTTTTCAGCACACGAGAATTGTTTATATAACTGAATTATTAGTTTAACATGGAACCGAAACTATTATTACAATTTAATCCCAAGTCGAAATCAATTCCACGAACTTTTGAACAGAATACATAAGTGATAACAATTTGGTTGCTAGCTGAGAAGAATAAATGATACACAAATGAAAAATTTATTTATAATTAAATGATGATGTATCTGAAGCAAATCTTAATTTTATTATTTCTCTTGTAATTGTAATTTTGATGTTGAGCAGTGTAAATTATGTATGTTTAATTGCTTTTTGGTTTGATAATTTACTGCTAAGTATAGAAAAAGGTAACTAATTACCTTAATTAAAATTTCTATAAAATCAAAATTTTTTTCAAATTTGAAGTTTATATGTAAAACGTCAGTTAAGAATATATACTTTAATGCATATCTTCTAAATTGAAATTAAAATTTTAGTTCACACAAAAATATTGTTCAATATTTAAAGATATTTTCATTTGTTAATATTTTATTTTATTTACCATACACTGTTTACAATTTTGAACTATTAAAACTTTTCATTTATTAAATTTTGGAATTTTAAAATTGAAAAAATTGAATAAGTTCAAAAAATACAAAGCTATTCTTATTAAATAAAATCCCATGCAAACATTTTATTGAATAATAAATATAATATATTTCATATAAATATCTAATAACTCACTATCACTCACAATACAAAGCTATTCTTATTAAATAAAATCTCATGCAAACATTTTATTGAATAATAAATATAATATATTTCATATAAATATCTAATAACTCACTATGAATACTTGTGAAATGTAACGTTTCTAGATTTGCAGAAAAGGTACTACAAATTTCGCAATATCAGAATGTGAATACAGTCTTAATACTACTGAGAGTAATATAATGCCGAAAAGTCTCTTTAGCAGTAATTAGAAATGTTGTAAAGGGATTTCTCTGTACCTTTTAACGTGTTTCGCTGTTATTTGGATTCAATGTCCATGAGATTGGTTTCTAAACAATACACCTGAATAGTTATTGTAATGACGGTAAGTTAAAAAAGTAGTACTAAAACAATTAAATATACTGTTGATGAATTAAAACTTTTCAAATTATTATTAAAAGGTATAACATTTATTAAAATTACTTTAGAGGAATTTATGCAAATTTTCTCTATCGTATTTGGGTATATTTTATTGTAAGAAAATATCTATTTGGTATAAATATTTTTTATCTTAAGTTAAATAGAATAAAATAGAAGTATTTTATTAGAAATATATTTCTATTTAAATATAGACACAAATAAACAAATAAATCTGCATTTATATATAAAGACATTTTACATTTTGTATTATTCTTCGTAATGTTTTCAATTTATTTTTACAAACAGGTTTTTTTTTTCTTAAATTTAAATTAATAAATTTATTCCTGGTAAAATCAGAAAAAGTATTGTTCCTTTTAAAAAATTTAAAACTCTTCTAGTTAGAATAATATTAATGAACAATTAATGAAATTTATATCAGGGTATGTGATTTTTTCATATATTTGAATTTTCTCTTTCCAGACAATTAAGAGTTGTAAGTAATTTCTCGTTAACTTTATACGTTTTATTGTGCTTTCTCTTTTATCTTAAAAATAAATATTTTACTTTAGAATATTTTATGTAATCTGTGTTAAATGTCAAAAGTATTAACAACAAATATTTGAGCATTAATTAAAATAAATAAATTCAGCAAAATGCTAATGATTTATATGATTTTGATTTAAAAAAAATCATTAAAATTTATTTCATTATTACAAACTACTTAAATTTATAACACCATTAAATTTTATTAAATCATTAAACTTTATAAATATATATTTATTAGCATTATAAAGATGATATAAAAGCTATTAAAACATATAGCATATTCATTAATAAAATATATATTGTATTTCATGTTAAAGCGTGTCTACGTGATTATGAGTAACTGTGGTTGTGACATATTCATTAAAATAACCCAATAAAATAAAGTCTAAAAACAAGATATCAATCGAATATCAAAATATTTGCAAGAAAATTTCTCATTAATTAAATTACTTATATAAAAGAAAATTAAATTTAACATTTTCATCCACTATACTTCTACTGCTTCAAATTTTCAATATATTATGAAATTAATGTTCATAACAACATTAATTTCAGTTACTAAAATCGCTATTGCAAGCATTAATTTTGATTAACTGTCAAAAGAATGAACCTATATTTTTAGTTTTAATAAATTAGAGAAAACTTTAAGATTTTTTAATAAAATATTATTGTTTTTTTTCTTATGTTAGGCTGTATTTTGTTTTTGCCCTATTCAGCTCTATAACAGGCGAAGTGGTGGAATCTCATATAGCGGGGTAATCAGACGATGTGCCCTCTTTGCCTCGAAAGAAAGACAAACGCAAAGATGTAAAGAAACATCCATGCCCAAATCTAGATTCGAACCTGGGATCTACTGTTTGGTTAGAGACGCTAACCTCTCAATCATCAGACGGATAAAATTTTATTGCTTAACGCTTTTCAAAAAATATCAAAAAATTATATTTTATTAAAAAAATAAAATCAACTAAAAACATGCGATGCCCTTCATAATATTTAGCTTTTATTCTTAAAAGGAAAATATTGCATATTTTTGACGTTAAAGGAGAAATATTGATACAATAATTAAGTAATCAACTTGATTTATTTCAACGTTGTGTAATTTCGGCTGTTTTAGGATGCATTCCATTTTAACTGTACCATTTTTATGAAGCTTCTCAGTTTTTAAATTTGAAATTCCATAAAATATATATTTTTATTTTTAGATTAGAATATAATTTTATTCTATGACATTATTATTATTATTATTATAGCATTTGTTTTTTTTAACTAAATTATGACTAAAGTAAAGTCATACAAAATATCATTAAGTTGTATAATTAGAGGAATGGTTTGTAATACCTTACAGACAATAATAAAGAGATAAAGAGAATTGCTAAGTGATAAAGGGATAAAAAGTATTGCTAAGTGACATTTAAGTATTTAAAGAGAATCTTATTTCTTCATGCAAAGTAAATAAAATCTCATAAAAAGTAAATTTCATACAAAGTAAATATAATCTTTTAGATCTTGCGCTCTTTTTATCTTTTTTAAATAAAGATATTTTTCTGAAGGAGTTCAAGAAATGACTTGCTAGTTCACCAAAACAACATATAGTTGGTATTATTGAATTTAAAATAATAAGAATTTGTGTGTTTCAAGGAATGAGAATTTACTTTTGAATAAGGTGTATTAATTTAGGTAATTTTATAAAAATAATAGTATGCTATTACAATTTGATAACTATTCAGATAAAAAAGATACTTCTTAGCCATAGTGAACCAAAGTAAAATTCTTGTTATACCAGAAATATTAAAACACTATAAATGTATTCTAAAATTTAAGAAAAGTTTAAAATAAATAAAAGATATTATTATATTTAGCATAATATGAATTGATATTAAAAAAAAAATTAATGTCAGTGGAAAAAATGTTTATGAAGGAATAAGTGTAGTTTGAAGGAAAAACAAAAAATTAAACTAAACAGAATATAATATATTTTAAAATCTTTCTTTTAAACATTTTCAGTTGAATACCGAATTTCGTTTGAGACTTAAAATAGATTGGCAAATATGTTTGTGTTTTGAAATAATGCTATAAAACTTCCGCAACAAACACACACACACACACACACACACACATACACACACACACACACACACACACACACACACACACACACACACACACACACACACACACACACACACACACACACACACACACACACACACACACACACATTCTAAGAAATAGACTTTTTTTAACTCTCACGAATTAAAGATCTCTATTTAGAAATGTTATCTTAAACTCATACTTACATATTATGAAAAACAGATATTACAGTTATTTTGAAATTGTCTGATAATCATACATACCGTATTTTATTCAATAAATTAACCAAACGCAACACAATTTATATTTAAAATACAATTTGAAATTTATATTTACCTCTCTATTCTATTTTCTTACTTAAATTATAATATATGTATGCTATCATTATAATTGTATTAATATATTCGCATGTATGATAAAGCTATATGCTGTCTTTATAACTATGATTTGTTTTGTCTTACAGCTTCATATATGTATTTGTTACATGAATTTTCATATCGTACATTTTGCTGATTTTAACGAAACTCTCCTAGTTTGGAAGCAATAGAGAGACAACAACTTTTCCCATAATTAATTTATTAATGATAAGATAAGTTATTATTTTTATATACATTTACAGACTTCAGTAAAATATACTATGAGAAATAATGTAATTGTATAATTTCACATAACATATTTTAACTTCTTTGTGAATAGAAAATTTTAAGTGATATTTGGACAAATTATTGCCTGCACTACTTTCTTGTTAGTTTTATGTAATTGAAGCAGCTGTTTTCCTGAATTTGTATTCCGAAGTCAATTTAAAAAAAAAAAAGCTCTTATCCCTCATTAAATTTTCAATTCATCCTTTATACTTAGCTATAAAGGAGATGTCAAAAATGGAAGAAATTCTATACGAGTAGAAATTCTATTTCTATACTTATTTTAGATAAAAAAAACAATTTATTTAAGGATATTTCCCTTACTTCGCTTTTAAAAATTCCATTTAAAATAATTTATTTTTCACTTAATCTTATTATAAAATATCTATCATGATTTTTTATAAAAAATAATATCTTATAAAATTTAAGAAATTTATTTAAGAATTTATTTATGAAGCAACAGAAAATAAAAGACCTTCTTTAACATTACATTCAAACTTTTATTTATTTTTATGCAACTAAAAGCCAAAGCAAGTAAAAATCACTTCTTTGTAATTATTTCTAGTGAATTATTAACGCAACAACACAATTCTCATTTTCAGCATCATTTTCTATTTCGAAACGGATTACATTGTATTTTCCTTACCTTTAATGATCCTAATCTATTTCTATTTAATAACCTTTAATCTATTTCTATTTAATACTGTAAATATTATATGTGTATATTATTGATTATTTATACCACGACACATAGTATTAAAACTTTATATAAATAAAGTTTTTATATATAAATAAAGTTATAGCATATTTAAATAACTTTCATTGTAAAGAGAAGTTTTCACAATTATTTAAATAAATAATTCAATAAATCAAAAATTAGTAAAAGTTTATTAACTAAAATACTTCTTTGAATGAAAAGCTACTGATGCATATTAGGTATAAACTAATTTAAAGTAATTGCATTGCTGAAAACTTTAATGATCTTTAATAAAATTTTTGAGTTGAAGAATACTTTAATAAAATAAATAAAATTATTTGGACAATGTTTGCATTAATTTCAGTATTTTTTATCCTTTATTTTTTCATAGCTTTGAAGATTTTTAATCTGTTTTACTATTTATGAAGTAAAGTTTAATTATTATAAAACGATATTTGGAGGAAAGAACGTGTAATAATAAACAGACATTTATGAATTTATTTTTAAGAAATATATTGCACAGTAATTTATTTAATACATCAATAGAATCATTTTTATTGGTAATAATGAATAACAAAAAAATGGTATATATTTCAAAACATATATTCATAAAAATCTTTTAATTACAATTTTTTATAGAATAAAATTTACTCATGTATTTGCGCTTAAATTTGTAATTTTTTCGTCTATGTACGGCAATGTTTTTATGAAACTTTAAATAAAAGAAATAGCTATAAAAAATTTTTTACATAAAAAATAGGGGACGCCATCATCTATTGACAAAATAATTTGCTGTATTTTATGGTAAATTATTTGAATTATTGGGAGGAAAAAGTTAAAACATACACCAGATATCTATTTTGCTGAATTTATTTTGTATAATTAAGTTTGCAAATACTTTTTTTCAGAAATTAATATTTCTAGAAGATAATTATTTTACTGTAATATGTCCTTTTTATTGATATTACACAAATATATTTAACATCTTTTTCATCAAAAATATTATTAGAAGTCCAAAAATAACAAAACTGACAAAAATCATTTACTTTATAAAAAGTGAAATATTTTAATAATGCACATTATAAAAATGCTTCAACAATCGCATTTCCTTTTTTTATATGCTATGTATCGTTCTTATTATTCTGTTAATTCAAAAATAGTTGTAATGATTAGAATATATCTGTTAAAGAAACAGTTATTGAAGAATAGGAAATATCTAACCTGCCTGATGAATATTGAATAACTTTGATTATTAAAATAAAAGAAATTGAAATCTGTGACATAGAAATTTCTTTGATTAATCATATAAAAAATAAGTGCATTATATCACATTATGTAAGTGCTTTTTCATTTAATAAAATTACCAAAACTATTTTCAGTTTCTATAGGTTTTTTTTATCCGAGTGTAACTTGATTAATCATAATAACAAAATATCCTATTGAAAAAAGAAATAGAAAATTACTCTGATGTGAAATAAAAAGTAAAGAATAATAATTTCCTCCCTTTGCTTTTACAAGAAAATACATTCCTCATCAAGCTTCGATTAATGAAAGAACATGTTTGACTCAGACTAATATTTAATCACATAAAAAGTTTGATTTTATTTGATTTTCTAACATATTGTCTTGTAAGTTTTATCATGAAAGAAATGATTTTCTTATAATTTTACTGAGTAAGATAATATGAAACGTAAATAATTCATTAAAATATTTTTGATAAATATTTAAGAACATATTTCAATGTGTGATGAGCAAAGTAAATTTAAATTAATAATTTAGATGCACATTGTAAAAGTTAACTTATCGTTATGGGAAAATACCCCTAGAATTTTAAATATTTTTCCTGTTTTTGGAATTTTAAAAACTATTTAAAATTAAACTAAATTTATTATAAGTGAAGCATAGCTTCAGTAAATTGCATTATACCTATTTTTATTCAAAATGTATTTTATATATTCATATATATAACTATTATTATTAAAACATCAATGAGGGACACAATTTATTAAATGATTTCTTTTATTTTTAAAATTCCATTCAATTTAAGCACACCTCACTGAAGAAAACTGTTCCCTAGACATAACCAAATACACTTTGGAAAGAAGAAAACCATGCTTTATCCCTTCGTTAGTCAAAATTCTTGGTTAAAACTGATTTAGTTGTTAAAGTGGAGACGTTATTCATTGGAACTTATAACAACTTTGCATTTATTTAATAAAGATCGACTAACATTTTGTTAAATACTTTTTTTCATAAATTCAGTGAAATCACTTATTTTAGTTCTCTTAAAACAAATTATTTCATATTTAATTAAGGGTAATTGAAAATTTGTCAAAAATACATACCTTTTCAAAACAGCTAAAAAAAATATTGTATTTTATCTAATAAAAGTTTTTTGAATTTTGTACCTGATCTTGTATAGATATTCATGTAGTTTCCTTTTCATTAAGGATTTATCGGTACAGCATTTAAATCCTTTTATCCTTACAAAAATGTTTTGAACTGATAAACTTTTAAATATTAAATGCATATTTAAAAGTTTATTTATTTTCATAATAAAAATAGTTTTCATTTAAAAAAAGGGTATTTTCAAATGTTGCAATATTAACTTTTCGTTTTATGCTACTTCAATTACAGCATACTTTTTAAATTTTATTATCAAACAGAAACAAATTTCTTAAATATTTTATTCAATCTTAAAAATTATATTCGATTGATAATTTAACAGCTAAGAAAACTTCTTTCTTCCCTTTTAAATTTTTTGTTGGTAAATCTAATTAAAGAATTAATTAAAATTTTGGTCATTGAAGAATAAATAACTTAATTTCCTGTCTGGGAATTTTATTTTGTTTGCTTCAAATATTAAATAATTCATTACTTAGATGGAATTATAAAAATAGTTTATTTAGCTATTTCTTTTGAATTTTACATGAATTGGTGAAATATGATTCGTGATTTCAATTTAAAATCTTAAGCTTTTCTAGTCGAATTATTTTAAATTCGATAAGCTGGAAAGGATAAAGTTTCTCATCAAGTAAGTTTAATTTTATTTATATTTAAAATAATACACACATCATGTAAGAAATATTATTAAATTTCTGAGGTAGTTTGATTTTTTACTTGATAGAAACAGTAAATAACGGTAATCTTTTATTCAAGTAAGTTTCGTATTAAAAAAGTCCTGCTATAAGAACGGATATCTAACAGGTTGAGTACTTGGAAGATATCTGTGATTTATTTCCTTTACACGTGAATTCAGTCTAATATCTGTGATAAAACTTATGATGGCTCTTCAGATGACTTAGAATCACTATCAGTTTGGCATTAGTAGGAAACGCAGTTCAAATTATAGTAGGATGTACTTATCTAAAAGTTAGTATCCCCATGAATGTTAAAAAGTGTTTCTAAAATATCGGGTTGTTTGGTTTCGAAATGTAATGTGTGACAATGATTAATTTTATATAAATTATAATTTCAAGAAATATCTGTTTAACTCGCAAAAATGCTTTATAAAACTTAAAAAGGCATTTGGTTTATATCATACATTTTGGAAATTATTTCAATTCATATTTCAAATAAAGTTTCAAAAGTTTGAATTTTGAAATTAAATTAAACAGTACAATTGACATATTTTGTAATTAACATTTTATGATCATATATGACATTTTTGCACTAGTTTTAGATATCAAACTCAAATTAATTATTTTTATTTTGTTTAAAATGCAATTTCAATTTTGCATAAATTTGCTAACAAAATTATTTAGGAAATTAAAGTACATGAAATTATCATTAAAAATAAGATGTTGACATATACAAAAATTTAAATTTTTAAAAAAATATAAACTCTAAATATATATAATATTTGAAATCAAAATGATTTGTTGTTTTAACTATTTAATAAAAATTGAAAGTTGCATTTAAGTAAATAATTACAGTATGTAGTGAATTATTGAATATTTTCTGTGTTAACTTACTTAAAAAAAATTTCTTTACAAATATCGGTTTGGTAATCAAACTAATACACATGAAAACAAATTTTCAAACGATTCTGCATATTGTAATGCACAGGAGGTGTTATTTTATAATTCATATTGAAATTACTTTAGCTCTTTCTTAAAATTTGTTTTAGTAGTTTAAACGTTTCATTTACTCGAATCGGTTTTCTGATGAATAAAAAACCGTATGTACCATATGATTCTATTTGTAACTGTGAACACTACACTCCGGAGCAAAACTGTAAGTTTGAATGAATTCACAATTACCAAGACGAAATATCAAGTTTATAACTGCCAAAACAAAATAAAATATTAAGCTTATATTTGCCAAAAGAAAATATTAAATTTATAGTATTATATAAATTTAATAAATATTAAATTTATAGTATTATATAAATTTAATATTTTCTTTTGGCAAAATTTAAGACAAAATCAAATTCAAAACCCACAAAAAGTGAACAAAAATACAAACAAAGTAAACCAAATACATAAATTGAAAGACTAGTTGTGGCATCATTAAGACTAGTCTAGAGACGTTGCAGAAAAGTTATACTTTGTGCCAATGCGGCCAGCACTCACTGAAGAAGCTGGACATGTTGATATTTCATTTTCTTTGGTTTAATGTGTGTTTCCATTTTACTTTTACTCTGTATGACATTTTAGATTTTAAATTATTTATTAGTTATATGTTCCATCTGTTTACTATATGTATATAATATTGTCTTTTTACTTTATTGTTCTTCTTTTAGCATTTGTTAAATTTTTAAAAAATCTTTAATTACTTATATTTTGGTAATTCTATTTAAGGTGATTTTACGCTGAAAGCATCATTGCTAAATGAACAATATTTGTGTTTATTCTTGCACACACACACACACAAGCACACACACACACACACTCACACGCACACACACACACACACACACACTCACACACTCACACACACACACACACACACACACACACACACACACCCACACACACACAGATATATATATCTATATATATATATATACATATATAATCTTATATATATAAATATATATATATATATATATATATATATATATATATATATATATATATATACATATATATATATATATATATATATATATATATATATATATATATATATATATATATATATATATATATATATATATAATAGTTCTGTACTTAACGTACTCAGAGTTGGCAAAGAGTTTTATGTCTCTATTTTAATTAATAAATTAAGCGTTTGAATTATTAATCACTCTCACAATTATGTTAAAAAGTTATAAATTAAAGAATTATAGAAAAAGAAGCATTTGTGAAACAAGCTCTGGTTATTATTGATAGAAAATACTTATCAGCAAAAACAGAAAAGAATCTTTGTATATCAAATTGTCCAAATAAATTTCAGACTTATAATGGTATGTAAGTTGTTAAGTAAATGTATGCTTTACATTTTGTTCTAGCATGAATCTTCTATATATGAAATATATAATCATTATTTGGCATACTATTTTTTAAGTTTATAAACATATTAAAAATAATATTAGTGTTTAAAATAATATTCAGAACAGAAAATTAAAAAAATAAATATTTAAATAACATCTAAGCAGTGACAAAAGTATATTCGAATTATTTGTCGATTTATCTATAAAATTTAACAAGTAAAAAATATTAAATATTATAATTATACTTCTCGAAAATGAACAATTTTATATTTGAACAGAATTATTTTCTCTATACGAATAACCAAACTATTATTTAAATAACAAACAAACAGAAATTTAATTTACTGAAGGAGGAAAATGCAATTCAAATAGAATCACGTATTATTGAGTAAATAAACAAAGATGCTTATTTCTGTTTACTTTTGTAGAGATAACACAATATGTGATACTATAGAATCTGGCTTATAATATTTCCTCTTTTCATTCTCCTTAAGGATTAATTCCTGTTTTGTTTAAATTTTATACTTTATAAAAAGCTTTTACCGAACATTTGTAGAATATTAGATAAGTACCTACTATTACTCATTATTCATTGAAATTGCAGCTATTGAGATGTGTTTCTATGAAAAATCTAGTAAAAATAAATGTTGACAAGTAAAATAACTTCTTTATATTTAAATAAATAATTCTAACCAATTAAAATTCTTTTATTTTGTTTCAGCATTGTTTACATTAAAATAGAATTTTTAAACTAAATAAAAAATTTGAAAAACTGTTATTTGGAATGCAATTTTCAAGAGTTATTTAACCTTCATTATTAAAAACTATATATAAATTATGTGTTTGAAAACTTTTATCAATATAGCAGTAAATGCAGTTATCATGTAGAATTCTTTACATTACACATCAAAAACAGAAATATATATATAAAAAATAGTACTAAAATTGTTATTTTTATATTTCTGTCAATTTTTAATGTTTTTTTAATCATATCTAATGAATATGTATAAAAAATTGATTTAGGGATCTCGTTCTTAGTAAATGGTTGTTCATTTTTCTAGAATAAAACGTATAAGCTAAATTAAATAACAATATTTAGTTTTTTATCATTACAATAGCTACTTAGTCTTTCAAAATATTCGGGTTTTGGAACCTCCAAAATATTCGGATTTTTGAAAAACAAATAAATTATAATTATTTCTGTATTATATATATTTTTTATATATTATATATATTATTATGTATATATTTATGTATATATTTTTGTTGCGCTAAAAACAGATTAAAATAATTCAATAATTCAGAAGCAAAATATAAATTAAAATCTTTTTATTATCTATTTTGATACTCAATAATAATATAACTTTATATTTCACCATGCAAGTTTTCCTAAGTTGCTAACGTTGACTAAGTAGCAATAAGAATAACTATGCTGTATTTTTTTTAGTTTTACATTCAGGAGTGATTATCTTGTGAGGAACCTAAGAAAATTTATGTTAAGAATACAATTATTTAATTTTTAGCATTACATTATATGCAAAGCTTTTTCGTGCATAAGAGAGGAAGGAAACACTCGATTAATGGACCAGAAATATAGTCGAATGTAACAGTTCCCAAATAAATAGTTTTAATTTAACACTTGATTCCTCAGTGGTCCACTACATCAATTCGGTTAGAGCTTTGACCTGATTTCATTCCTTGAATAGGTTAATGTCACGTGTAAGGGTATTACCATATTATATCTTCTGTGTGCAAATGAATATCATGGTTTGTATTTTTGATTTATGGCTAATCGTTTGATCTGATCCAGTAATCAGTTGCATACACGATGCACTGATCTAAATTACTTAAAAAATTCAAGCATTCAGGAGAAGATAATAATTTCTGTTTCATACAGCATTTTTTATTACTTATTTTGTGGTTCACCTCATGACCTAGCCTTTGAAGAGTATTCTGCTGTTAGTGTTTGACCAACAGCAGCTCACAGGTGCCATGCTTCAGCTTTCTACATTCACTTCTGTCAAGATGGTAATATAGAAAATTTTCAGGTATAACATGTGAATATTAATATTCAATGAAAAGTTCCGTCGCATATGTGACATAAAATTAAATAGTATTATCAGATTTTAATAAATCGAAAAAATTTGTATAACAGTTTCGAGCATTTGTTGATTTTATAACATCAAAGTATCTATTTTAACAATTTTTCTCATTTAAAATATGCATATAATTACATATTTTAAAGTCAACAAATAGTCATGATAACATACCTTGTGTTTTTCCTAAAACTTTTCTTGCCGTATTCAAAGAAAACCTAACTGGATATCGAGAGTAGTGTTCCTTCTTCTGCAAAAGATCCCCATTTTAATAGTAATTTTTTTCCCGTAAATTTTTGTATTTTGTATTTTTTTAATTCTAAATATAATATTTTTCAATGGGAATATAAAGAAGTTTGGAAAAAGTTAAATGCCTTCTGAAAGTATTAAATAAAGACTAAAAAATAAACGAAAAGGAAGACATCACATTATTATAGGAGTACACGGAAATTATAAAAACTTATCATTATATTTTAATGAATGATAATTCCAGAACGAATTATAAATATCTGAGTTTTACAGTCTCTTATACAACAAATAATTAATTTTCTTTAATTTGAAATTGATTTCATATAAGGTTTTCAAATGTTTCATTTAATTCATCCAATTTATTAAATGAACAATGGAAGATTCATATACTTAGGTAGAGATTATACTTTTGAGGCCGATAAATTGATGAATGTGCATTTTAGAATGAAATGCAATTTCAATATTAGGCAGTATTGAACAGGAGTTGATGTTTTTTTTCATGTTTTTAATTGAAATTGGAAGAAAAACATATTTTTTCAGTATATAATATATTTTAACAAATATTTTTAACATAAAGTCTATTTGGGTAATTTGCTATTGCTTTTTATTAATTTATTAACTAAATCAAAATGAACCCAAATTAAATGCTTATAATTTAAATTGCTTTTATAAAGAATCGTCCTAAAATTAAATCTTTAAACTAAATTTAATCCTAACTTTAGATAAATTTTAACATTGTTTATCATTTAACATACATTCATTTCTTTCATATTAATCTGTAAAAAATAGTTTGTGTGATATAAGATATCATTAATTTAATGCATATTTTTTTCTTAGCTGTTAAATAAAACATCTATTTTTGTTTATTTTCTGAAAGAACTTTGTAAATTATTCTCAATTATCTTATCTTATTTTATCAAATATTTTATTCTATAAATATATTCTCTTTGTATAATGCACTAAAAAGGAAGTAACTCTTTGTAAAGATTCATAATTCTTTTCATTCTGCATTATTATATTCAATTATTAAAATTTTTTATTTCCTATTAAATATTTGAATAATATCTTGGTGATCTAAATTATGCTTGAGCTTCTCTTCCTAATGCAAATAAAATACTAAATTAGTTTAAAAAATTGATAACATAATTTATGTTATTAAATGAAGCTTAAAGAAACACTTTATTTTTAGCTTTTAATCAATTAGATCGAATTATCATTTACAATTTTATTTATTTAAAATCCTCCATAAATTAAATAAAAATGGAACAATTTAGTCAAAATATCGAAATTTATAATTACTTTTAAGCCATGTCATAAGATTTTTAACAATTATGAAATCTGCAATTGAAATCATAAGAAATTCTAATATTAAAATTATTTAATTTTAAGATTTTTTTATCATTAAAAATAAATTAGAATATAACTCGAGTAAAAAAAGTTTAATATTAAGCTGAATTAAAAAATATAAATCTCCCAATTTTTAAATACATTATTTTTATTTTTCTATAATTAAGAAACAATGGAATCAAATATAATCTTATTAACTACCTTTGCAAATTTTCATTTAGATTAAGAAATATTTTCAATGTTTGAATAAAATATATAACTACTAACTTTATATAACATTATTATACTTTTTACTTGTTATTACTTTTTTAAAAATTTAAATGATTTAAATTTGAGTATTTTTAAAAATTCAAACAACTGACAAAACTGTTTTAAGCAATTTTGATTTATAAGCTTGAAAATTCTTAAACTATTGAGTACTTCAGACAAAATAAACAAATAGAAATTTCAAATAAAAACTGTAATGCATTTATAATTACATAAAAAAACATAAATTACAAAATATGAACATTAAATTTAGAATACAACAGAACAATGAAGAATGTATAACATTATTAATGAGAATATAATTATCTTAGAGAAATAACGTAGCATTCACATTTTTTTGCAATTTAAAATCAATTAATTAAAGATTAAAAACTGTTCAAACAATTATATTATAAAAAAGATACATTTTTTAAAAATTTAACAACAATATTACCGAACACACAAATAATATTATATTATAGATAAATAACATTATATATATACATATATTTATATGTATATATATGTGTGTGTATATATAATGTTATTTATCTATAATATAATATCATTTGTGTGTTCAGTTATATTGTATATATATATATATATATATATATATATATATATATATACTTATATAAATAATTATATATATAAATAAATATATATATATATATATATATATATATATTTGATTGGTATCAATTAAACTATCTTGTGGTAATTTTGAAGGATATTGATTCAATTTTGATCTAGATTTGCGTATAAATAATCCCCATTATGATAATTATTATTATTAAGGGAACAATTTGTTGGTGTTTAGTTATTTTTAAAAATTCGATTACTGACACATTCAGATAAAAATAGTTGCTTTTTTTAAACTAAATAGCATTTACGTTATTATCTTATAGATCATAACAATTATATTTTCCTATTTTTAATTGGGCATTAGAAAGGCTTCAGTATAAGTTTAAAATAGTAATCTGAACAAACTATACCGTATTTGCAAATTAGGTCTTTCATTATTTGCTCTTAAACATTTTAAAAGCTTCTAACAATAACAAAAGGATTGGTTACACTACAAAATTATTGACAATCTAGAAATTAAGTTTAAATTTAACTTATTAAGGTAAACTGAAATTTCTCAGCACGAAATGATGATGGAAAACATTTTAAATGTTATTATAAACAATTTATCTCATTGAAGAGATTAAATTTTAATAAAGTTTGTAGTTAGTATAATTCAA
The DNA here is from genome assembly GCA_030067965.1 of Latrodectus elegans. NCBI lineage: Eukaryota > Metazoa > Arthropoda > Arachnida > Araneae > Theridiidae > Latrodectus > Latrodectus elegans. The sequence goes on from CM057815.1 coordinate 32,448,867, forward strand.
TACAGAATTAAATTTATTTAACAGTATTTGAGCAATTAGGAGTGAACAAAGATTAGTTTTGAGAATAATTAAATATTGATCGTGTAGTTTCATATTCATATATTTTGTGAAACCTTCTTGAGAATTATGTAATATGATTTGATTAAATCAACCTTGTTTACGCAATGACTAAGATTAAATCATAAAATTTAATTAATGGTGAATACAGCAAAATTAACTAACAAAATGTATGCAAAATCAGTAAATAACATTTCAAAATTGAACAATTTGCTTAATTACTATCATGGTTACTTATTGTATTTCATGTTTACAATCAGAAATGTATAAACGAAAAAAATCCTGAATTGATTTCTTGATCCGATAATTGAATTATAAACTTGTAATAAAACAATATATTTTATACAGTAGTCATCATTAAAGGTTTGTTATCATGTTAGTTTTACTCTTCGATCACTCTTTTTTACAAATGTTTTACTTGGAGGAGTAAAATAATAGTCCAACATCTACGTGATCAGATAAAATTCTTCAGAATATAAAGTCTCGCCTCTATTTTATCACTATCAAAATTAAAGGGCAGATGATTTGAATGTGTAATTTTTAGTTAACATTTCAGAGTTATAAATAATAGTCCAACATCTACGTGATCAGATAAAATTCTTCAGAATATAAAGTCTCGTTTCTATTTTATCACTATCAAAATTAAAGGGCAGATGATTTGTATGTGTAATTTTTAGTGAACATTTCAGAGTTATAAATAATAGTCCAACATCTACGTGATCAGATAAAATTCTACAGAATATAAAGTCTCGGTCTATTTTATCACTATCAAAATTAAAGGGCAGATGATTTGTATGTGTAATTTTTAGTGAACATTTCAGAGTTATAAATAATAGTCCAACATCTACGTGATGAGATAAAATTCTTCAAAATATAAAGTCTCGCCTCTATTTTATCACTATCAAAATTAAAGGGCAGATGACTTGTATGTGTAATTTTAGTGAACATTTCAGAGTCTTCCGAACTTCAAAAATGCCATCTAAGAAAATCTTCTTTCAGTTCATTCATAAGAAAACATTCCTAGAAGTCTATTTCACTCAGTGGATACTACGCCTTTCATAACTTTGTGCTATTGTACTATTCTCATTACATGATATCAACGCAACACTTTAAAAATTTTTCATGGAAATTTAATCGCATATGTTTAAACTCGAAAATGTTTTCATTAATAAATTAAAAACATTCATATTATTATTTAATGGTATAATATAAATCATACATATTTTAAATTCTATGAAAATTTTATATTATTTAAATAAATTATTAAGGATTTATGTCATAGGAACATAGTGGAAATGCTGTGAATGCCATTTTAAATAACAAGCGATGAAAATAACTAAGTTGCGTCAAACTTTTTATTTGATTTTTTTTTTACTTAAGGTTTATTATTTTTGATTTCTGTTTATTAATCGTAATTAGTTTATGTCGATAAAAGTTGATTAAGCTTTCAAGATTTTATTAATATTTATCAGTACTTTTTATGATAATTTGACACGACAAAATTTATGGGCAATAAAAATTTATTTTTATTCTCTCTCAAAATATCTATCTAAGATATTCTGTGAGCATATAATTTTTATTTTTTAGCAGACAATATTATTATGAAAAATGGAGAAATAAAAGACCATAAATAGAAAATGATAAACTGTATGTAACTTAATATTTCCGGAATACAGTTTTATGTTTTTCCTTTTGAAATGTGCCAACAACAGATGACTCAGACAACACTTAATGTTTTTTAAGTGTACGATAGGTGGAATCAAATATGTTTTTTACAAACTAAGCTTTCGAATCTCCAAGAAAAGAAAAAAACACTTTAAAAATTAAAATAGATCATATTAAAAAACAATACTTTGTTAAAGAAAAAAAATAGATATATTTGTTAATTTGTAATTATAATATTAAGTTTTTAAATTTTTTGAATTTTAAGAATTATTTTTTAATATAGCAAAATAATTTCACAAAATATTTGTGATTTTAATATAAAATATGATTTTTTTAATCCTTATTATTTAATAAAAACTTTTTCAAATAACACAGTTTTAATACAAATTCATTTAGTTAAAAATTAAAAATATGATGATGGAAATTACTATTTATATAAATATATTTATTTAAAAGTGTTACCCCACATATTAATTTATTAACTAAGTCTAGGAAATGTTGAGGAAAAAAAAATCGCTAGGAAAACAACCGTAAATTTGCTAAGTAAAGCAAGTTATATTAATTTTCTTAATGAAATAAAAAGAGATATAATAAAATAAATCAGAATATAGCCTATTGAGAAACCGTACTTTGTGCTATTGTACTATTCTCATTAAAATTATTAAATAAAACAAAAATATTACTCATTAAAATTATTAAATAAAACAAAAAATAAAAAATAATGAAACTACAAATAAATCAGTTAAAACATAATTTCAGTGTCCCTCACTCAAAATCAAATTTACTTAAAGATTATTTTTAAAATAATAAAAAAAAATCATGAGTTATTACAACCACGTTAAGTAATTGGTTGCTAAGTCACGTGGAGCCTAAAGTCTTTAAAATAAAAATATATACTTATAATGCACTTAATAATATTATTAGTTACTTTCTCATATAATTCACTTAATTACATTAGAATCATATATTGTATTTTAACCTTCCTTATTTTAGTTTAGAGGTACTTGTAGATAAACTTTTTTAGATAATTAGACATGACTGTTACTTGAACGAGAGGAATTTACACATTCAGTATTTACCTATTTTTTTTATTTATCATTTAAGTTTCAACGTTATAAGGTAATCTTTTGCGAATTTCTTTCAAATTTAATTTTCTTGGTAAACTATAAGTGAAAAGATATTTTATTCTTCAAGATATTTGCTTGTTGTATCCTTGAAGTGAATCGATCTCAAATAATATCAAGAGTTGTTTAATACAGAAAATGAATTTACAACCTCCGATATAGCGGAGTGACACAGAAAAATTTTACATTTACTAAATAATAAACTGACATTTCATTTTAGAAGTGTCTTAAATTTAATTAAAATTTTCTTTTTATATTTGGTTAATTAATTCAGATAAAAAATTAACTCATATTTATTTGCTTAAAAGTTGTAATCTAAAGTAAATAACTGCACTTAAAAAGTGACAATGTATTATAAGACATATTTGTGCTCATAAACTGCATTTTTTGCTTATAATAGTTACTAACTTTTTAGTTTTAGAAAAAATTCAAGAATTTTTATATTAATTGAATAATGATTCATTTTTTATTGAAATTTTCGTTTCGGATTTTAATTTATTGCTTTATAATGTTAATTTTAATTCAAGTTATTTCAGTGGGTTTTATTTCGTATGTAAACTTCTACAAAATTCACCGTGGTGTTTACTATTCATTAAATATTTTTATGTTAATTTCCATTTTGATGGTATATAATTTGTAATATCATAAAAAACAGAAAAATAAATATAGTTTAGTTATATTAAATTCTACTGATTAAAACGAATAAAGTATGAAGAATTTTTACTTATTTTATATTTTTGCTTCTTATTTATTTAATTGTAAATTTTGCAATTAAATTTCATGGAATATTTAAAAATATTTTCTTAATTTAATATTTAAAAAATTTGAATTTAAGTATTCTACAATCATTAAAAATAGCATAATAAGTTTTTCTTCCATTAATAACTGTAATTATGATTCATATTTCCTTTAAATTAAAATATACATTATTTATCTCTAAAACTGCCAGTTCAGTATCATAGCTTATTTTTATCTATTATTTGCACTATAAATTGTAGATTAAAATTAAAAACCAATATACATATGAGAAACAGTTTTTTTATAATATACTAATTATGCAAAATGATTTTTACAAATTAGCAACAAAATAAATTTCTCCTTATTTCTGTAAAATGTAGGAAAACATTGCCATTGTTTACTTACTAAAAAGTATATTTTATTTGAATCTTTCAATATGCAGAGAAATTTTATAGATAAGTAAAATAAATTTTACTTATCTCTAAAATTTCGTGAATTAAAAGCGTACAAATCTCAATTCTTATTTCTAAAAAATTAAACAATAAATATTATATCCGTCTTGTCAATATTATGATTATGTCTTGATAACAAAATGTTTATCTTCAAAATATTATGTATTTGTTTCATATTAGTATTCAAAGTTAGAAATACATTGAAATGATATTTTATTACAAATAAATGATATATTAGTATTTCATTTATAATAAAAATTATTTTATATTCTTATGATATATTTGAATGTATATCATTAAAATATAAAATATGAATTCTATGTATGTATGAATAACATAAATATGAACGAAAGGATATTAATATATTTATGAAGACATATGTATATCATCTAAATTTATTAACATTTAGTTAAAAGTAAAGCAAATAAATTTAATTAAATGTAAATAGTTTTACGAAAAAAGTTTATTCATTTATTGGAAGTCTCTTTTTATCTGAATATTAAGTCAACTGAAAATATATATGTTATTTCTAAGATGGAATGAAAACAAAAATATGATAAATAATGCACTTTAACGTTTTTGAATTTAATATTAAATAGAAAAATAGCAAAAACTTTAACCTTTGAATATGCAAAACATTAGAAAAATTTTAAACATGAAAAAAAATTAAAAGCTTGACATTTTAAATTTAACGAGAGTTTTTCTTTCTTCATTATTTCTTTTCCTTTGTCTAAAAAGAGCAGCTGAATAATTCACCAAAAATATATAATTATACAGAATTTTTTTAAGTGCTTAAATAAAATACATGTTTTTAATAACAAGCTGGAAAACATTTTCCTTATTTTATGTCAAAATTTCAGTTACTTAATTTTTTATACTTAAGTTTAGCATTTAATTAAAGAGTAAGAAATATATTTTAAACTTAATATGAGAGTTAATTAATACACAAATTTTAATTCTTTTTTAATTATAAATATATTTTTATGAATTGAATAGGAAATAAATATAAAATTTATAATTTATGCAAAAATTTATAATTTATATAAAAATTTATAAAAATAAAAACATTTATTTATAATTAAAAAAATACAGTTATGAAACACTTAAATATAATTGTCAAATATAATTAGGAAAGCTTATTCCATTTTTTTTATTTGTAACTATGAAAAATGGTTTTAGAAGTAGAAAACACTTATTTCATTTTATAATTTATTTCTCAAATCTAAAATTTTACAAAACTCGTCTATAGTATTTATCATGAAATGAAACTGTAAGTTTTTGTTTATTAAAAATCAAAACGTCGATTTCAAAAACATACGTTTGGGGAATATAAGATAATATTATTAAATGAATAAATTTAAAATTTTTATTCATTATTTAGAAAAAAATTCATTAAAGAGATATCCAGATTAAAATGCTAATGGCATTTAAAATATTTAAATTCTTTAAATATTTTTTTGAATAAATACAAAATGTTACATTTATAAAAGACACCGAATAGAATTTAATTACAGTTTTTGAAAATGCAAATTACAATATCTATTTTCATTTTTAATTAATTTAATATTGTTAAAAGGACAACATGATATTGACATATTGAGAACATAACATCAGAAATACAAAACAGTAATTTGATTTATAAATTTAATTTTATAGATTAGAAATAATAATGTTTGCATTTTTTTCAACTATTTTGCTTTGAAAAATATTAGATAGTTTACATCTCATCACTTCTGATTTTAAAAATTTAACTAAAATGTCGTTGTAAATAAATTATTTCTAATCCAGTTCTTATTTATTATTTAGTATCGATGTTTGTAAAACTTTATGCTGACTGATTAAGTAATTATTAAAGCAAAAGATAAGTTATGTGATAGTAAATGCATTAAAATATTCAATTTCAAAGCAAATAAAATTCTAAGTAAGTAAATAAGTTTATTTAGAAAGTAAATTCACTTCAGTTTTCAATTTGGGACTTTAAAACATTATATTTGTCAAATATATAAATGAATGATTTTAAAACAATAGTTAAAATGCACGTAAAATATGTATTAAATTATTAAAATGAATACAAAGATGCTATGGAAATCAAAACTAATTAAAAATATATTAAAATATGCATATTTGATAGGTTTGATAATCAACTATTTGAATGAATTTAGTATTTCAAGCTCCACATAGATGAAAATTTTAAAATAATAACTGGATATGTACATATAAATTAGTTTAAAGAAATTACTTCCTTTATATAAAATCTCTAATAATTCAATCAAAATATATTTAAAAAAGTTTTCTAATCTTCAAATAAATCTTGGTAACTATAGGTATTGCAGATCTATTTGTGAAACATTAAATTTATATTTTGATAAAAATTACCAAAGTAAATTTTTAAATTTAAATACATATTGTGTAGTTCATTTTCATTGCTTAGTTAGTGATATGCTTTATTTATTTTGCAGATTATGGCATTTCTCAAATATAAGCTCTTCCAACAAATACAATTTTTCTTTCTACTTTCATTTACTTACTTATGAAATATAACATTCTTTCTCTTTTATGTCTTAAATAAATATTTTAATATTCCATATTATTACTTATCAGAAACTAAACTTCAAGATAGCAAATGTAAAGTGCAAAGATTTCTATCAAATATTTGATTAATATCATGTTTATTTTATTCAAATATATTTAATTTAGAGTTCGAAAGGCTTATGTATTAAAATAAAAATATATTTTGTAATATAAATAATGAGATTAAAATTATGTTTTACAATATTTTAGATAGACTCATTTAATTTATTATGATTTTTAATTTCTAAAATAAGTATATTTTGAAAATTCATATCTTGTTACGACTCTAAAAGAATCATAAATGCTTAAGCTTTGAGTCAATACTAACTAGTTATATTCATATTAAAAAACGACACTATGAAAAATATTGCTATTATAATATTTTTAATATAAAGGCACTTCATTATTAAAATAGCACATAAATTCGGAATTCGTACTATGTATTTCAGTAATTTTAGTTTTAAAAAATTAAAAATAAATATTTAAAAATGTATAAAATGTATTATAAGTCATCACAAACAGTATAATAAAATTTACAGTGTTGTGTAATAAGTAGAAAGATTATATAAAAGTCAAAGCAAAATTAATTAAATATATCTTTATAGTAAGCCTTGTGAAAAAGGCGTTAAAGTAGTATAAAGTAGGAACACTTTAAAGTAGATTTTAAATTAATTGTTTGAATACGAATTTACAAAAATTCTCTATTTAATAATTTTGAGTCAATTTAAATATAGAAGAAATACTTTAATTGCAGTTGTATTCCAAATATATTTTGTCTTACAAATTAATAATGTTTAAATTACCGCAATTAAAGTATGAGACATAAACAGTTTTTATATTCGCTACGCATCATAATACTATTTATTTATATATTTTTTTAAAAAAAAATAGGGGGTATTTTTTAAGATTTGCTAAGACAAGCTGAAAAAATTTACTTGTTTTGAAAAAAAATATATGTTGCTTTCATGTTTTCTGCTAAGTTAGTCATAGTTTTTTATAGTACTAGTGACTTTCAAAAAGTAAGTTTCTCACATCTCCGAAAGATGTTGCTGCAAAATAGCCGTAACGTGAACGAACATGTAAGCTAAGTTGTAGGTGTGGCTGTTATAAGTTGTAATCCTAGTTTACAGGTAACTTATATTAAAGTCGTTTCATAGTTCTCAAAGATATCATTTTTTATTTCTTCTATCACTCACTGGAGGTGGGGTCAGAGATAAAGATTTCGCACTTCTAGAAGATTATGCTGATAGAAATCCAACATCATTTTGCATTTAGTGCATAAACTAGATGTTATTTTTTGCAACGATACTATGATGAAGTTCGAAGTTGTACGAAAAATCTCCATAGGATCGTTAAAGGTGATGAGACGTGGGTTTTTCGCTTCATCAACACAAGCAACAGTCGATATTGTGGGAGCACAGTAGATTTCCGGTGCAGATGGAAGTCTCAAGCAGATTATATCCACACAGTAATTAATATTCACGGTTTTCTGGGACAGATAAAGCATTCTGCTTATTAACTTTTTATCTAGGGTGCAACAGAAAAAGCTGAACTTTCTTCGAGCCATTATTGGATGTGTGTGATTCTAGCCCTCATACGGCGAATTTCACAAAAACTGCTGGAAAAGTTTCATTAGGAAGTGTTTGATCATCTGTCCTATAATACTGACCACATTCCCAGAAAATTTTATTTGTTCTTGCATCTGAAGAAATTCCTTCATCTCAGAGAAAGATGTACAGACAGCTGTGGTATGTTGGTTCCATTCTTAGGTAGAAACTTTTTATGATACTCTAATACAAATAATTATCTCAAAGTATCAAAAGTGTAACAACTTTGATGGTTCTGCTTTTAATAAATAGCTGAAATATTGTTGCCTCTTTTGTGAGAAATCTTCCTATGATATTATGTCTTTTTATGAGCCATGGGAAATTTACTTTCCAGATAATTCTAGTATTGCGATTTTGTAATCATTTTCAAGATAATTGTTTTGTCTTGCAAACTTGGTTCTTTTACACAGAACTGATTAAATCATACCATTTATTAAAAATATAGTTGATGATAATAATAAGATCCAAAACACAAATATTAAATTATAGCATATAGCATAACTTACATAAAATATTCAAGAAAATCGATCAATTAAAAGTTTTTCAATTTCAGATAGCAATTTGTATGAGCTATGTTTTGACAGCTATCCAAAAATGTTTATTAAAATTATTTCAATTTATTTAATAGTTATGAATTGATTTTGTGCTGTTTTTCATTTAGAATATTTTCATATCTATAAAGGTTATTATATTAATCAACAATTTCTAATTAATTTAATCTAATTTCCATATCTGTATTAGCTATATATATATATATATATATATATATATATATATATGTATATATATATATATATATATATATATATATATATATATATATATATATATATATATATATATATATATATATATATATATATATATATATATATATATATATATATATATATATATATATATATTCTAAATTCCTTTTAAAACAGCAATATTCATTTAATGCTTTCTTGCAAATAGCACTTCTACTAATAAAGTATAACTCAAGTTGTTTCATAAAATATTTCAGGTATAATATAGATCATCAAAAAAAAAAAAAAAACAAAAATCAAATGAACTGTAATAAATAAATTTAGCTCGTTTCCTTAATATTTTTGGTAAAAATTTTGTCCTCATTCTCATGTGATACATTAACAAAATTATTCAGCCATTGAAATAATATTTGATACTAAAACTAAAGTTTTCTGGATATAGTATTTTTAATGAAATAGATTTTATATTCATTAAAAATACTTTATATTTAAGACAATTGTGATTAAAATATATTGAAAAAATTCTTAGAGAAGGCAAATGTAAAATTTTGTTTTAATCAAAGGAAAACTTTTGTGACAAATAGGAATTATAATTAACACACAAAAAAGATTTTTAATATAAGTTTTTATGACATAAAAATATTAAGTTAAGTTGACCAAGAAAAGTAGTTAAAGACAAGGAAAAAGGTAACATTCGTATCATTATATTTTCCGAAATAACCGACAAAAAATATTTTTGCTCATTTTGTTTTCTCTTGTGGTTTTCTTTATTTTTTTTAACATTTCCTTTCCTGTTTGCTTGAAAGAATGTAAGTAATTCTCAAGGTAACATTTTCCTTTATTTCTACCACCCAAGTTGAAATGTAACTTTCCTTTTCTTTTCAATATAATAACTGGAAAAACAGATTTAGCTTGCTGGAAAAATTGCTTGAGACAGCTTTTTTTGCATTTACTCAAAAATTAAAAACTTCAAATAGGAAATGTATCACAATATGAAATATCAATAATTATGAAAAGTTATACAGTATATTAATTTAATATTAAAAATTAAAATTTCTTTTATTCTGTCGCTGAAATTATTAACATATCCTATTTTTTAATTATAAGCAAATTTTAATTAAAATATTCATGAAAAACGTAATCAGTGTTTTCGTATTTGAATAAATTTATCAAAAAACAAATTATACATTAATTAACTAATTTAAATAAGTCACAAATTGCAAACTCTATTTGAAGACTTTTGCAATTTGAAATTAGCTAGAAAAAACAGGATATTAATTAGCAGGAATTAATGCAGTTTTGAAACAATGTTTTAGCAGAAAAAAAAAGAAAAAAGTAAAAATGCATCACAATATTTTGTCCTAATATAAAAATAACACACACACACACAGAATACTCTAATGTAATTAATTTAAATGCTTAGGACGTTATTAATGGACATTTTAATTA
>CM057815.1:32464278-32619278 GCA_030067965.1 Latrodectus elegans
AATATTTTTTTAAAGCCAAAATTAAAATATTTTTGCACACATGAATTGTTTTAATAAGCTTTGACTGTAATATAAATCTCAATAAGAAAAACTGCAGGATTAAAATATTTTCTTATTTTATGTGTGTATATTGTCTATTTTTTTAATTAAAAATTCCAAATAAGATAAATCAAAAGCTGTAAATATTGAACATCTGTAGTTCGGTTTAAGAGTACAACTCATTTATTTGAAAAAAATAAATTTTTTAATATTTAAAAATGAGAAAAATTATAAATAATTTATAAATTTTCCAATTTATATGTATAAAAGATTTAAAGACACTCAGTATAACATTTCTTTCTGATTTCTGTGTTTTAATAAAGATATTATTAACATAAATGGAAATAAAATATCATGCATAAAAGATTGAGGAGGAAATTAAATAAGTTTTTTTCACTAAATATATCAAACAAAATATTTATAAATTGTCACTTTACCATGGTTACATGACAAATGCCTGGTTACATTATAAATTCATCAATTTAAGTTGTTTTTTCCCCTATTTTTCACTTTATCCTTTTGATATCACAAAATTATAGTTTATGTTTGGCTTAAATATAAATTTATTAGCTCAAGTTGTTTTTTTAAATTTAATTAAAATATGTATATATATATATATATATATATATATATATATATATATATATATATATATATATATATATATATATATATATATATATATATCATGTTTAATTAAAATTATTTAATTGTTTTGCAAACATGAATTGTTTTAATAAGCTTCAACTAAAGAAACTAAAAAATTAAAAGATTTTTAATTTAGTGTATAGATTGTCTATCTTTTGAACTAAAAATTCTTCTACGATAAATCGCAAGCTTCTAATACAATAAATATCTGTAATTCGATTCAAAGTATTACTCATTTATGTGAAAAAATAAGATTTTAGGTTTTATAAAATAAGGAAATTTATAAATAAGACAGAATTTAGTACATTTTCTCAGTTTATGTACAAAAGACTTTAGAAGAAACTTATAAGCTTATACAAGAAAGTATGTTAAGTTTTAAAAAGGTAAATTTAAAAAAAATAAGGGAAAATATTCAATTAAATAAACTCTCGCCCCATCCAGATAAATTCATCACATTATTTACATTACCAAGTCGCTGAATGATAGCCAAACTCTTCTGGAGCTCTGTCTCGAGACACTAGTCAAAAATGAAAGACAAAATATTTAAGACTAAGAATTCCATTACCCAAATATTTTGTTATCAAAAATTAGGAGAAAAATTCATAAGAAATAGAAATGCTTTACTCAAAAATGCTTATGAGAAGTTACGGATGAAAATCTTAAGGAGTAAGGAATGCTATTAGTCACTCACAAATGCTTATCAAAATTACGTGTATACAAAATGCTCAGAGCAATAGAATGCACATTCATCAACCACTGTATGCGATTAAAATTTGAGGCAGGGAATAGTGAATGTTCTTCAATATTAAAATTCATATTTGCTATTGTGCTCAAGCTTTATAATGAAATATCAGAACTAATATGAATTATATTTGCTATTCAAAAACTTTTTCTAAAAATAAGAGAAAAAAGATGTAAGCATATTTAGGAAAAAAATTAAATGTATTTAAAATATTTAATTGTGTGATTGGTAAATATAAAGTAAATCAATATTTCAAAAAGGATCAGTTGATATCTAAAATGTCTGAAAAAACTAAGATAAGTAATAGAATCAGAAATGTTTGAAAACGATACCAACTATTGACATGACTATAACCTTTAATCTTAAGTTTTGGTTCTGTAATTGTAAAAACAAAATTAAGACGAAAGAATGAGTATGGAAAATCAAAATATAATTATGAATAATAGATTTTGATAATAAATTCATATTCTTAAGATTATTAATATGAATAGAAAACTTTCTTTCGCTCCTAATAAGATTTATATATGGATTTTTAAGAATGTGGAAGAGAACTGGTCTCCATCATCAATGAACTCTAGATTGAATACATCTCTGCGATTCAAACAATAATGAAATAAATAAATACTAGAAAATCACACATAATTCAGGTCGTTGAAAAGATATTATAGTTTTCAGTAAATAATAAATTATTTGTTTTACAAAAGAATTAAGGAATTTAAACATATGAAGAAATGAATCGATTTAATCATATTGGGAATAAAAAGAAAATTTTTTTAAAAATAATTACTTAAAATTCCATTTAATACAACGATTTTTTTAAATAAGAATCTTTTGTATTTTAAAATTAACCATTTAAATTGGTTTATTTTTTTCTGATTAACGTTTCTAGATAACATTCTAAAACAATATATTCTTGGTTGGTTAATATTACTTAATGATTAAGAGTAAGAAAATAAAAGTAGAACCAAAAAGAATTATATATTTTATTCATTGTGTATTTATTAAAAGTCTTCCAAGTTCTTAGAAATGAATTTGCTTCAAAGTCCTTTATGTTCCATTCACTAAAATAAAAAAAAAACCTTCCAAATTTAAGGTGATTTCTGTAAGAACACTAATTAATAATTTTACTCCCTTCTAGACAAAATACACAGAGCAATATTCTTCTCCCATACGATATGACTTTCAGATAGAAACATAAATCAACTTCATGTTATCACGAAGTGATATTAAATGTAATCTAGTATCATGCGTAATATTTGAATTGTCGATTTATATTAATTAATTTTTTAGGAATAATGAAATCTCAAGGCAACGTAGGAAATGATAATATAAGTGTAAGAAAATACTTTGTTATTTAAAACCACTACCGAAAACCTGACTTATTAGAGAATTTTAAAAATACTAATAAATCTAAGCAATCCTTTAATTTAAGACAGCGTTCGCAAATGTCATTGGAATTAAAAATAAATGAACATGTTTTTGAATAATCATAAAGTATTTTCACTCGCTTCTTATACTTTTATTAAATATTCTTTTAATATAATTGAATTATGAGTTATCATATTTAACAGGTATGAGAAAAAATACATTAGTCTTATCTTACCTTGTACACTTTTATTAAAAAAAGTAATCTTGTTGAAATATTATTTTCACTTTTTTAATTTGCTCTAAAATTTTTGTTAAAATGAGTATTCACTTTTGTAGATTACTCAAATCTATTAAAATATTGAATTACATTTTAATTTCAAAGATTATAATTAATTTTCAATTCAACAAAATTTAATTTCTTTACAAATAATGAATTGGCAGTCAAGTTTATTTACTTAAAAGCATTTCTTTATTCTAGCTTCAGGCCTTTCAATTATATAGTTTTATTTCATATCAAAGCAATTATTTTGTGCATAAAATTGCAAGTTAGTTATTTCTCTTAAAGCACTTTTTATTTGATATTATAAATAGCTTGATTATTAAGCTAAGTATAATAAATAATAAGATAAAATTAAATGATTAATTAAATCGCTTTTATGTAATATTCAAAATTATATAATTATTTATAAGTAAAAGAACTTTTCTTTAATTTTGAATCAGAGTAAGAATGTTTAAAGTATTTATAACATGAGAGTTAAATTTAAGTTATAAATCAACTCTATAATCTAATATATAACTACATAAACTAAATAAACAAATTCAATTTAATCCAAATACTACATAAACGTATTTACATATAATTTAAGTATGTAACATTTTATGGATGTTTTTCTTATCAACTATTGGGTAAGAGGTTTATTGTGACTAAATAGGATTGAATTCAAATATTCTTACATATTTTAATAAATTTAAATGAAGAGTAACATACAAGTTATCACATACGTTATTTCATATCATAAACTATATTCTTAAAACATTGATAGCAGTAAAATCAGATAAGAATGCGCCTATAAATTCGCATACTTTTATTTAATTGAATAAAATTCACAATCCATAGGTTTTACTGCTTAGAAAATAGTATTCTAACAAATTCAAATTAGGACCTAATAATCTGCTTAACACTCCCCATAAATAACTAAAAGAAAACAAATAAAAGATGACATGCAGTTCTGGAATATTTAAACAGGTTTAAGAGAAACTTAATCTGTTCAGAACATATATTTCAAGGGAAATTTCAAGCTTTCGTTATTTATTGTCTCGACTTGTTAACTATATTTATAAATATTCATTGACCATATGAGAGAAGCGAAAGTAAAAGCATATCGTGAAATTCTCATATCATAACTGTTTCAAATGATATATCATAAATATTTTTATTATTTCTCTTGTAATAATCCTGATATATTTACATGAAATATACCAAATTTCCTACCAAAATTATCAGTTGAAAGGTTTGCTTATAAAAAGTTATTTCTTCCATACGTCATAGTCAGCCTATAAAAGGGAAATTAATTCGAGATCAGTTCATTATATCCAGTGTATTTTAGAAACACTTTAACAAAACATTTAAAAGTTCTCATTGAAGTTCTTACTTTTATTTATCATCTCAATATAATGAACTATTTTAATTAAAGTGTTATTATTACTTTAATCAAAATAGTTCCTTTATAGCCTTATTTTGATTTAATGAAACTCGTAAAATGCAGTTATAAAACAGCAGAAATTATTAAATGAAATTTTGACGCGAGATTTCTTTATCATCATAAAGTAATAAAAATTATAATGAAACATAAGTTAAGCCTATAATGTGTTTGACTGTGAACAAAAATAGATTATGTGAGTATTAACTGTTCGGTTACCAACGCGGTGCTAGATAACGTATGTGTATAAACTAAAAAGATAAAACCATATTCAATTCTTAGAATCAAAGCAGCATTCTCTGAATAATATTTTAATTAGAGTTATGGATAGCAAGTCTTTGAATTAGAAGGACACGATGTATAAGATTATAATAATTTAAAGCAAAAATAATTAGAAAATATTTTTTAACAAATCTGAAGTTAAAATTAAATTATTAAAGTAAAAGAATATATGTAGAATAATGGCTGTGACATCCAGAGATTTAAAATAAGGAAAGCCCCCTTATAAAACAAGGAACGCGGAAAATGTTGAAAAAAATATCATTCTTAAATTATTCAATAAGACGTCTTTAAATACATTTAAAAGATAACAAAAACATAAAAAAATTAATGACGCATAAAAAGAAAAATAATGTTTAGAAACAATATAAAATATAACTAAGCAGCATTATTTGCTATTTACCATTCGTGATAGAATAGAAAGAAAATCTTTCCTTGAATAAATTTTACAGTTAAGCAATGCATTTTCATAAATTCGATTCTATGATTTTTCAAATTATATCTTAATTAAAAAGGAGAAAAAATGTTATTATTAATTTAAATTATTTTCTTTAAGATTTGGAAATTAATATATAAAAATCAAGTAGAATGTTTTTACAGTTGTAAATTTTTTGACAATTTTTAAATGAATGTTTTCATTGTTTTGTTATATGATTTTTTAACTTACTTTGTAATAAATATTGCAATTTAACAATACTAAAAGATGTTTCTCTCTTTTCGAGAATTTCTTCCAAATTTTCATACTCTTTTATAATCTCACTACATTCTTCTTGCTTAATTTGTAATTATTATCCCCTCATAATATGATAAGTCTTATTTTTAAATAAGTAAGTTAGCTCATTTTCTTAAAAAAAATAATAATTCACCCTAAAACTTACTGCGCTGAATATATTTTATGAAGCCTTAAAAGGATTCTTAACGAACTGAAAAGCAAAATGTCTTTCGTAGAAAAAGTGACTTGTAAATGGAAAACAAATTATAAAAATATAATTTTCTTTTCTTTTTTGGTAAAATATATTTAGATTTTTATTTACTTATCAAAGTTAAAAATTTTTGTAAATGTATTTCATTTTTCTGAATAAACAATGTTTAATGAGAAATTTTTGAAAAATATGTAAAATAATGTGCAAAGGATTTTAATAGAAAATATTATATATATATATATATATATATATATATATATATATATATATATATATATATATACTTATACATATATATATTTTATACCTGGTACAAGGAAGTAACAAGTTTGATGGAATAATTTTTAATATGAAAATTTAAAGTCTTAATCGATTTATGTATATTCGTGCGGGACTTGTTTTTTTCTCGCTGAATTGATAATAATTGAAATTGACATACAGCTAACTGTTGTATGTTATCCCAAAGTGTTCAGAGTAATATTTTCATTAAACTTACCCCTAAACCTTTTATCATTTTTGCTGTATAATCCTGTATTTAACCAAAAGAAGATATATTTGCCAGACTATCTTCAGAAAAAGAAATTAAAAGTTCTGTCTACAGAACTGAATGGACTATGTAGCTAATGACATAGCTAAAGATCGTAACGATTATTTTTATGTTTGTCGGATATTGTTGGTAAACATTTTGCAGCTGTGGGATTCCATATATTGTTATTCCTAAATGAAATTCTCATTAAGTCTAAAATCTATATTATTTTGTGCCATTAAGTCTAAAATCTAAATTGTATTGTGTAACAAAACATTTATATTTATTATTCTCTAATTTTTCAGTAACACTTTTCATTCATTTATTTTTAAGTAAAATTTTAAAGTTTTCTATATAAACACATAAAATATTCTTTTACACTTTCAACATTAAATATTACTATAACACCAGATTTTTTTCTCCATATTCAAATCAATCACTAAGTAAACAATGTGTATTAAAAACTTCTATATATAATTTAAAGGTTTCTTACTTTTTATAATAGTTATAAAATTTACAAATATTTAAAATATAGAATGCAACAAAAGAGAGAATTTTATAAAAACAATTTAATTAGTAAATTTTTTAAAGTAAATATTTCTGTTAAAGAAACAATTTTGATATTTTCAGATATTTATATATTTAATGAAGCAAATTATATTTCTCTGTGTTATATATATATATATATATATATATATATATATATATATATATATATATATATATATATATATATATATATATATATATTATATTATTGTGTCTTGTAAACTATCCTTTAGAAAAATCTTTTATATATTTTTCAGAACAAACTAGTAAATAAAAAACTTTAAAAATACATGCATTTTGAAATTCTTTTTTGTATTAATCGTATTGATTTATGTGGGATTTAGATATTTCCATGAAACTATATTTAATTCTGTAAATTTCAAATTTACAAACAGCCTAAATCATTATTATAATCCCAAACTTTCGCTTGAGAAAATTAAGCTGCTGCTTTTTTTTTGAAAATTTAACGTAGAAAGATTTTATTTTGTTGATTTTCAACCGATATTTGTTTCATAAAAATAACATTCTCTAGCTATTCTATACACCAGGCTGATAATGAAGATATTTTCCTAATATATTAACTAATACTGATTTATTCTCCAAAAAAGGGGAGTACTTCGAGTTCGATTTCTAAAACATTATTTTTCTTGCTTCGTGGCATAAAAAATCAGCTTCAGACGACATTATTAAGGTTAGTAGATAAGAAGTTATTCTTGACAGAGAACGTTTCGATAAGATATTGCAGTCTCAGTAACACCATAGGAGAACGATACGGGGATTGCGGACAGATATCTAAGTCTTTTAACTTCTGTTATTAACTATGTTATCTGTTCCCATCTAGCGAATTGGCCATATTATAGCAAATTTTGATTATGCAAATAAATGATGTAACCTACAATTTAGGAGAAAGAAATATTCAAACCCATTTTCAATTTCTAAGCGAATTTTAGATTTTCTTAAAGAACTATAATCATTTATATATTTATAAATATTTATATAACTGTTATTGAGTGTAAATTTGATGTCGCATTTGTTATTAAGTTAGTAAGAAAGGAAGAGTATATAAACATTATTAAATAAAAATGGAGAGGGTATTAAAAATATTAGTTGGAACAGTAAAATACATTGTGAACAGTAAATGAAAAAAAAATTAATTGCTAATTATTATATTTTATTGTTTTAATATTAAGCTATTTATAAAAGCATTTATTTTTATTTACATTGATGATTTTATTTCAAGCTATCATTTCAATTAATTTGTAAAATGATTTGCTAGCTTGCAATACTAACTAACGTAACTCTGTATTGCTATTATTATTTATTTTATTTATAATTGTATTGCTTTAACTCTTATAACTGTAATGCTATAATTATTTATTTTATTACTTATATAAATAAAAAACCATTGTGATATAATATTAATATCATGCATAACTAAAGATAAATATGATTACTAAAATAAATATGAATCACATTACTTTATCTTCAAAAAGGCTTTAATTTTTAATGAGTAAAAATTTAAATAACATTAATTTTATCTTTGATTACAAATATCAAAGTAATCAATTACAAATGTGTATTTATTTATTACAATTTGAAGTTATTTATAATTAGATATAATTTAAATATTTGGAACTATATATAAATCGAAAATTAGAAGCAGATAAAAAAATTAACTCTAAACTTAATTAAAATTAGAAAACAACTATGCATTTATTTACTTTTTTTATCTTCCTTTATTTTATATTTCCAAATTTTATATAACCCGTAAATAATTGAGTAAATATAAAACAGCTTTATATAAAAATAATACAAAATCTTATAAAATACAAGAATATAAGTCATAATTAGACTTTGATTTAGATAAAAGTGTTTTTTATCATTTCCATATTTATTTCAATCTAGAAATTGTGTGAATAATACTTTTAAAATAATGTATTAATAAGTAAAAAAAAAAGTAAAAAATTTATGCATATTTTTTAACTTATTTTGAAGTGATTTAGTCATCTTATATTGAAATTTGCTAAGTATTTCAGATTTAAGGATTTAAATTTTTAATTTTTTAAAGTTATTTAATTTCAAATTATTAATTTTCAAAAGTACTTAATAAATTAAATTTTTTATAATTATTATTTTAATAAGTAAAAATTTATACATACTTTTTTAAGTTACTTTAAAGGGATTTGGTCATCTTATATTGAAATTCGTTAAGTATTTTATAATTAAGTATTTAAATTTCTAATTTCTTAAATTTATTTTACTTCAAATTATTAATTTCTAAAAGTTCCTAATAAATTAAACACTCTTTAAAAATTATTATATTCTTAAAACACATCAAATTTTTACAGTTTTTATGAAGAATTTTGGAAAACAAAGTATTTTACTTTTTTGGTTTTATAAATGTTTCATTCATTAATTTGTATTAAATTAAAATCGAACCCTCACCCTTGAACTAATTTATTCTTCTTTAAAAATTAAATCTTGAAAATATATTCAATAATGTTTAAGGAAGTTACTGAATTGCTTCATTCGTGAAATATTTTAAAACTATTTCTTAAAAAATAACTTTCCTAGCATTGTATGAGTTCCATTCTATTTATGAAACTTTCTATTTTAAAAAGATTTTTAAATTGAATTTATTCTTTCGCTTGAGATTTCTCTACAGTTTAAGTCTTATATATTATTTTCTGAGTCATTCCTTCTAATTCAAAAATAAATTTCTTCCAAGAATTTTTAACTAAAACATTCTTATTGCTTAAAGTTCTACGCTATAACTTTTAAGCTCTAATTTTTTATTCTAAAAAAAGGAGAATATTTATATGCTCTTATATAAATAAATAAAGTAAGATATTATATTATGTGTCCATAAGCTTAATTTTGAAAATAAATTCATTCAATTTGTTCTGTATAACAATGAAATAATATATAGTTCCAAATAAAGCCAAGCATTTTTCTGTATCTGTAATATTCTTTCTTTCAAAAAATTTATAAATTTGTTTAAATGTCACTATAAAAAGTAAACGCCTACTTTAACACAAGTAATACTTGAAATCTTAAAAATAAACAGAAAAGAAAATGTTATTTAAAAGTTTCCATAAAGAACTTTTTTCCCCTTTGCAAAAATGTTTCCGGTTAGTCCTTTGCAGAAGAAAAGCAAAAAAAAAAAATTCTTCTTTTTGAATTACTTTTTAGCTAACTCAACACGATTTCTCATATAAGTGTAGTAGCTGTAACAAAAACATTTTCCTCCAAGAAATCTGTTAAGAAAGGAATAAAAGTGCAATACACACATTGAAATTACTTTTGTTAAATCTAAAGTCAAACTCTTTTCAATAAATGAGATTTGCTTTAGAATAAATTTCCTAAAAATAAATTTTCATCATAAAATGTTATGATTTTAACATACTTTTGTATTAAAAATAAATTTGCTTACATCTTAAAAGAACAATCTTATAAAATATTCATAGAATAACTGATAAACACTTTTATCAGAATAAAATCGTAACAGAGAATTATTCTTTAAGTAACATAGTTCGTTTTAATTTTCAATTTTTAAGAAATCTAAAATTATTGACTTAAAGAAACATAATGTATATAGACTAATACTACAATCATAATAATACAATTTTTTTAACTTTTTAAAAAACATTTTATTTCAAGATGTTCTCAGAAATATCGAATAAAATTATGCTTTTTTTATCTATTTCCTGAAGCATACTGTTCAATTTACATTGCTTATAAATTTTTAATTAAACATTTTTACTCATGAAATTTATGAAAATGATATAAAAATTGGTAAAGATTAATTTTATGCATCTTAAAATTTATATTTTAGAAAATAGATAAATTTTACTATTCTATGCTAAACTGTTGTGATATCGTGCAAAATTTCAACAGATTGATGCATATAAACGTCAAAATATAAAACCCACTTTCAAAGAAGGTTTGTTAAATTAATTTTAATTATAAACACTATAATAATTCATTTCGAATCTTAAAAACTTTCTTCTTCTTAAAAAATATTTTGAAATCAAGAAAATTGAAAAATTATGAATAAAAAATTATTCTAAGTAAACTTAATACTTTTAGGAAAGCAAACAAAATATTATATTTAGCTTAAAAAATTTAAAAAATAAAAAAATACACTCCAAACTAGACCAAAATTATGTAATTACTTGCAATTACAATTTTAACTTTAGACGATACTCCTAAGTTAAATAAATTCATCTGGATTTATAAATAAATTTTCTAAATGAAATTTCAAAACTGTTTTTAAAATAAAGGACTAAACCATAAGTAGCAATTAAAGTAAATTAAATTTCGAAATGGTAAGCAAAATTTTATATTTTTTGAAATTTATTTAATGAATTAGACGAAAATAATAATAAATTTATTTGGAAATTAAAAAATAATTTGATAAATTTATTAATCCAAATAATTAAAAATTATTTGGAAAATTTATTAATAAAATTTATTTGGAAATCAATATTCTTAACACGGCCCGTTGAAAGTTTATAAAAAGATTGAAACTTTCAAAAGCAATGCAAAATAAATCAATCAGATTTTATTTTCAATTTGTACATTAAAGTAAAACTGGGGAGAGTAATTAAACTGTAAATAATGCAAAAGAGTTTATTATCTGAAAAATATATGTTTGGTTGATTTAATCATCACATTTAAAACTGTTGTTAAGTTATACTTTAGTATAACCTATTAAATATATCTCCTAGAGCTAATAGTGCATTAACATTAATTAGTCATAGATTGACTTCGCATGGATCTGGGAATAATTTGATGTTAGTTTTATAACTTAAGAGTAATTGAAAAATAAATATCACTTATGTTTTTAATAAAGCTTTAATGCAATGAAGTATATAAAATATGATGTTTGTCAATTTCATCACAAGATAGATATTTGCTGATATTAATCATACTAGAAATAAGATGGGATTCTTTTAAAACTAATTTTAAAACTTCTTTACAGAAGATTTTGTTGCATTTTAGATGTTTGATCATCGTGCTTCTACTATGAATAAAGGATAAGATATATTATGTAATGATCGCATATATGATACACATAGTGTTTATTGAAATCCTGGGTGAATTCCGTAACACAATATACTTTTTGAAGTTTGTTGCAAATTGAAGAGAATGTCAAATGTAAGACTCTAGGATGTTCTTTAAATATTCATTTAAAAGAAAGTTGGCTATATATTCTTAGATTTACCTAAACGTTTCTTAGGCATTTAGCTAAACTTTTCATAGATTTACTTAAACTTGTATCATTTTTGCTAAAATCTGCAGCATATATCCTGTTTTAGAAAATACTTTTTTTACTATCAAGTACAAGACACAAATTTACGAGGAATTATTTTTTCATTTCACTGAACCTTAGTTTTCCTCAAATTACTATTACTAATGATCTTTTAAAAAAGGAAACTGTTTGTGTGTTTTCATTACAGTTTGTCAAAAAAATTGGGAAAACATGAAAGAAGACGATTTTAACTTAAATCGTTGATCACAACCTATTAAGATAAGTTAATCTCTTTGGAATTTATTTATAGCTATATATATATATATATATATATATATATATATATATATATATATATATATATATATATATATATATTAATTTAAAGCAAAAAATATAAATATATATCAAGTCAATACAGAAAATACAATATAATAGGAAATCTAACCAGGGCAAAAGCAACTAAAGAAAGATTTGCCAATATAAATAAGATAAAATTTGAAAAATATAAAATTGGAAAATGACTAAAATATATGAAACAAATGAAAAGAAGAAGGCATAGGGACCACGTCTTCATCAGGAGGGAGATGGTCAGCTATGCAAAAAGAAAGAACACTCTTTTCTGGCAAGCCCGATGGACAGATATCTAAAGATATTCGAGCAATTTCCCCAAAGAGTTAGGTAAAATATATGAATAAATATAAATGCAGAAAATTAGAAATACCAATAAATGAAACATAAATGCAGAAAATTAGAGATATTCACATAAATGAAACATACATACGTACAGTTAAAAAATATATATATAATGTCAAAGTCATCAAATCAGTTTGAATTTATATATGAAAGTAGTATGAGAGTTGCCAAAAGTAATTTTGAAATTAGAGTAGAGAAGTGTTGCCAGGATTAATTAGAATTAAAAGTTAAAGTGGTTTAGAAAAAAGTATAAATGTAGGTATTTTCAGGTTTCTTGTAAGAACTTCAATGCTTGGGTGGCCCTACTGTAGTTATAAAAAGTACGCATTACTTCAATCTTACAAGCGATTCCCTACTTCCTACATATTTTAAAATAAAATTAATTGGAATATAATTATTTAGGTGAGCTATCAGGCGTTTAATTTGATTTTTAGTTGATTCATAGTTGTTACAGATATTATAAATGCGATTAAGTTCATTAATTATAACGTTCCTGTATATTTTTAAAGAAATATTTGAGTTCCAATAAATTAACTTATTAACATGAAAATTAAATTGATTTGTTTTGTCGAATACATCAATATACGTAGTAGAATTATCAATAGTGATAAATAAATCCAAAAATTCTGTTTTAGTATCAAATAAATTAGTTTAGAAATTAGAGAAAGTTAGAGAAAGCTCTTCAGGGTAAATAGTTTTAGAAATATATTTAAATTTTAATTTGTTGAAAATAATGAAATAATCTATGTATCTGAAAGCAAAAGGATATTGATAAAAGAAGTTTTTTCAAAATAATGTAGAAATAAATTTGCCAGTGTCGTGGAAAATTTGGATCCGTGTGGAATTCCATATAATTAATCATTTAAAAATTAATTTAAATATTATAATTAATTAAATATTTCTTATATATATATATACATATATATATACACATACATACACACACACACATATATATATATATACATATACATACACACATATATATATACACATACATATATGTATATATACATACATATGTATATATATGTGTATATATATATATATATATATATACATATAATTGCTGTTGAAATTTAGAGAATATACGTGCTTTTGCTTAAGCATTCTCCATCAATTTGACCACTTTTCTGATGGGAGACTCATAGCTATGATCTGAATCTATTTATTAAAGTTACAAATTTGAATTTCATTTATTTTGATTTCCGGTTAATCTTTTATTATCCTATTAGTTTTGTTCTGTTAACTTTTATTATTGTATTCTTGTTTAAATTTCATAAGAAAATTTAAAGTTATTGAAACTTTAGGGAAATGTCTTTGACCTGATTCAAAGTATTAATGGTAATATGATTTACATTAAAGATCAACATTTTTACGTTAGTTATAGTTGTTTTAAAATCACAATATTTATCAACATAAAATTGTTTTCTGTTGAAAATTTCAAATTTTAGTTTGTTTTGAATATTTGAAGAAATATAACTAATGAAATTAAAATATAATAATTAAATATATTAATGTGTGTGTGTGTTTTAGATTTATTCCAAATAATTGTATAAATACATAATCTTAACTTCCATATATTTTGAAATTATATCTACATGCATAAAAAATCAATTAATCTGTGTTACCTTAAGCATTTATAAGCTTTGCAGATTAACTCCTCATAAACGGTCTAACGTAGAGAATAATTAAAATTAAAAACAAAATTTCTCGATGTTTGCGTGAATATAAAATTAATCATTCAGTAAAAATTCATGTTTCATTTTGATATAAATATAGTTAATTTCAATGAATATGATAATAGAAATATTAACTAACCTTTCTGATGCCGATTTCTCATTAATGAATATCTATGATGGATTTATTGTGCTGCACGAGTAATAATAAAGTTCTTTCAATGTATTCATTCTGTAAGAAATTTTCAATTGATGTCAAATCAAAATATTTAATTAAAAAAAAAAAAAAAAAAAACAGATTTGACTGATGAAAGACAAAATAATTCCATTTTTTTCTATTACTCGTATAATTGATAAACTTATTGATGTAATTACTAACATTTCGTGAAAACTTAAAACACGTTCTTTGAAGTTAGGAAGATAATTTTTTAAATGTAAAATATGTTAAATATTTTTAACAAAAGTTCACCGTGGAAAGACAGAAAAAAAGGGAACCTTATATCTTACACGGTTTTTTTCTACCTGTATTAATTTTTTTAGACGTCAGTTTTAAAAGGAAAGACAAAACCGTGTGTCCCTGTCCTTGAAGCGAGCAGAGTAAGTGTGCATAACAACTAAGCAACTTTACTATAAATTTAAGGGAGTGTTTATGACTGCTTAAATAAGTTATAAACACTACAAATACACAGATATTTGAAATGAAATATAGTAAATTAGCTGAAGAGCTTCATTCACTTAAAAATTTTTCTTCTATCCATTCAAATGTTTTAAATTCAGGCTCAGAACAAAACATACATTATATTTTATTCATATAAATAACATTTTATCTACTGAGACTCAAAAGTTCAAATTTAACTATAAAATTCTTATAGCAGTTCATTTTTAACCACAGAAAGAGTAATAATTTTAAAAATTAAATTTACTGTTTACATTTCAAATTTGCTTTAAGCAGTGTTTGTTTAACAGAATAATTAATTAATAGTTCCATTAGTTAAATAAACATACTTTGTTTAACTTAGTTCAAATTTGCTGTTAGAAATTCAGATAAAGTACATTTGTACAATGTTGCATATATATATATATATATATATATATATATATATATATATATATATATATATATATATATATATATATATATATATATATATATATATATATATATATATATATATATATATATATATATATATATATATATATATATATATATATATATATATATATATATATATATATATATATATATATATATATATATATAAATCTCATTCATTAAAGAAAAAAAATTATAAATGCATACATGCATAAATAAACATTGATACATATAATTGTATTAATTATTAAAGCATCCCGTAATTGATAAAAATTATCTCACTGGATCTATTTAATTTTTAATAGTGTTCAACCACGTAATTTGTTTTAATTTACCATTAAATCAATAAACCATCTGCTTTTGCATTCATATAAGTTTGAGTATTTTGTCATCGTTATTATTTTAAGTTAGTTTTATACTCGAAATTATTATCAAACATTAAAATTCACCTATTAAAATATTATTTAATTTTTCTTTATTGAATATCTTTTCTTTAATTTTAAAATTTATGTATTCATAGAGAATGATTTCATAGTACATATTTTTACTTATTACAATTTTTATTGATGATTTAAAAAATTGAATACGCCTTGCATATATACATTATTTCGGTTAAATCTAGAAATTAAAAATTTTTTTATGAAATAAATATTAAATATACTTTTACATCGAATGAGTTTTTCAATTAAAAATGTTGTTTGTTATTTCGATTATATTTAAGATTTTGTAATAAAGTTTGCTTTATTTTTACGCGAATTCAAATTATGTTAGAAAATTTGCATTTACCTTGATTTCAATAGAATATAAACTCTTGAAATTCCTTTCAATAGAAGTATAGAAGTGTTATATTGAAAAGAATACGCATTTTTCTAGGAAATGTTATTTTAGAATTTTTGATAAAAAATTAAGTGTATAGCATTCAGTGATCAAAGTAATGTAGTGGTTTTTTTTTATTTTTTTGATTCACTAAAAGAAATTTATATGAAAAAAACGAGATCTTTCATAATATTTAAATTTTCCCGGGATTTATATTAGATGCTAATTTTTTTCGATTGTTTATATTAATTTAAATAATTTTTCGTCAGATTACGTAATCCTACAAATTTAGATAAATTGATTGTAATTGTAAATCAGCTATGTGTGTGATTGTGTTATGTATTAACAAATTGAAGTAATTTGCATATGAATCACAGAGAAAGATAGTTTTTCAGAAGTAAACAACTTTCTTTTATGAGAATAAAAAAAAAAAAAACACTTTACGCTTCGTGAATTGCAGCAATTGTAATTTAATAACTTTTACTTAAAGTTTACAATTTCTTAAAAGGGTTTCATTGAATTATGCAAAGATTGTGGTTGACTGCTAGCTGAGTGGTTAGCGTTCCTGACACGTAGACTGTTGGTACCAGGTTCAAATCCCGGTTACGGCATGGGAGTTTCTTTCTCTCTGTGTTTCTTTGTCCTTTCTTCTGGTATGAATGTGACCCACCCCTTGTGGTACTGTGGCGTGGATAATGCTACTCGCCTGCGTGTCTTGATTCATTGATGTCTACCTCTTAATGATAAATGAATACATGTTCCTGGCCTTGTTGCGGAGAAAGGTTAGGCACTCAAGTGCCCGCCATTGTTAAAGAAAAAAATAGGTTTCAGCGATACTTTAAAAATAATAATCATGAAAATATTTACTTTCTTTCAGTCTAACACGAAAAGAAAAATTTTGTCGTTAATTACTTAAAAATTTTTTTGTCTTACTCAAAAGATAAAAACTTTATTTAATTCATGAAAGAAAGTAAGTTAATGTTGAACAATGTATATAATATATTGAAAAAGAGCTAGAGTCGTAATTATTTTTCTATACATCATAATATCAAAAGATGACGCATCGTTCGGCTTTTATCATAAACTTCTGATTATTAAATACTAATAATTAGTTGAATTTTAAGCGATGCGTTTCTCGTGCATTAGAAAAAAAAACGCAAATATTGTTTATAAAATAATCTTCTGAAAACAAGTTGATTAAATACAATGATTAAATTATAAAGTTATATCCTTTAACACTTTACTTTATTTTAAAAATACTGTATTCCCCTGGATAACATTGTTTTTATTTTATTTTATTTTATTTATTTATTTATTTATTTTTTTTTGGAACTTCTTTTCCATAAAAGTTTTAAATTATCTTGAACAATGCGAATTTATCTTAGAAATTCTGCTTAAAAATTATTAGTTATAGGAATATGCACAACATATAGCAAATAGTTTATTTTCATTGCCATATGAAAACTGCTAAAATGAAACAATTTACTGTCAATAATGGTACATCACTCTTGAACAAAACAATGTAGTATTTTTCTGTTGGGATTTTCCAAGGCATTCGTTTTAAATATATTTATACTGCAGACAATTATTATTTAAATGCAAGTGTGTTGAATGTGAGATTTGCTTTCTCTCTGTATCTCTTTACTTACAAAAAAAAGCGGGAATTCGCATCAGATAATAATGCATAAAAATGAAAATATTATTAAAATTTGGGTAATAGTTAAGGTCTTCGTAAAAAAGATTTTGGTAGAAAATTTATCGAAAATATAAAGAGTATCTAAGAAATGAAAGCAGTACTTAGAACAAGAATAAATGAATCATATTTGATTGTTTTAAACAAACTCGAAAGTTGTTTCAAATACTTAAATAAATAATATTAAAAAACAAGATTATTTAAATAAGTTGAAAAAAATATTAGTTCACAATGAGTGAAAACATTTATTTTCAATAGTTGAATGTTTTGTGAAAATTTATGTTCAAATAAAGTATTCAGTATTTATTCGAAAAAAACAAAGTGATTTATCAAAACTTTATTTAAATTAATCTGTTATGTTTTTAAAAAAACGATATTTCTATTGCATCTTCTGACAAATAAGTTAGCCACAATAATTTACGTTTTTTTAAAATTATTTAACAGTCATTTTACACTGTTAGATATGTCTGTTATATTTCTAGATATATTATAAACGATTTGTCATTATAAACTTTTCAGACACATGACTAAACTGTTGATAAATTCAATTCTCTGTAAAATAATAGATTGAATTCCTGATAATGATATTAGACCTGCATATTAATAAAACCTTATACAAGTTGACACAGAAGTTGGTTTTATGATAAGACAAGAATTATATAACTATATATTTATTACTCCTTTATGTAACACTCTCATAATATTTAAAAATTGAGATTGTTCTGGGACACTTTTAAAAGGTCTCATTCATTAACATGTTTTAGTAATACAGTAATCAGTAATGCAATTTTAATATATCTCAATCAAGTATATCATGAAACTCACTCGTAGGAGAAAGTGATACCCCAGCGTAGGCTGTCACTGGAAACCATAGATTATTCATGTAGGTACAGTATTTCCAAAATTGGTTAGATTAATAAAATACTTCTTCTTCTTTTCAATCTCCATGTCTAGAAATATACTAGACGAAGTCCACGAGTCCATTTACTTTCAGGAAGTCGAAAACAAGCGTAGGAGACTTATATAGGTCCTCAAGAGACAACCCCAGGTATTTAAGGGCATGTGCCGGTGATGACGGTTCATTTTGACATTTTGGACAATTCAGTTGAACCTTGAGACCTCTCTCGAATCTAAGTCCTTTCAGGTTCCCACTAAAGAATCGAGAAAATGTTGTCTGAACATATCTATCGCAATCAAAAGCAAAGGATCTTCCAGGACAATCTGCTTGATACCAGGAATGGCTCGGGGGAACGAGCCAAATTCGCCTGTCAGCATGTCTTCTAATGGAATACAGTTCAAGATATGTCAGGGAATCATAACTCATGGGTGGAGGAAAAGGGCAGCTTCTGTAAGTCGTGAGACCCGAGTACCAAAGGTGACTCGGGTCTCACGACTAGTCGTGAGACTCTAGTCGTGAGACCCGAGTACCTGACTGTGATACTAGTAGGCTTTAGCTGGGTAAAATGGAATAGCCTTCATACGTTGGGTTGTCCTACCAGGAGTAAACATTCGCAACTATTCCGCCCACTGACACCCTTTCGCCACGTCTAGGCAGCCTACAGGACTAGAGGGGGACAAAATACTTAGAATCACGTACAAAAAAGAGTCGAAAAGGCGTTGTTTAATTACATTTCCAACCCTTGGTGGAATGTTTAACAGAAGAAAGTAAAATCTTACTTCCTTTTTTCACATTTTTTTAAAAATTATTTTTATATTACAATCAAGTAATTAAAGAAAATAGGGACACTTTCTAAAGATATATTTTCATTTTTAATGTGCACATAAATATCAAAAATGATTTAGGTCAAAGTTGATAAATCGATCTACAAACTTTACAAATCGGAATATTATGCCTATTCACTATTAGTAAGCAAACAGTCAATTTTTTGTAAGGCAGTAAATTGAATTTATTCATAACTTTGATATTTTTAATAAATAGAGTAATTCTTATAAATGTTTTATAAATGTTTCCATTAATATTATAATTAACTTTAAAATCCCTAATTATACGTTTTATTTTAATTATAATAACTAAATATTAGTTAATAACTAATTTTGTTTCATATTAACGTGCAAATCCCTCACATATTTCATTATATTAAGTTTATTTTTATTATTTAGTACACCTGGGTTTCAATATTTATGCAAAATTTAATCATTTCAATTAAACAATAGATATTAATCTTATAAGATTATATCAAATACTTATAAAACTTCCCGAAATAAGCTTTCCTTTCTAAACTCTTTGAGATTATTTACATTTTTATTTTCTCATGTTTTAAGAAAACATGAAAAGTTTCTTAATGTTTTATAGAGAAAATTCAAAGTTTCTTCACTTTCTTTTCAATGTTTTGGCAAAAGACAAGTTTATCTTTCTGCTAAAATAAAGCAGCATTTTGAGAATATACTACGTTAACTTAAAGTATATGATATTCCCTTTTATGTGTGAGAATTGATGCAACTGGCAATTTCTTTATTAATTATTGATAACTTTATCTTTTCCTTTCATTTTCCAAATAATTAGTTCTAAGTCAATCATAATGACAGTAAAAAATATATAATTAAATCTGAAGCCTTTACTTTCATTAAGATAAGTGTTTCACAAATGAATTCTCCTTTATATTGCACATATATATATATTTTAGAATAAAGTAAATATAACTAGAAAAATGCCATAAATAATTTAATCTCTTTTTGATTTGATAAAAATTAAAATTCTTTTAATAAATATGGATTGAGATTCGATTGTATGAAAACATTTAAAATATAAAGTGTTATAATTTATTGTTTTCAATATTTATATTGAGTAATTATGATAAAATCCTTATGGAAAAACTATCTTTTGAAATTAATAATCTTATCTATTGCATTAGAATATTCGTAACTTTCCCAATTTATAACATTAAATAATTATTTAACAAAATATGCGTAGAATACTAACAACGGATTTTATCCAATTTCTGTTAACGATCAAGTTGTCTATAAAGAAAGGTTTAAAATCTAAATTTTATTTGGTGTCTTTTATCATAATTTTTAAGACGAAAACTTTAGAATCTGTTTTAAAAATTAATTTGTTATGCGAAAATCATTTGTTAAATTTCAAAGGACAAGCTAAATTACTATAATTATCAAAATCTATTAAATTTGTTTCCTTAAATTGAATAAGATGTGAAAATGGTTGGAGAATTTTTATTTTATATAGTTTTAAAAAAAAGTAATTTCAATATTTTACTTTCTGCGTTCAACATTTTATATATTTCATAACATATTATTGATTGATAGAAATTCAACTTTATCTAAAAATTTTAATGGAATATTAGTTTAATAAAAATTATCATTTGTTTTCATCAGTTCAATCCTCATTTAAAATTCATATAAACAAGCATCGAAATTTTTTAATTTTAACTGTTAAATAGCATTTTTTTTCAGCATGATTCTATTCAATTGATAAAAGTGTTATGCTTGTCATAAGGTGGTTATGATTTATTACTTGACATAAAAGAGAAAAGCCTTTTAATATGAGCATGTCAGCCACTGTCTGTTTTTCCTTAAATATAATATTAGAAATATAAATCATTATTCTAGATCTAATATCGATAAAGCATGTGATTAAGCATCGATTAAGTTTAATCATGTGGAAAAAATTTTTCTTTTTCTCGCGTATTTTAAGCGGTTTTTCATTTGGTCAAAAATAACTCATACTGTAATTTTAATTCTATTCAAACAAACGATAATATAAATTAAAAATTGTTTTTTTAAATAAATTATGATTACTATTCGTAAAATTTCAATTTAAAACTGATTTTTAATTTTAAAATTTCCATTAACATGTGTTCTATTTCTATTTTATATTCTATAAGATTCTTGTGATATTCTATTCCCACATAATTCAACAGGAAAAAACATTTATTTCAAGATATATAATATTGTTTTGATTTTATGTAAAAGAATTTCTTTAAATTGGAAATTTTGTTTCAATCTTTAAATATAAGAACTATGTCTGAGAAGCGATTAATATATGTATTTTTAAATAGTTTTAAATAATAAATTTCACTTTGATTTTTATTGATTTTATACATTTCAATGCGTTTTAAACAGAAACTAACTCAAAAATTACATAAGTTTCTAAGAAAATTTTTATTCTTAATTCAAATGTTTTATTTTGTCATTAACAAATTATAAATGCAATGATAATATTTTCTGCTTCTTTAAATATTTGTAAATATCAGTCTATTTAACGAACTTTACAATTGTTTCATAAACTTGAATATTACTCTTTGAAATTTTATTGATGAGGAATTTATAATCCATGACTTAACACGGGAAAACAGGGAAACATAAAGCTCCATAAAGAAAATCACTTTTATTTAATTTTGGATATTAATCTAGTTTTATTAAATGTTTTTTTAAGAAATATTGATTTTAGATATTTTACATTCTGCATTAATCAAAGGATTGAATATTCAATAACTTTCATTATTTCATTCTTCAACAACATAAAATATGGAAACTTTCGCTTTGCAGAGGGCTGATCACAATCAATGAAATTCGAATTTATAAGATAACTTAATCATGGTGAGCTTATAAAATTGCCTTTCATTTTATTTGTTGTTAAAAATATGCAAATAAAAAGTATGTAATTTCTTTAAAAACTATGAAAGATTTTATTTTCATTTTAAAATTACATTTTTAAAAGAGTCATAAATTTTTAAAAAATGTAAGAATTGTTAGTTTAATATTATTTTATGGAAATAGTAAAGTTTCGTCAAAACATTTTCAGTGTTTCAGTAAATTAAATATTTTTTCCGTGAATGTTTATACACTACTGGCCATTAAAAATGATACACCAAGAAGGCAACATGCTACAGACGGGAAATTTATACGAAAGGAAGAAGGTGCTGTGATATGCAAATGATTAGCTTTTTAGCGCATTCAGACAAAGCAGGCGCCAATAGCGACCCCTACACTGTGTTTAAATGTGGAAATTGTTCAGCCGGTTCCTCATACACAAAGTGCATTTGAACGTTGTTGCCTGGTGAAAAGTATTTGTGATGCCTCGTGTAAGAAGGAGAAATGCGTACCAGCACGTTTCTGACTTTGATAAAGGTCGAATTATAGCGTACCGGGATTGCGGTTTATCTTATCGCAATATTGCTGCTCTCGTCGGTCGAGATCCAATAACTGTAAGCATAATATGGAATCGATGGTTTCAGCACAATGATGCGGAACGCCATTCGGGATCTCAACAGCTACCTATCATTAGCAGCCTATAAGACAGGCATATTATCCGCATGACCATAATGGATCGTGCAACCACGTCACGAGCCGTGAGTCAAGAAACGGGGTCGTTTGGAAGACAACAAGTGTCTGCACTAAGAGTTCGACGACGTTTGCAGCAGCATGGACTCTCAGCTCGGAGACCATGGCTGTGACTTCCCTTGACGCTGCGTCATAGACAAGAGCGCCTTCAATGGTGTGATCAACGACGAACCTGGGCGCACGAATGGCGAGACGTCATCTTTCCAGATGAATCCAGGTTCTGTGTACAGCATCATGATGGTCGCATCCGTGTTTAGCGGCATCGTGGTGAACGCACACTGGCAGGGTGCATTCGTCATCGTCATACTGGCCCATCACCTGGCGTGATGGTATGGGGTGCCATTGGATACACGTCTCGGTCACCTCTTGTTCGCATTGACGGTGTTTTGAACAGTGCACGTTACATTTCTGGTGTGTTACGACCCGTGGCTCTACCCTTTATTCGAGCCCTGCGAAACCCTACGTTTCAGCAGGATAAGTTTGAATCAATGCCCAGGCGTATAACTTCTGTTATTACTGCCAAAGGTGGTTGTTCTGGGTACTGGTTTCTCAGGATCTATATCCAGCCAAATTTTTTGAAAATTTAATCACTTGTTATTTCTAGTATAATATATTTGTCCAATAAATATCATCTTGTTATCTGTATTTCTTCCTGGTGTAGCAATTTTAATGGCCTGTATTGTAATATGTATTGTTGCTATACACTCAAAAAGAACTCAAACAGTAACAACAAAAAAGATCAAGATGTCATAGCAATGTGTATTTGCCAGGTAACACGCATTACAATTGTCAAATGATTGACATTAAGCTTCTTTATGTTATGGTGATGTGGGGATGATGATAAACTTAATAATTTGTGTAGTCACAAATGGTGGCTATTATCGATCCTCGGCATAGAGGCAATGATGCTTTGGATTTATCCTTGAGTTTTAGCAATCCATGCACCTTTCATTTATTGCGAATGTTGTGTAACAGAGGATGGTATTTCTTCTGACAGTTGTTATGCAAGCATTCATTGCGATTTATTTTCGATTGGTGATAGACTAGGAGGACAATCAGATCATTTAAGCAATTCAATCTGATAGGTTAAGATGAATTCTTGAACATTCCGTGCCACGTCTGGTCACGCATTATCCTGTAAGAATGTGGCTGGTGCAAACCGCTAAAAGAATGGAATGACCACATTCTTCAACACCTAACAGGGGTGGAGATGGCTGCTCAGTGTACTGGCAATGCGTATCAGCGACATAAAGGAGTGGAGTTCAGTACTATCTTAAACCACGATAACTGTTGCATGACCAATGTGGCAATGCATAACGCAATCTCTCACAATGGACGCCTTACTCATCCGCAAATGATGTCGAATGTTATGAATTAACACGGAAAGATGCGTGGCAGACTAATGGTAAGAAAAGATTGATTGATAGTCTGTTGTGCTACCCTTCCTAAAAGGGATTAGTGATCCATCATGGACATTATCTCTCTCAACACATAGAATGATGCAAAAAAGTGGCTGCAATCGATGCCATTGCCAACATTTGCACCCACTTATTTTCAACTGCACAACAACACCACAGTTATATATCGTTCTTTCTTTAAATCGTTAATCTATTTTCACTTTATATAGCATTTATAGATGAAACTACAGTTGTCCATGATATAAACGTGGACTGGAATGTTAACGATTTACATATCTCATCACCACAAACGGATGATGTAAACTTCACTTTAATTATATGCTTATTATCCACTGGAAGTTCAGGATGTTAACACATCTTCCACAAAAATTACAAACTAAGTATACAGGGTCAATAATTAAGGTTCAAATTCAAAATGACTATAAAAATTATTCTACTGATTATCATTCTTTTAATAGTTTACATAAAACAAATCATGGAATTGTGATTGCTATACAATGTTAAAGAAATTACCAACAAATGAAGATTGATCTGTGTTTTATCTCTAGGACGTGATAACCTCCATCACACTTGCTTAAACCTGGAACACTTTCCTAATGAGTAAATATATCATGAGAAGATTTACTATGAG
This sequence comes from Latrodectus elegans, assembly GCA_030067965.1. Lineage (NCBI taxonomy): Eukaryota > Metazoa > Arthropoda > Arachnida > Araneae > Theridiidae > Latrodectus > Latrodectus elegans. The sequence continues at coordinate 32,489,655 of CM057815.1, forward strand.
ATATGATGATAACACTTAAATTAAACGTTGTAACACTTAAAACAAACAGGCATTAAGAATTTATATAAATTAAAAATGAGAAAATTGTAAATCTTAAAATTAACTTTATATGTCTGATTGTAAAGAGGCTTAATTTTCTTTGATTTAATACGGATTTATCTACATGACAAAATGATAATATTTCTTTAATACTGTCAAAAGAAAACACTATCATTTGGAAGTTTATGATAAAAATATTCTGAAGTATCAGTTTTTTTTTAAAATACTTCAAAGTAAATTTAAAAAATTACATTCAAAAACTCAATATTGAAATGAATTAGCCATGATGCACATGTTCATGTGATAAAAAATAATTTTTTTACTTCAAGTGCCTTCAGGCAAGCATCTAAAATAAAAAAATACTTTAAATACTTGTGCAGCGATTTCATAGTTTTCAATTATTTATCAAAAACATTCAGGAGAATACCTAAAAAATCTTGAGATTCATAACCTGTGATTAAATACCTGTATTGGTTTTAAATTTGTGATAAGTTGTCAGACACTGCTAAGTCTTCTGATAACTAATTTTTGAAACTTTCCTTCAATTTAATATAACGAAAGAGCTGCCGAATTGAAAAATCCCAATACAATTGTAGAGGAAATTTATAACATCGATTGAGTAAGAAATTCGAATAAAGAAAAAATCTCAAGATAAAATATATAAAATAATTCTTAAATTACATTATAAGAATTTTTAAATAAATCTGGAAAGCAATACTTATCTTTACGTTTTTAAAATTCTGAATAATTTATTTTATGATAAGTTCGAATGTTTTCTTTAAATGTTCTCAAAATGGAAAATAAATAATTTCAACAATTAAGTTAATTTATTTAAATTTATTCACTCCATTCTCCATTTACACACGTTTTCATCCTTAGAATTCGACTGAATAATAAATAAATCACTCTTTGCATTAAGTTTAATTTACTTCAACTTCATTAAACATGAGTATATCTCCATTACTTTTTATGAAATGTATCGTATTAACACAACTATATTTTATTCAACAATATTTAAATGAAAATTGATTGTGAAATTATCCTTCATGTTTAGAAACAGTTAATAATGCCTTTTGAAGATTTTAACATTTCTGTTTTAGTTCCAAAGTATTAATAAATGAAATATTTAATTTTATTTATGAAATATATTTAGATAAAATTCAAAACATACATATTTTATATTTATTTATCTATAAGCTATATTGCTTTTTGTGAAACATATTTCTATGCTTCGTCCAACAAAATGATCCAACCAATTTGGAAAAGATTAAATAAAGAGATTCAAGAACAAGACAAAACTACCCAAAATTCACTAACGATTTATTTCATAAAAGAATGCTTAGTTAATGTTATAGTTATATCTATAAAATGTAATATATTTTATAATATATGAGACTAAAAGAGAAATGATATAAGAGTCATTTTATAAATGTAAAATAAAGTCATTGTTTTTTATTATGATATTTTATACTTTTATCCTTACAAAATAGAATAGCATTATGAAGTTGCAAATAGATTTATTATGAAATTGCATACTGATTAAGAACAATATGACAGATTTTTTAAAAAGAATATCGGTAAGTCCCTTTTATAGGTTAAAACAAAGTATTTAATTATATAATATTTAATTTTCTATATTTAAGTAATTCTTAATATAGAAAATTAAATATTATATAATATTTAATTTTATAAAATATTATATAAGATAGTGCATAAATTTGAAAAAATATAGAAAAGTATTTTCATTTTTTAAAATTACGTTTTATAAAATGTATTTAAAGCAATTTGCATGCAAATATATTTATTAAGCTGAGAAACTTAGCATATTAATTAAAAAAGTTATGCATTAAATTAAAAAAGATACTACTTATTTGGGTTTTTTCTCATTAACAGTATAATCATTAAATGTAATTATACCAATCAATATGAATACGGTTACAGAAATAAGTAAATATATTTTTTCACACGACGAAAGCTGGTTATAATTCTTACGAAAAATTAACAATAATTTAAAATATATATTTGAGCTTGTTGAACTATTAGTATTATGCCGATAATTTTTACTTAAACTTTTATTAAGTCTCTAACCTTCTCTTATATTAGCCTTTTCTTTCAAGTTTTTACAAAATATGCCACTCACAGAATTTTTTATTGAAAAAAAGATGAAACTTCTTTTACTGCAAAAGATAAAGCTGCTTTTTTTTCTTCATAAAAAAGTCATAAGTAATTGCATAATTTGCCAAATAAAAAGTGTATTTAAAAATCTGGGCAAATTATTTGCTATTTTTATTTATTTATTTTATTCAATCACATTTATTAGATATTATAGAATGATTATTTTAAAATATTAATTATAAGATTAATATCACACACTCGCATATATATATATATATATATATATATATATATATATATATATATATATATATATATATATATATGAGAGTGTGTGATATTTATATAGTATATATATATATATATATATATATATATATATAGTTCAGACTTAATAAGTTAGTGAGTGTTTACAGATACCTATTTTAAATTTTGACCAAATATTATGAATATATCCACCATTTATTTTCAAAGTTAGATGAAGATATGCATTTCCTTCATTTCCATATTTTTTTAAAACAATTTTCAAATAAAGCTCAGCTACAACCAATGCTAATAGCAACGATAATTTTGCTTATTGTATGAACTTTTTAATTATTAAGTATATTTCCTTATACTGTTTAATTACATTTAATGTTTTAATTATACTTGATGAAGAACAAATATGCACTGTACATCAAATTTTAAAGCTCTGTTATAAATACAAAAGATAGAATCAATTTTCTATCAAATTTAAGAGGATAAATTTGATATTCAAAATTCCAAATGAAAGTTAAATCAAACTGAAAATATTTTAAAGGAATTTTCTTCCTATACATAAAAATATTTTGAAATTTTACGTATTGCATCTGAAAAGTTGGGAAAAAAATATATTTTATTCTTATATAACTTTTTCAATTGTGATAGTTATAAAATATTATATTTTAATCATAACTAGCAATATTATATTCATAAAATATGCACAGAACGCTTATGTAGTTCTAGTATTATACAATATCCGTAAATATCTTTCTATATAAAGCTTCTCCAAATGCAAGTTTGCATATTATAGATGGTAATAGATAATTGTTTTGCACGTTTCAGACATTTTTAACCAAGATAAAAAATGAAAGATTTTAATAAATTTAAAATTGTTTCATATCTTATGCTACAAATACTCCTTGTAAAGGTTTTTGATTTTTCTCTAATTATGTAGTGTAGATCAATTACATGATAGTAAAACAAGGAACTAAACAGGCTGACGAAATATTTATCTAGGATTAAACCATCACAATTTTCCTTACAAATAAAAATACTAAATTCACTATAATGTGAATGATAATGAAGTAAATTAGAGTACAATATGTACGATTTATAATTTATAATTAAAATAAGATTTCAGAATCGGAAATTAAAACTTTATCACGTTTTTTATTATCAAAGATTTCGTTATTATATCAATGTTTTCAATTAAAAAAATCTAAATTTCTATACTTTCAGAAGATCTCTTTGTTAGTTTTCTCTGTCTTGATTAATCCTAAATGGATTGTATAACAGCAGAAGAAAATTATTTTTAAAAGATAATTTTGAAGTAAGAATTGAATTTATTGTAGTATATAATTTATTTTTTAATCTATGTGTGTGTAAATCCTGTGAAGGAAATCATTTGTGCAAATATTATATAATAGTTGAAATTTTATTCTGGGACAAAAATTTCAAAATTACTTTTACAGTAAAACTGAAATTATATCCTATTTGCTGTTGCTAGTTGAAATTACGAAATAAAATAAAATTTCAGATAAATTTAAATGTTAATTCAAAGAACATATTTATTAAATTTCAACAGATACCACTTTCAAATTTGAGCTGCAGTGACCTGATTGGTTAGGGCGTTGTTATCATTATCGGAAGGTAGTGATCTCGAATCCCGGCTTAACTAGAGATCCATAGTGTTCGATAATGATGGTTAGGGCACGTTAAAACTCGGTGTGGTCGCAATTTTCTCCAAGTGAAATGATACATCTGGGAGTGGCAAGTTAAGTATTGGATGTTTTCTGCTTGTTTCTTGCTTCAAAATCACAAAGATTTCACCGGGCTGCTTTTATCTAACTGGTGGGAGCTCAACTTAAGGCTAGGTACAGGAAAGCATGCTAATGCGACAACTTTCAAGATGCCACAATGATTTAAGTTAAGAGTATTAACAAACATGTCTAAATTTAAATTGTGTTTCGTTAATAACAATTTGTACTTTGTTTATATGCAAATAAAACTAATGATCTACTAAGTAATTTAAAAATTAGAAAAATACTTATAACTAAACAGTTATTATGCAATGTATGAATTTTATTAAAAACCTTGTATCTCAATTTGATAATCTGGATAAAAATCTACTTTCCTAAAGTAAATATTTAATTTATTTCTAAGTATAAAATAATTTTTTAGTATTTACATATCTTTACTGGTATTCTATCTTCTTAAAAACATTCTAATTCATTTTTTTCACATTTTAATGCAGAAAAAGATTTTTTTTATTTTAGTTATTCATTTAAAATTCCCCAAAAAAACTTCATTAAAACGTTCTATAATTTATTTTATGCAATTAACAAAATTTTTATATTTAACACAAACTTATAAATAAATGTTTTTACTTTATTTACTTAAGTGTTGATTAAATTTTATATTTATATATTTTTAATTCTTTATAATTACTTAAATATATAATTTTACGTTAAATAAGAAGCTTATTACTTAGAGATCTAAGAAATCTTGTGCAGTTGTGTTTGAAAGTAATTATGTGTGTTATCTGAAAGAAATTATAAATTAAATAGTTAGATTATTTTTTTAATTTTAATTACTAAGATATTATATTTGCAATTGTAATGTCTGATTTAAACAGTTTAAACAACTTTACCAATGTTTTTTACATTATATATCGAAATTCTATATTAGGATATATTATATATTTCTGTGTTATAAATATAACACATGTCAAAATAATATTTATACACAATAATGGATTTAAGTGTGTTTTTCAAATGATTTCTTCATAACAAATTTTTTACTAAGATTCTAAAGAAGTTTAAAGAAATAAAATAACTGAATGTCTTATTTATTTACTTTTAATATGAAATATTAAATACCATTTTCATATCTTAAATATTTTTAAATGGATTGTAATTTCAAAAGTTAGAGACTATTAGTCAAATTTAAAAAAACTAATAACATAAGATATTTTTAAACTAAATATTTACATAAAAAGTAATCATTAAAACTATGTTAAATTTGAATAAAGAAATTTAGTATTGAGTAAAGAAATATTTTTAAATGCATTTCAATTATAATAATTATGTTAAATTTGAATAAGAAAAAGCTTAACATTGCATTAAAAATATGCTTACATGCTTTTCAAAAATAAATATACAGATTTATTACCTGTTATAAGAAATTTGATTTTGTTTGTAGCTCATTTCTTAACTTTTGATTTCAAATGCGTGATATGACAATGAAACCTTTATTTTAGAGGTAACATAAAGAAGAATTTTAGAAGTAATAAGCGATATTAGTATTTTCAATCAGTTTATTGCAAGTACTATTAGAATACTACTTATTACTGCCCCCAGGGGCTTGTAATTAATGTAAAAATATTTATTTTCGCAATATTTCGAATAAAACTATTCATAGTATAAAACAAAATAATTGTTGATACAAGTATGTTTATACAACATAACATAATTACTTTCAAACACAACCGCACAAGATTTCTTAGATCTCTAAGTAATAAGCTTCTTATTTAACGTAAAATTATATATTTAAGTAATTATAAAGAATAAAAATAAAATTAAAAAAAAATAGTCTAGCTAATATAGAAAAAATATTTTCTATACAGACTAAGTTTTTAAAATATTTAAAATAAAATTTTGCGTTTTTAAAATATTCCATAAATGATATACAGTTTGTATTTGTTTTGTGTGTGTGCATTCAATTTTATTTTCAAATTTTGCTTTTTAAATTATACAATGTGTGACATAATTTTTTAAAATTGCATTTTACATTATGTTCTTAGAAAAAATAATTCCTTTTATTTTCAGTTACACTGAAGAAAATGCAAAACTTTCATGCATCAGATGCATATAAAATTGAAAATTGATTGCATTTTTTAGTAAATAGTAATTTTATATATTTCTCGTTTAGGAATCTAAAAGTAGCAAAATAGTAAATGCTATTTATTTCAAAATATTTATTTTCGCAACATTTCGAATAAAACTATTCATAGTATAAAACAAAATAATTGTTGATACAAGTATGTTTATACAACATAACATGAAGGTCAATACATACATTTGAAAATATTGTTGCTTTTATAAATGCTTAGTAATGTTGCCAATACCCATAAGTAATTATTCATTGCTTGCTTTAATAAAATTATTATATTTTTAGTGATGAGAAAAGAAAAAAAAGAGTTATAGAAACCTATATAACTTAATGAGTACCGAAGTAAATTATAAACATTTTCAGTAATGAAAAAAATTGCTAAGAGGAATTTTATTATCAGGAGATGTATATAGTATATTTAGAGCAAAATAATATTTTAAAAGAGCAATGAAATTTAATTTTTATCCTTTTGTATTTAGATCTATTCTAATTTTAATTTAAAATTGAAATTAAAAATACTTAAAAATATCCATGAATCTAGATGCTGAAAACTATTTTATTTTACATTAGATTATATGTAACATTAAGAAAATTAAGAAATATATATAATGATCTAAAATTTTAAATAATTTCTTTGATAAAAACTTCATAACACTTTCTGTTATTTGTCGTTTCTAGTCATTATGCATACTATCTTTTAAGACTCTTCCTTAACATTGTATCGCTTAGCTTCACTGCAAATCTTGGCGGTGCCGAAGAAAAAGAGCCCAGATGTTATGAAAATCTCCACAGTTTGGCACTGACATTGTGACGACAGGTAAAAAAGTGGAAACTATAAGTATTTTTTCCAAAGAACATGAAGTATTATGCCTATGATTACGTATGTGTTTCATGATAAATGTTTAATAAATTAAATATAATTCAGAATCTCACAGAAATTGTACTCTAAAATAGAAATTTCACATATAGAATTATACCACACATCTTGAAGAATAATATGCAAATTACAATAACCACCAGAAGGCGCCGATAGTACGTCACAATGACGAGAATGTAAGAGAGGGGTACATAAGGAATTATTGCAAAAAAGTAAAATTGTTCACAAGCTCTTTAAAAGCCTTTCAGTGCAATAACCGCATAGTTGTGGTACAAATAAAGCATTTGGATGCTGTTTTACGAGATAGAATTATCGGCCGTTTGGAATGTAGACCCACCGGCTGGAAATATCCGTGGAACTTGGAATCGCCCAGGCTTTGGCAACGGTTCCAAGATAATGGTAATGAGAATAGACGTTACAGCAGTGCAGGTTGCCCCCGAATTACAACGCCAAATGACGACCGGTATTTGGGAGTTACTATCAAAAGAAACAGACGGAGCACAGCATCAAACCTGTCTCGTCCTCTCTATTCAGCTACCGGTAGGACAGTATTTAGGCAGACTGTCTACAAACGCTTAGGGCACATTAGTCTATATGCTCAAAGTCCTGTCAGATGTGATCCACATACCGCAACTCATTGTCACCTGTGGCTATCCTGGAGTAGAAAACATTCATTATGAACACCGCAACAGTGGTCTGGCGTAATGTTTTCCGATGAATCCAGGTTTAGCTTTCAGTCTGATTCTCGCTGGACTTTCATATAGTGAGGGCCAGGTACCCGTTATCACCAAGAGAACGCCATTGAAAAACACCGTTACGATGGAGCAGGATTGATCGTTTGGGGAGGAATTGAGCTGGATTGAAGAACTAACCTGCATGTTCAGAATGTAACCATGACAGGTCACATCTATCGGGATGTCACTCTGGAACAAAATGTATATTTGTTTCGGGGCGCCATGGATGCACAATTTCTGTTTACGGTCGACAACGCCCGTCTTCACCATGCAAACATTGTAGACGAATGCCTTCAAATGGAGGATATCACCCTTATGGACTGGCGAGCATACTCACCGGACTTGAATCCAATAGAGCATTTGTGGGACATGCTTGGCTGACGCATTGCAGCCCGTCGACCATTTGCCTACTGGAACTTTGGAGAGCATTGCTTGAAGAGTGGTGTACTATTCCCCAAGATCAAATCGATAATTTTTCAAAGACTATACAAATTTTTAAGGCTAAAGTTACATAAATTATATAATTTCAATAAACTTCGAAACGTTTCATTTTTAAAGAAATTATAATAAATAACACAAATGTATATAAATAGCTCTAAAATTCGCGAATATATTATTTAAAAACCGTAAATATCTTATTCATTTTTTTTAAATTTTGCAATATAGTATTTTAATAAAAAATTAAAATGATTTTGCTACGAAATAATGGTTGCTTAAATGTTCAGGATCTGTTAAAGAAGTAGTTGTGGTTGAAAAGAATTCAAATTTGTTTTTAATTTTGATAATTAATTGTTAATGAGAAGGTAATAAGAGTAAGGAAAAATTAGGTTGTATAAGTTAAGGAAAATAAACATATAATGTGGGTGATATGTATGAGTATAATGAAAAATATATACATTAGTTATAATAATAATATAATAATTGAATTATTACTAACTATACGACTAAACTGAAATATATATTTCATTGAGAGTTTCACTATTGTTAAGGAAATAATTTTGATGTGTTATATTAACAAAAAAACATTATATTCTTTTTAACATTATATATATATATATATATATATATATATATATATATATATTTTATACACTAAAATTCGTAATTATTTTTTTAAAAACTATATCTATTTTTAATAGTTCTGAGTTAAGATGAGAATAATGCTATTCAAAGAGTTATATATTGTATATAAGAATTATATGTTGTATATAAGTATCTTTTAACAATGATAATGTTAAAAAATTAGAATATTTTTGGTTGAATTGCTATGTTAAAAAAATATCAACTTTTGGAGATTGAGATTTTAAAGGAAAAGTATTGACAGACAAAAACATTGTAAAATATTATAAAATAACTAAAAATAAAGTTGAAATCTGAAATCGATTATTTCACGTGGGCAAAGTAATATTTCAGTTTTCTAATTTGAAATATATTAAATACTAAAAATAGAGTTTTTGGAAAAACAATTTTATTTTCTTTTGTTTAAACTAATGGCTTTTCGCACTTTCTTGGAATTCTAATATTAGAATAGATAATTTTGAATTGAGATTTATTTCCCATAATACAACGCTGAAGATGTAAATATCATAATGAATCCGGTATCAGACATTTCTTTTGTTTGTTAAGCATTTCTTCTATGTAAGTTATTATAAAACGCATTACAAAAATATAAATTAAATATACTTTATTATTTTGAAATGCAATAAATCTAAAGAATTTTGAATAATAAAAATAATTAGTCAATTTTTTTATAATAGCTTTTTCAAATATCATTCCTAAAATTTAATCTTATATTCTATTAATATTTCAAAAAGTACATATTTCTTAGTTTATTATTTTATTGAAATAATATTTTTTTTCTGTATCATATAATTTTGTTCGAGTTGTTTAATTTAGGAAGCCAAAAAAATTAATTTTATTTTGTAATATGTGTGCTTCTTCAACATAATGAAAATGAAGTTCCTTCAACATAAAGATTATTTATTTCTGTATTTCATTTTGTTTCAGTGTACTTCAGCATGATACTCAGGAGTTCTTAATATTAAAACATTAGAAAATAGTTACTTGAATCTGACTCATTTTTCCTCCACATTTAATGACTTCGTAAGTATTTTTTAAAATTCCTCTATATAATAAATTGTTTGATTATTGGCAAAAAATAAATAGAAATGTTTTTCCCCTTATAACTAGAAAACTAATAGTCTTAATTCTAAAATTTCAAAATTATAAGAAAGTGGAATTTTCTTTTTTGTGTTGAATACGCATTTTGTTTCATGTAACCGAAGTAAAAGTATTATTTAAATAAAGAGAAATATTATATTGCATGTTAAATGAATTAAATAAGCTTTTAAGACATGTATTTTTTTCCGCACATCGGTTTCAAACAAAATTGTCTTACTTGTATAGAAGAAGCCTCTAATTATGAACTAAATTCCTAAGGAAGAATACAAGTTCTGGTTATGATCAAAGCTAATTTTAATTTTTATGATTTGAAAAATGTATTCAAATAAATATTTTTTCTATGCATTTTTAAAATATTTTAGTGATTCTCTTTTAAGACGCTTTTCTTTAAGATAATATTAAACAATCTCACTTGATTCAATAAATCAATATGAATGCCATTAAAGATAAAGTTACTAGAAAGATTGTATAGGATAAGTATTTGATACTTCACTGTTAAATTTTTTTACATAAAATGTTCTTGAGTTTAAAATTTTGAAAGATAAGATTCGTAAATAAGAAAATAAAATGTTAGGTATTGAAATATTCATGAGTAAACGTTTTTTTCTAATGCACATGAATCAAATTTTTTTCGATAACGAAATATAAGGTTGTAAGTGGCACTCTGAACGTAAACGTATTTCTATGGAAACAACTTTATTATAAGGGAAATGCATATGCATAATAATTTACAGAAAAAAAGTTAGTTCTAAAACTGAAAACTGTTGTCTATTGTTCAATTTAAATTTATCATTATTTACTCTTTAAAAACTCGTGAACTTTAGATTGATTGCATTACAAAAAAACCAAATACATTTTACTCAAATTTGGTGTTGTGTTTTAGAACTCAATGAACACAATTTCAGTTTACTTCGTTTATAAAGTTTTTTTGCGAAGTATTTCTTCAAAACATTTCTTTTTAGTTTCAGTAAGAAACTACTATCTTTAATATTGTATTACTGAGAATAAATCGCAAATCAATATCCCCTCTAATTTTAGGATTTCAAACATTGAGGAAATAATCTGATGATTTGCACTAAAAATATATTAATGTTATTTATGGTAAATCTCTTTTATAAGCTTCAAAGTATTCTAAATTGGAAATCTGAAATATATAAAACAAATTGTTTGCGTGTTATTTTATGCCTTTATTCGTAGAATACTCGTTCCATTCGGGATTAATCTCCTAGCATCAAAATGTTCCTAGAATTTGAATTCAGGTTATAAAAAAATCCAATTTCTCAAGATTATCAATTGACAAAATTTACATGGTTACAATTTACAATATTTTTTAAATTAGGTTGTTTTTACCTGAACTCAATTACTGAATTTAAACATGATAAATATTTGTTAAACATGATAATTATTGATTTTGTAAAACATTTGAAAGTTTTAATGTATAAAACAAAAAAGTAATAAAATAAAAGAAATTAAAAAATTAAATTTCTGTGTATTTATACACAGAGAGCTGTAAATTTGATTATTTAAAAGAAATTTAAAAAATAAAATTTGCAACTCTGTGTATAAATACAGAGAGAGCTCTATTATTATCATAAAAATAATTTTAACGTGTTGTATTATTTAAATTTCTTTTCTTTTATTTCCATTTTGTTTTATATATCAGTGTATTTCAGACATATAATTACAAAATAGTCAATTAATATAAAATGATTTAAAAATATGTTTTTTTTCATATTATATTCATCAATCATATGCAGAATACCTTTATTTTTATTTTATTTATCATAGCTTTTCGTTACTCTTAGTGTTTCCTCATTAAGACTTAATTATTAGACCATTGAAATACGTTTTATTTCTTTTTTTATTATAATATTTTTTCAATGGTTTCCATTACAAGTATTTTTATAGATTAAATATTTTGAAAACAAAGCAAAATTGTTTTAGTTAAAATATTTATGAAGAGGAAATTAAATACTAAAAATAGTTGATTTATTTTTTTCAAGCAAATCATTTTTGCAATATTGTTTGGTATTAATTAAAATCATAAACTTTCTTTATAATAGTATTTTACATTTTAAAACTTATTTTATTTTCATAAAAATAAATTAATATTAAATTACTTACTATTTTAAAAGTTTGAAATCCTTTCCTAAGATTTTATGTAAACTTATGTAAAATGCTCTGTAAAGTACTTCAGCTTCTTTTATTAAGTCGTTATATTAATGTATATTTTTGAAAGTATTGAATTTCTACTCAATTCCTTATTGATTTTATTAATATCTAAGACAGAAACGTTTTCTGTATTTTTGTAGTAGGCTTTTTTCAATTATAGTTGCAATTATCTGAATTCTATTTTAAATTTTAGATTAAAATTAACATTGCATTAAATTACTCTCTTTTGTTTTGATAATACAGTACATTTTTCAAATATATTAAAATCCAGTATCATAAATTTGTAAAATAATATTTTATAGCTAAAATTGCTTTTTTTTAATTAACATTCTGTTTTATCCTGACAATTAAACAGTTAGTTTCGATTATAATAAATATAGACGAAAATACGAATTTGAAAGATTTTTGAAAAATTTATCTAGAACAAAAGGAAGAAAAATATATTTTAAATTAAGCATCATTTAAATGAAAAATTTCAAATCAATTTCTCGATAAAATTTCAAATATATCTTATTAAAAATACATTTTGATTAACATTTAGAAAAAGTATCTCTATCGAAATATAAAATATTCTCTATTAATATGTGCAATTTTGATTAAGATAAAATGCTTCATATTTAAATTACGCTTATGGAATCTATGTTTACTTTACTAAACGAGAATAATCTCATTTCTCTTAAATAAACTCATTAATTTCCCATTGGAATATAATATCTGCTTTGAAATTATTTATTATTCAAAAAAGTATTTTTTCAAAGGTTATTGCATGCATATATACCAAAGATTCTCATGTTATCTAAGAACGAATTTTATTTTATGTGTAAATGTGTGATAGCAATGCACATACATAAAATAAAATTCATTCTGTAATAAAAACCTGTGTGGAAATAATCAGATTCTCTTAGAAATAAGCAATCATTATATTCACTCAAAAGGCATTGTAAAATTTGTTTATTTAATTAATAAAATTAATGAGGGTCTATTATATGAGCGAAATGGGATCCTAGTGTCTATTTATTTAACTTTGAAATATATATTTAATTTATAAATAAAAGCAAAATATTTATTCATAATATGTAATAAAGACTATGAAAAACCCCTGTTCAGACAAAACAGCTATTATTATTGAGAATATAAAAGATAATTTCACTTATTATATTTTAATTTTAATCGCCAACCGAATAAATTTACACGATTAAGTAATTTAAAATTCAATATTAGCATTTAACGATGTTTTAATTATAAGCATTTTATAATATTATATTATTATTATTTTAAAAATTCAATTTTTTTCATATTCAGGATTTAATAATAGCTCGTAATTTTTTTATAATTATTTACAGCTCATTTCAATTTCAATTTATGAATGTCTTATGATCGTAAATTTATGTACGTTTTTTGTGTGAAAAATCTTGATAAATAATAGGTATTAATATTTAAAACTGATTGTAAGGCTTTATATACATAAAAATATGGAATGATTATTTTTACTCCTACTTAAATATACTTTTTTAATCTATAAGATTCTTATTAAAATCCCACCAAGAAAAATTACATTTTGAAATGGTAAAAGAAAATTTCTTGAATCATTTTCATTATAAAATAAAAATATACATTTGTTGAATTTTAATAGTATGGCGCATTGCTATTTCTTTTGAAATATCGATAAAATGCTCTGTATACAGATTTCAAATTTGCACGAATAAGACAAAATTCTTCTATCTAGAAAAAGCAATTTTAAATTTTTTATTAAAATGTAAGATTTATATGAATAGAATTTATATATCAGAAATTTAAAAATTTCTGATATATCTTTATATATCTTTATCTGATATACTTTTCTGATATCAACTTTAAAATTATATACATAATTATAAATATATACATACATATATATATATATATATATATATATATATATATATATATATATATATATATATATATATATATATATATATATATATATATATATAGCTTGAATAAAACAAAATGAGTATAATTAACAGCGATTTTCAGTTTTTTGTTCAAAAGTTAAAGGAATGAAATCTATTCAAAATAAATTTTACAAAAAGTTTTGTATTAAAATTAAGTGTATTCACTTGAAATATACATTAGGATATAAAATTCTAAAAATATATATATAAATAGTAGAAACTTTATAAATCATAACATTCTTACACACAGTAGGGTTTGTAATGATTTGATTATTTTAATGAGAGAGCTTTATTATAGAAACGATATACATTTAACACTTTCAAGCACGTTTGTATAATTCAGTGATTAAATAACTAGAACATTTATTAGAGGGCACCTAGAAAAATGTTTGGAAATCGAAAACTAACGTGTTCATGACTAAAAAAAGATTTGATTTCTCCTTTCACACCTAAACATGATAAAAATTGCATTTTTCAAAAATAAACATTTTTTTTCCAATATTACAATAAATAATATTCTTTCATCAAGAGAGTGTTTTGAATAATGACCGTAAAAGAAAATATCCGACTTTTTTAAATTTTAAAGAAAGGCTTTCTTAAATTAAAAAAATTGGACCTGAAAAAATTGCCAAATTCTTTCTTAAGGAGAAAGATATCCTCTTATTCTTATTCTTCTTAATAATCCCTCTGATTTGAAATTAGATCAGATCCATGAGGTCGTCCGCTTTTAAATTCAACATAGCCAAACCGGCTTCTTTAGGAGATCCTCACGAAGCAGGCCAGAGCCTTCTAAAAGATGTTTGGGACTGGCCTCTTCAATGTGGTATTTGATGCAAACTCAAAAAGACTTGGCACCACTAGAAAATCGAAGGGTTTTTAAATGTCCATCGCTCTGTCGAGCCAAAAACAGTTTGGTCTCTCCTGTCACCACCGAAGCCAATCCGTGTACCAGGACCCTTACTTACATACCATATGTGTTCTGGTAGATGCCTCCTAGAGATGTTTATCGAGGCCTTGCCTAATGAGTACTGCTCTAGGTAGGTTGGTTTGTCTGTCACTCAATGCTTAAAATGGATTCCGAACCACTACAAACATCCATGCTCAAAGTGGGATTCGAATCCACAAACTGTTGAACCGAAAGCAAGAGCGCTAACCAGTCGGCTGCCAGCTCAGCACTGCTCAAGGTAGGTTAATAGAACCCTTACAGTTAGTGGCATGGCAGTTGCCTCTTTTGCCAATCCATCTGCCATTTAATTGTATTCTAAAGTGACATGGGATGGTATCCATTGAAGCTGTAGGCTAAAAGATGAGGAGAGAGGAGAAAGATGCTAAATTTATATAGGAACTGAGTATTATATACTTCAATGTACATAATACTCAATTCCTTATCAATGACCGAGGGGAGTATTATCTAAAAAATGTAAAAACGCCTACTAATATTTTGATTGATAAATTGAAAATTCAGAAACATTTTACACACAATAACGCATTAAGTCAAATTCGAAATCATATGTTAATAATTTCAAATAAATTTAATTTTTTTATCATTTTCTTAGATTAAAAAAAATTGACGTTTGAACATGAAATGCTCAGACGAGGATCTCATAAATCACAGATAACAATTTTTCTGAGTGCTGATAGGAATGCGATTAAAAAATAAGACCACAAACGAACAGATAACAAAACCTCAAGATTCTTCGAAAATTTCAAGCTTTTCTAGTTTATTATGAAGCCATTGTAAGTTATTAGTTATGATCAACAGTTTCAGAAAACATATTATTATGAAGGATATACAGTTTTTAAGTTTAAAAAAGGAGGTTGCTTTTACTGTGGATTATGTTTCTTCCAATATTCATCCAGGAAATTTAAAAGAAATTAAAATGATATTTTTATTTACAAATATATCACAGTTTTCTCCAACATCTAGGACAAGATGCAATTCTAGGCTTTAAACACAAATGTAATTATTATTAATAAAATTATTTGGTAAATGTTTAGATTACTTTTAAGATTTAGACGGAAACTAAAAATTATAACGTCTATTTTATACGTAATAATTGCGTGAAAGGCATTAATTGAAATTCTAAACCATAAGAAATAAATATAAATGTTTAAATTTATGACAGCATCACAATTTTTTGTACATCATATAGGAAAATTAATGTTGATTTCTCACCTCGCACAATTACACAAAAACAAATGTTAATGTATCAGTGTGAGATTCCAAGTGAATCTTCAAAGTTCGGTATGCTTTGAACTGTAGTTTGTTGCAAAGAGATTTATATGACTATTTTTATTTTTAAAGTACAGAAGAACCCCTATTTTGCTGTAAAAAGCGTTGAAGATGACGTCAATCACGCTTTTGGAAATCTTTCCTCCAGCAGCAGTCATGTTTTTTGAACAAGGTTTGCGGATTCTGACTCCAACTTTTAAAAATCTTTGATATGGCTATTCTTAAAAACCAAGTGAGATTTGCTATCTTTGAAATGGAAGCATCTGCTAAAAAGTCACTACGTATAAGTCCTTTTCAAATGTAAAATATTGCCTGAAATTTTACTTCATTCACCGTGAAATACATTTTTGTATACCTCACTTTTATTAGCACTCTAACGAATTAAAAGGCATGTCATAAAAAATCTATACATTTAATAGCTGGCAAGGATTAAAATCTCAAGGAATTCAAATTCATTGACTATGGTACATAAATATCTTAAATTTTAAATATTTAAAGCATTTTTTATTGTTTTAATAAAAAATTTTTCTTTCAGTTATTTTTTATTTTAATATCACCTCTATAATCTCATTAATTATGACTAAGAATTGATACATTATAACGTACTTTTTAACGTTCTTTTAATTAACTTTTTTCTCTAACAACTATATTAAATTATATCTTAAATATTAAAATCAGTGTCTGCAAAAAATTGTTGTAATTTTTTTATTTAATGACAGAAAAATAATAAATTATTTAAAATTAAATGCCACTAAAACTTAATTATCTATAAGTCATATGATAATGTTATAAATAAACTTGAAAATAACTCCACTTTTGTAAATTTTGGTTACAAATAAAATAATACATAATATTGATTTATATTCATTTTTTATAATTAAAAAAAATATTTATTGCAATTCAAAATCAAATCTTAGACAATTACATAGTTATAAATTTATTTGTTTGTTAGTTTTTAATTTCAAAACTACAGATTACAATTATAATTGCTTATCTTTTTTACACTGATATTATAATTATAAATCCCAATTAGAGAAAATATTTCACTATTTTTATATTCATAAGTTAATGATATGAAACTAATATATTATTTAAATATTCAAAATATTGACGTCACATTTTATTATGTAATTCATAAAAGTAAAGAAATGTGTTATTTTAAATTGTATATATAATGAACTCTATGTCTATAATTGATTAAATTTTCATCTTTTCTTAGTTAACTTAATAATTAAACTCTTCTTTAAGTTATTTAAATAAATTATAGGGTATATAAGCATATGAAATGAAAAAAGCACTAATTATCAGTATTCGCATAGGAGTATAATCACTACACATTAACAGATGAAAAGAAGATAATTTAAATTATAAGATTCAATATTTATGTGTTTGTCTGCCGATTTAGAAACATTTTATACATTTTTAAATTCAAAAATACGTCTCTTTTCGGTAATGCGTTTAGATACATTTAAAAAGTTTATTAAATACTACAATGAGATCTAGAGACATTATAAAAATTTTGATTTCGCATTTATCTCAAGAATACTCATTTTTATTTAAATTTAATTAGAAAATGCATAAATATGCGTATCAAATGCATAAATATATCCTTCTGTTATCATATTTTGTTAGTAACATAGTTTGTTTGTTGTAGCTCTATGCATATCATATATATAAACATGAAAGATATTAGCAGCAGTTATTCTATTTTTAAAAAATAAAAACATGTTACATAATGAAAATTAAAATGGAAATACTAAGTAAAAAATAAAACTAAATTAAATGCATTGTTAAATGATACCACACACAAATTGCAAAATAATTAAGATTAATTTCTGTAAAGGGAATAATTTGATAGTTTAATTAAGTTTTTTACAATTTTGAAACAACTTCATAAACTCATGCAAAAATCAAATTTTATCTTTCTTAGACTTATCTTAGAATATTTACAGTGAATACGGTAATGTTTTCATTTTTTTTCAGCATGAAACTTTGACTATAAGCATATTAAAACTTAATTTGCATCTTAATATTTGATGGTAAGTGAATTAATTTATAATAATCAGAGATTTTCAGGGATCTCTTCTGAAAGGCTTGTAATCAAATACAAAATTAAAAGTAAAACCCGTCAAATTTAGATCATGATTGCATTTGAATCTATAACCATGTGTTTAATATTTGCTGTTTTCAGCTAGGCAATTTGCTTAAACTTAATTTAAGCACAAAAGATATTTCTTACAATTTATGCATGCATTTAATGTTATGAAATTGGCCATGCATTTTTATTGCACGACAATGACCTCAAAAAGTTTAATAATATTAAAAATCATATATATTATATGCCGATATTAAATTTTTATATCTATTGAAAAGATGCAACAAGCTTACTAATGTATAGATCAGAATACTTATTAAATAATATTTGGTGCATTGTTTAATTAATTTTAAGGCAATTTAACAATTAAAATTTCTCTGATAGGACTTCTTTTGAAATTATTCTTTATAGCTTCGCTCTTTAAATTTATAAAAGTCTCTGTTAATAAACTTAGGGATTGATGTATATTATTTCTTTTCATTATAGTTTTAGCTTATTTTACATCTTTACAGAAACATTAAAAATTCTGTTTTATATTACGTAACTCAATAGAATTTGATCATCCTAAAATTCAAGATATTTGTTTTAACAAAACATTGATTTATCAGAAAAGTGTAATGTGAAATAATAAATTTCAGCTTCGCAATTTTTCATCATTAAATTAAATCTAAATAGACAACATAATTGCACTTTAAAACATTTTAAATGGATTCTTTAGAACATAAAATCTATTTGAAATGGTGAAATTAATTTAACATAAAAAAATTCTAAATGTATATAAAAAAATCGTAAATGGAAATTAATGATGACAAATTTTTATCAAATTCCTTTTTAAGCTAACTGCATACAAAAAATGCAGAGTGTTTACTTAGCAACATTATAAATTCAGTTCAGAATGTAACAAGGTACAATGCAAACAGAGTGAATTATTTTTTAAAGTATATCAAATAAATGCATAGAAATATAAATAAAACTAATTTTCTTCTAGTATTATTTTAAAATATAAATTATATTTTGTTTTACTTAATATAAATTAAAATTTATGCTGTATAAATGTTTAAGTATTTCAGAGGTTTCATAATAAATAGATAAATAGACAAAGACTGTAGCATTAATAGTGAAAACGTACAAAATAGCAAAACAAAAAGTTTGTAAAATTTCTAAAGTATAATGAATGACATAATATCAAAGAAACAATTATTAACTCTATTTAAAGTTTTTTTTTTTTTTCAAATTTGTAGGAAATATAGCTTTATAAATTAAAAAATGTTTACTTTATTGGTAGCTAAAAAGGATTTAATTAGATTTTCATTGCTAAAAATAGTTTTTATTGACAAGAGGCACATCATATATATTTACACAAAAATAAGCAGTTATTTTATACAATATTTTGTTTCTTATGGAACAAAGATAAATGCGTATTAAATCCGTTTTGATAAATCCTACTAAAAATTATTATATATTTTGAAAGTAGAAGAAACGACCTATTAATGAATATTTGCTTTTAATGATAAAATATGGCTCATTTGATATCATCCACGTTGAAGTCTTTACCATTTTTATGTGCAGTAGAATATACTTGGACAGAAACTATACTCGTAGAAGAATAATCATCTGTTCTTATAGTCAAACGGCACACACACATTACTAGCTTTACAGAAGTCTACTGTAACTTCTGTTCTCGTGTGAGAAAGCTATCTCACTCTGTGCAGATTGGCTAATAATAACTCCATTGCTTTAATGTGGTGTCTGGACACTCTGGTGTTCCTGGAAAGGAATTAGGTGATGAGTTGGAAAGGGCTGGATCAACAAACGATTTTTTGGTCGTGAACCAGTGCTAGGCATTTCAAAAGAATTTATCAGAAAGAGCGTTTTTTATCTCTTCAGAAAACAAAAGCTTATCAGCTGGCACAATACCATTGATCAAAGACAAGCAAGGCTATTAAATAGCTCATGCCCTAGTAAAGGCAAAAAGACATCTCACCATAATGGGAGCATCAGATGATCCCACTTGTAGAGGTTGTCATTATATGGAAGAAACTTCAATACATGTCTCATGTGAATGTGAAACCTGTTCTACACATAGATTTGAACACTTGGGCCAGCACTTGATTGAACCTTGGATGTTGCAGGAAATTCCTGTATAATAGCATTTAGAGTACTTTACATATGTAAAGTACTCTTAATGCTAATATACGGTTAATGATTCAGAGTCTTGTATCAATCTCTCAATTATTTATTGCACTATGTCAACATGTTTATTTGCTATTATGCCAAAGAACAAATATACAGGCTTGTTCAACTGCTATAGTTATGTATATGCATCCAGCAAAGGAAACATTTTCTAAGTCCATTCTCACATTTTTGCACTTCTTATATTTTTGAATAAGAGTAAGTTTTATTCTTCTAAATTCAACAACTAATTTTTATGATACAAAAGCAAAATACAGTAAAGTTCTTTTTCATAAAAATATCATATGCTGATCATTAAAACCTATAAGTTTTATATATTTTTATTGTAATTATTCAAATGTTTTTTCGCTTTGAATACTAAAGCAAATGAAAAAAAAAAAAACATCGTTAAAATATTCATGGTTGATATTGAGCATGCAAAGAACTACTAAGAAAGCTACTTCGAAGTTTAAAAAGATGCTATTTGAAAAAGTTTTCAAATGTAATATTGAAAAATGTAATATTTAAATTATTTTCACTAATAAAATTTTAAAAAATGTATTTTCGCATTATTGTTTGGATTACAATAATGTATATGTTTTTTCATAAATTTAACTGTACCAGTGAAATATAATGTAACTCATTTAATTAAGTAAAAAACCTGTGAATATAACTTTAATTTTTTTCTTATTAAATTTTGAAAAACTACAATTTTTATTTAGTTTGTTATTTTCTTATATTTTAAAAACAGTTTTAAAACAATTTATGATGGATAAATATTTTAGTAAGTTTTAAAAGTTTACTTACTCTTTTAGAAGTCTAAAACATACTTGCTACTGCGTATAATTTTGTAGAATACATTCTAATAAATTTTGTCAATTTTTATTGTTATTTTAAATTAATTCAATGAACAAAATATCTTTTATGTCATTTAAAAAAAGATTGCAATTTTTTGTAATGTAATAATTCATTTGAGTGATTTATTGGAATACTTTAAATCAGGACATTAGACTAGCCAAACGTTTCTAAGATTATATACTGAGAAAAATATTTGTAATCAATAACAAACAGTTTTAATTTGGCAGAAGGGAGAAAAAAGGATGTGTCTTAAGAGCTTAAGACATCCATTTAACATAACTGAAACAAATGAAATGATTCCAATAAGAAGTCAGAAAATGTCAATCTGGAGTCACATTTTATAAGATAGTTGTGAAAAGAAAAACATTTTATCTGAGAATACTTTTCAACTGCTCATGACAGGTTATTAGTCAAGAAAATACTCGAGACCAAGAAGTGTTTATGATCTAATATTCTCTTTTTTTAGTTTCAATGGATATCTAACATAATTATTTTAAATTTTGACTGATAAATGTTTGACTGAAATTTGATTCTGATAACTTTATGTGTCATTTTTATTCGGATACTTTAAGTTCAACTTATTTCGTTTTTGACAAACCTTAATTTAAAATCGTGTGCTTATAGATGTTAACACGTTTCTTAACTCAGTTATCCACAAACTATTCCGTTATATAGATATAGACCTTAACTAGTTCTTACATGATTTCAAATTACGGATTACTTTCATCGCGGGAAATCTTTTTTTATTTTTAATACAATTCTGTTTCTTTATTCTATACTTATATTTTGTAATGTTAATATAAATGTTTTATTTAATTCATTAGATTTATATTTGTATTTTATTACTTAGATCGGTTAATTTGTATACGAGGCAAATGTTTAAACTTATTGAATTGCTTTTTTTTATCTTTTTCAAATACTCATCAATGTGTTCTAGATGCTTACTTTTCATTAAATATTTTATTTAAAATTAAAATCTTTATATTAAACTTAGTGAAAAAATGTATATTAAGTTATCACGTCTGTGTTCACTGCGATCAAAACATGTCGTTAAAATGTGAGAAAATATGGTTGTTAAGATGAGCAGAAATAATAGATATAAAGACCATAACGACAATACATTTAATTAATTACCAACTAATGGGTAGATGAAGCAGTTAAAAAAATTAATTTTAATTTACTGAATTTTTTTAGTATTTTGAAATACATCAAATAGCATACAGCTGAAAAAACATTTCACATTTTTTTATTAATTATTAAATTTTAATTTGTGTTATTATTTAGTACTGAAATAAATGAAGTTTGTAAATTTTAGAGTATAGAATAGAATTTTTCTACAAAAAGATTTGATTTAATGGACACATGTGTATATTCAAAGGCATATTATAGATTCTTATAAACTCTAACTCTCGACGTGACTAAACTTTCCAAAGATTCCTATTAATATATTATTGTAACCGTAATCGATATCTTTATATCCTTTTTTATCCACAAAAATGTTGGTCTGCTGTCTTTTCAAATTAAGTGATTGCACAATATTTCAAAAAATAAATCTAATTTCTTCTTCTTTATTTCATATTTAATTTAAAAAATATGCTTGCTTTTATTAGAAAATTAAAACATTTTTTCCACTTTCATTAACAATAGCATAATAACGTAGAAGATAACGATATTTTATTTTATTCTCAGGTTACCATTTTTTCATTGCTCATATGATGAAGAAAAGACTAAAACAATACAAGAAAAATAAGGAAAATATAAATTATATATTTATAATTCAAAATAGAACTTTCAATTATAAGGGAATTTCTTTTTATACATCTTTATTTCATTTTACATAAAGCAATACAAAATTATATTCTTTAAGGAATAAAAAAGATTTATTTTACATTCTGTTTTCTATGGAGTTTTTTAATAATATTCAATTTTTTATTTAATTTAGAGAAAGAAGTTACTATAATTACTATATATATATATATATATATATATATATATATATAATATATTTTTTTATATATATTATAATAATTATATACATATTATAATTATAATTATTTTTTTTTTAACTTGAACACTTTTTCTGTACCATGTGTGTGAATAAGAGAATAAAATATATTTAAATACATAAATTTACTACATAAATTTGTATACTTCAAATATAGTTCTGAATCATTTATTTTCCTTAAGAAATATTTAGGTAACAAATAAATAATGTGCTTTATTGCAAACATCAAAAGGAAATGACTACTCAAAACTAAGTAATACAAACTTCTTAGGAATTAAAAAAAATCGAAAGGAATAAAACAATTTCCTTAAAAGAATTTTTTTTTCCTTGGCAAAAATGCTTCCAAACAATCTTCTGAAAAAATACAAAATTTCTTTCTTTTTGAATTATTTTTTAGCTTACCCAACACAATTTTTTATACAAGTGTAGTAGCAGTTACATCAAAGAATTTCTTTCTTGAAACCTATTAAGAAAAGAATGGAAGCACTAAGTACACATGAGAACTTATTTCTATTGAAGCAGAAGTCAAACTTTTCTCAATATCTTAAATTTGCTACAAAACACATTTCTAAGGAACAATAAACGTCAACATTAAAGTTTTCATTTTATTATTACATATTTTCTTCTTTTTAGTGGCCATAACAAATTTAAATAACACAATAAATATTCAGAGGAATTACTTTTCAAATATTATAGCACATTTTATATTACTTATTTTAATAATGAAACTAAATCTTTTACAGAAAATAATATAATTAGTTAATTTGATTACATCGTTTGTAGAATATAATATAATTATTTAATTGGATATTTAATTGAGTTTAATATATTTATTCATGAAAATTCTTTAATTTCACATCTCAGTATGAATTATGTAATTGGTATGTCACTAATTATGTTATACATCGCTACATACGGAATCTCTTATTTTGATTCAAATCCATTGTTTACTACAATTTTTAATTTTTAGCATAAATTTAAAAAATTAATAATTGATATTTTTTCGTTGGTATTTTCATTCCCCTCTATCGCAAAAATAAAATATACTTACTTTGGAAAAAGAATTACTAACAAAATAAATATTAATTAATAAAACTGTATTTTTCTGTACGAACTTGGTCTAATTTATTGAACAAAGTTATTAAATTATTATGATATCACAAATGATAGTGTTAGATAATATGAAATTGAAATTGAGATTTTATTCCTTATTTCTTCGAGAAATATTAAATTAAAAAAATAAAGTGTTCTATAAACAAAATTCCTGATATTTTTACTCATCATATAAAGCAAAATGGACCAATAAATAAAAAATCATAAATAAGTAAAACTTAATTTTTGTGTCCGAACAAAATTTTAATAAAAGTGAATTTAAATTAAATATAGTCAAAAGAAAATTTATTAAAACCTCTGGAAAATGTAAAATCAGAATGTGTCTGTGTGAAATGAATAATAATTTAATTTACAAAAACTCACATAATATATATATATATATATATATATAAATTATATATATATATATATATATATATATATATATATATATATATATATATATATATATATATATATATATATATATATATATATATATATACTGAATGTATTACTAAGCATATGATTTTTATATTTATTTTTGTATTTTTCAATTTTTGCCTATGATTTATATATATATATATATATATATATATATATATATATTTATATATATACATTATTTGAGTGTTTGTAAATTCAATTATAGGCAAATATAAATCATAGGCAAAAATTGAAAAATACAAAAATAAATATAAAAATCATATGTTTAGCAATACATTCAGCAAAAGCGTAATATAAATCATAGGCAAAAATTGAAAAATACAAAAATAAATATAAAAATCATATGTTTAGCAATACATTCAGCAAAAGCGCAAAAGCAGCTTAAATAGAATTACTAAAATATAATTAATAGTACATTTTTCGTAAAATTAATCAAATACCAAATGAAGAACAATAATAAATACTAAATGGATAATAATAAATTGAAAATACGAAAAATGATAAACAGATGTAAAATGTGTTCATTTGCCATGTTGGTGCTTCGTATCACTTTCTTTCTATTCTATGTTTATTTAAAATTTTAAATTATCTATTGAATACATTTTCCATCTGTTTATTATATTTCGTATTTTCAATTTATTATTATCTATTTAGTATCTGATTACTATTGTCTATTTGGTATTTGATTAATTTAATAAAGATTTATCATTATATATATATATATATATATATATATATATATGTGTGTGTGTGTGTGTGTGTGTGTGTGTGTGTGTATGTGTATATATATATATATATATATATATATATATATATATATATATATATATATATAATGCAATATCTTATTATTCAAGTTTGTTTACATACATTAAAGTAAAAAAAAAAGAATACTTGGTCTGATAATGCTTTCATACTCTTTGATTTTACATGAAGTGATGTAAAGACAATGTCTTTTTATCAATTTCAGAATTCATTTAACATGGAAGTCAGCAATATACTTGAAATTTGTACAAATAAGGATTATAAATAAAAGTGAAAACTATTAGTTTCACTATATGTTTCTACTAAAAAAATATAAATTAAAGTTTTCTTTGCATATATATTCCTAGTTTGGTAAAAAAAAAAAAAAAGGTTAGATTTGATCGCATATTAAATGCCTAAACATTTATGAGCAATATTTTGAATTTTTTATTCTTGAAAGCCTAAATGCACATAAATGATAATTTTAAACAATAGAAATTAATTTATCAAAAGTGTTATGCACTATTTCAAAATGTTATGTTATTTAAAATAATGAAGGAATAAATGGATAGTTAGAAACTAAATCTGGACAATTTAAATGGTTTCCTGAAATACACTATTTAAATTAATTTTATTCTTCATTTAATATAATTTTTCCCATATAACTTAATATAATGTCTAATTTATCTATAGATATTTCAATTATACTTTTTAGTCAATTAATATATTTCAATAAAATGTTCGAAGACATTACATTCAAAAATTTTACATCACTTTCTTCTTGTAATGATATTGAAATTAGTTTAATATTCTTCGAAAACGATTTTGACTCTTAACTCTGTGCAAGAAAAATATTTTTTACTTACAATGTAAATGCTTATTAAACTTAATAATTAATTACAGTTTCGAAGTAAAATGAAAATTATTTTTCAAAATTATTTTAAAGTCTTCTTAAAATTATTAAAGTAATTCAGGAAAGGAAAGGTATTATACTTTTATTGAGTTTTTATGATTTGGAAAACTAATGAAAGTATTCAAAGTAAACATCTTTATTCATTTTTGCTTTTATATTGGGACACACACTTATTACTTTTCAATTGTATTCAAGACTACAATTACTAATACACTTCGAAAATATTTTACATAAATTCAAATTGAAAAGTTTCTCAAATCTGTTCCTTTTAAAAGTATTTTAGCTGTATCTAATAAATTTATACTCGAAAATATTCTGCTAAATTTGAAAGCATATTACTACATAAATATAAAAGGGTAAAAAATATGTATTTTACAGAAACATATTTCAAATTTTATTTTTCCAATTTCATTTTATTATAAAATCTAAACTTATCATTTATCAAAATTTTCCTTTTTTTAATTAAATAAAATAGTGTATAACATTCACAATAACTAAAATTAATTCACAATTTTTTAATTTTTAAACACATATAAGAAAATATACAGTAGACTTGTGGTTATAAGTCACAAATAAAAGTTTTTTTCTTGGAAAAACATGAGAAACTACTTTCACTTTTTTTTAAACTAAATTTCACTTTTTTACTAAATTTCACTTTTTTAATGTTTTGAAAGATTGCCTTCTTGAGTATGTTTTTCCATCCTAAAATTATACTGTTTTATCTAAATTAATGGTATTACCATATCAACTTAAATATATTAAAATCAAAATATAACCTTTTACAGTAGTAAGCATTTATTTTCTTATAATTAAAATTGTCTCGTTGTATTACTAAAGTTTTAAATTACTTCAAAACGATTGAAAAGCATTACAAATGGAACAATTAGATTCATTTATCTATATTTTTATCACGTAGTAAACTAATTGTTTTGGCATTATTATTTTATATTTTTTTATTATTTTATTTTTTTGTTTGAATTTATGAAAGTAAAAATTTAAGTTGTCTTCCACATAAGTTTCAATCTTCCTCAAACTTCTACAAGATATCTTTCATAGTTTGATTTTGACAGTGCTATAAAAAATAAATATCTTTGAAATAATTTTCTCTTTTTATAATGTAAAATAAAAGTTATCTAAAATTAAGTTTGTAATGTTATTTATATAAGTAAATTATTTTACTCTAAAAATTATTTCTCTGGGGGGTATAACAGAAAATTAATTTTTTATTTCTTGTTTCTTAATTCCTATATTAATAATAAAATGTATATTAACAACA
This sequence comes from Latrodectus elegans, assembly GCA_030067965.1. Classification (NCBI taxonomy): domain Eukaryota; kingdom Metazoa; phylum Arthropoda; class Arachnida; order Araneae; family Theridiidae; genus Latrodectus; species Latrodectus elegans. Next base: position 32,517,676 of record CM057815.1, read on the forward strand.
ATTTAATTTTTTAATGCATATAAAATAGGACTAAATATATATATTTTAAATATGAACTTCTTTTCTTGTGAAAACTTAAGCTTTAGATTAAGAGTAAAATATCTAATAAGAAATTGACAATCGGGCACATTTTATAAAGATTTCCTGAACAATTAGGTTTAATTTCACAGTTTATACTCACTATAATATTTCTAAAATACTTGAAATAATTGTATTTTAAATTAATAACACTTTTATTTTATTTATTAAAGTCGATATCATTTTAAACATATTGTCCATATTACTATTTAATTGAGAATTAGCTATTAAATTTTTTGAAAAATTTAAATGTGTAATTTAATAATAATTTAATAAATAAATAATAATTTTTGTTGACATTTATTAAAAAAATTAAAATTCATTAGTATACTCTATTTTTATTTCCTGTGTTTTTGTTTACTGCAGCAACATAATCTTTATTATTTGCAGCTTTATTTCCCAGTACGGAATTTATTTTTAAAGTATCTTTTGTTCACATCATCTTTTTACGGCAGTTTGAAAATTCAAAAGAAGAATAATGTCATTCTTCTATCAAACTTGAAATATTTTTCTTTTCCTTTAAGCGCAAAAACTTTTTTTGGGTTGCAAGTATATAAACAAGATTCTTTTGATCGATTAGATATTCTATCAGAAAAGTTGTTTGTGCTCACTAAGGTTGAATTTAAATATATTTTGCAAGTAAGAAGAATATACTAAAACAAATTTGAATAATAGAACAGTATTATGCAAGAAGTTTTAGAATATCAGACTAAGTCTTACAGTTCAAGAAAAGTTGTTTATTTCTTTGTTGACAAACAAATTTTCCTTTTAATTGCTTATAAGAGCTTGAAGACTTTAAACTGTTTTGAGAAATAAAAATTGAATAGTACTATCATAAATATAACAACATTTTTATTATAAGCAAATGGAAACAAGTTGCTCATAAAATGTATAATTCTCTAAAATAAGTCTAAGTAATGGATGTTTGAAATGATAAAAAATTGAAATTAGTTTGCTCAACTATTAAAAATACATAGATTACTAAAATAATATTGATTGTTAAAATAAAAGAGTGTATAAAATTTATTTTTAACAACATTAAATCCTTTTATTTACAAAGTGAAAATTTAATTTAAAAATTTAATTGTTCAAAGTGAACATATTATTGGCTAAATTTTTTCATCACTCCTATCAGTTCTATAATTTTGCCTTATCTTGCAATTCACTATATTTAGTTTATAACTGGAAATTTACTATAAATTAAGTTTCGTTATATAATAAATTATAATATCATGATTTTACATGAAAAATACTTTGTGCCTTTTAAATCGAAAATGTTTAATTTTTAAAGTATGAGAAAATATTCAAACACCAAAATAAAGAAAAAGTATCAAAATTTTAATCTCTTAAAATCATGCTATTAATTTTTAAATTGTACCAATTATGTTACAATTAAATTAATTTTTCATATATCGAATATAGCTAATAATATTAATAATAAATTATAATTTTAGAATTTTATATCTCTTCCTGAGTATTTAATATATTGAAGCTAAAACAATTTCTTGCAAATTTATTTGGCAGTAGAAATCGATATTTTAAATCAAAGTTTTAGAAAATATATTTCTATAAAATTGATAAAATATTTCTAAAATTGTAATAAATTAAATAATTTCTTTTAATAAAATTTTCTTATGATTTCTTTCTAATTTAAAATAAAGACAATATAAACTGAGATTTATAAAATATCTTAATTTTTTTTTCTCTCTTAATTTTAACAAAGTCAGAATATTTAACAAAACTGCTATTTTGAAAAAAAATTTGAACTTAAAATAGATATAGTTAAAATGTAAAATGAAATATTTTAAATCATACGTCTGAAGAGAATATTGCAGAATAGCAAATATTGAATTCGAAATTTTTATAATTGTGGTTTAAATCACCTTAAAATAGAAATATTTGAAATATTTACCTATGTTCTCTGCAAGAAATATATAAATTATTTTTTAGTATATGCTTTATGATTTTGCATGATCAATGCATTATCAAATCTCTAATAAAGACAAATACACACACGCATACATGATTGAACACACCATTGTAAAAAAGTAAATGCAAAGTATAATAAAATATAAGCATTAAATTAACTTTAAGTATGAAGAAATATATAAATTGCACCAATTATTGTAAATTATTTCATCTATTTACAAATATGAATCCGTAAAGTTATTATTTTATGATATTTTGAAGTTTTCAGACCGTTAAAGTAATTAAATATTCCAGCAATTTTCTTTTATAAATTTAATTTAATCAACTAAAATCATAATAAACATCAGTTAAGCCTTAATTATTTTTCCTCGTATTTTTCTTTTAATACATAATTTTATTTTATAAAAAATGAAACTAAAATTCAAAACAATTAATTGTTCAAGCTAGAAATATGATAAAACAAATGTTTAAGTTAATTACTTTTTTGATTAATTCTATCACATTTACATTTTCGGGAATCTTCTTTCCAGAATCTATTTTGTATAATAAAACTGCGTTTTATAAAAATAAAAATCTTTTTGATCTTTTTCATTTTTCTTGCAATGAATTTGTTTTGACAATAATTACTGTTTTTGTATTTTTTCATATACAAGTGACTGAAAAGATAGATATATAATAAGATAAATGTAAAGTCGTAAGTTACATTTTCTTAAGTTTATGAACAACTGATATAACCTTTAACATTATATCAATCTAATTCTGCAAATTTTAAGACATTTTAATACAATTTTAAGGCATGCATTTTTATGTAGCTATGTAAATCAGTTTGTAATTTTTGTCAAATGAAAGTTATTAAGAAATTAATATTGTTTACTAAAAAGAAATAGCCATAATTTTATTTTGTTCAGTTTTGTTTCCATTTTTATTTTTATCTAAGCAAACGAATTTTTTTCAATGTTTTCAAAAGAAAAGGAAAATATTGCATTTAATTGGTTTTTTAAAATTTAAAAAGAAATAAATCTAAATCATTTTTAGTTTTCTTTCTTGTGTTACTTATCGTATAATGTTTTACAAGAATATTCTTAAAATTATGAGTTTGAAACGAAAATTAATTATTTATAATAGGTTTCGCCTTATTTCTACCCACACAATATTTGCCTTCTTTTCTTTTATTTATTTCAAAGTAGCTATATCCTTACAGAAAAGTTAATAAAATTAAATACTAGAATAATTTTAGAAAAATATTTAAAAAATTGCTTAAAATATATACATAAAGCATAATTAGTCTTGAGCATTTTAAATCTTAATTATTCAAATATTGTTCTTACGTCTCAGATTCTTCTCAAATAAATTTATTTATTAGCATAAAAATTTATACTGTTAAATATTTTTCTCTGATAAATAAAGAAAAATTTAAATATATGTAAATAACAAAATCGTTTCATATGTGAATGTGATTTATATCCAAATTTTTTCTGATGGTTTGAAACGATGGAAATAAATATTAAAATATTTTATTACTTATAATAAAATATTTCAAAAACATGTGTGCTCTCTTATGAATATTTAATAAGTTTTCTTCCTAAGCTTATATATACAGTAACTAATTTAAATAAAATCTAAAAACATTTTTACCAAAAATATGTTAAATACGAGAAAATTAGAATGTTTCTGATATCTAGCTACAAGTCATTCTACAGTGAGCTTAATTATTATTTTCAAAGTCTCTTACATGTAACTCTAATCAAGTTTGGGAAAATAACATTCCTTAAAATATTTATCATACTTTAAGTTTTCTTATTAATTAAGCAATACGGATAGATTTAATACACGAGAAATGTTTGATGGTAAGCATTTTTATCAATGAACGTTGTTATAATCTAGACAAACAACTTCACTTAAATCTTAGATATTAATTAAGTAATATTGTGAAGGTAAAAAAGCGATATCACTTGTCTAAAACGTCATTATACAAATACATTTAAAATAATATATTCTTTAATTAAAATGACGATGTTTGTCATATTTACTTAAATTAAAGATGATAAAATAATGCTTGAACATGGCGTAACAAAACTCTTTCAAATAAATTAGTTAATCAAAGTTCATTTCAAATATTATTTCTTTTTCTCTATTTATGTCTCGGTTTCTATTTTTTTCTATTCTTCATAGTCTTGTTTAAATAAATAAATAATGACAACCTAAATATAAATACTGTCATATGATAATATTTATAATTGAATTTAGTAATGTCTTAGTGGCGAAAATTATTTGAATTAATGCAAGTCACAATAAAATTTCCAAATTGCATATTTGTTAAAAACTGTTCTTTTTCTGTTAAAAAAATTCATACTTTGATTAGTTTATTCCTGAAGTGGAAGGAAAATTAAGTTTATGATTTCAAGAATGAAGCTTCAAATTTTTAGTAAGTAAGGAATTTACTTAGTAAAAATTTCATCTACGATTTCAAATATCAATCAAAATATAGTTTTATAAATTTAGCAATTAAATGCAATTGAATTAAATAAAAATGATTAAAGCTTCATTTGAAGTAGATTTTGTGGTAATAAATTAATTTTCAGTCAAATAGGAATTTCAACAAATTAATAAATTATGAATGCTAGATTTAAAATATATATAAACGTAACTGAAATATTTATTACATTTAATTAAGTTTCATTATTTTTGCTATAAATTTAAAGAATATGAAATTTTGTGCGTAAATAATACTAATTTGCTTTGTTTTCTAAAGTAAATAAGAGTGAAAAAAGAGCTTATTCTCTAATATGTAGGGAATATTATTTCTCAATATAATTGTTTTAGTATTATTATCTAATTAAGTAAATTTGTAGCCTGATACAAACACAGGATTAGCAAACATTTTGTGTAATATAAATGTTATAGCATATAATCAATTTATTCAAAGCGTATATTTGCTTTATTTGAATAGATATATAGATAACGATTATTTGTATTTTGATAGAAGAAATCTTCTGCCTACACTCTTAATATAATCGAGTGGATTTCACTCAGAAGGAGTGAAATTTCTCTCTTTCATTTTTGAAAAACTCAACCAATCTTTAAGATAGAAATTCACTCTTTTGAAAGATACGTGTAAACCACTCCTTTTAGGAGAGAAACAACTAATCACTTAAAGGGGTAAATTAAATAAAAAAAAGAATGAATTTCAATCTTTTATAGAAGTATTGATGATTTTTTTTATATTGGCAATTTAGTGCAGAAATTAGGTTTTGAATTCTTTATTTTAAGGATTTTTTTTGACAATTACAATATAAAGATACATGATTTCTTCATTTAATAATATAACAGTACAATTGAATATGACATTTTAATTGATTTGGATAATTATAGTGGTTTTTAGATTACATACATTATCAAAAAATTGTTCAGCCATTTATTACATCATTTATATCGATTTAGTTTTATGTGTAAGTGTGGTACACTCAAGAAAAAATCATCACACTACTTATTTTTCAGTTTAGTTTACTATGGACCTATTAAGTACGAAATTAATTTTTATACAATTTATTTGTATAACAAACTTTACACAATTTAAAAAATACATAAACATTTTACAAAAGTAAATATAATTTAAGTTCTTTTGAAAAAATAAATAGTAATATAGCTAAATATTTATTTTTGAATATTGAAAATATGTATTTTTTAAATTACAGGAGTATAAAGACAAATATTTAGATTATTCTGTTGAACAAAACTGACCTATATTTTTGCAAATAAATCTTGTTTTATGATATATTTTTCCAATTTTAAATTAAATTGAAAATAACTTTAATAAAACTAAGAATGAAATTAAAAACAAAAGGCAAGACTACACAAAAAACATGCATTCAATTTTTAATACAGGGAAAAATTAAATAAAAATATGTATACAGAAATTTTTATGCTTATGTTGTCAAATTAATACCGGAGCTTGAGAGCTTTATTGTCAGTTTAATAAAACAAAATAGGAATATTAATAATATTCCTAATATTTTAATATTAATAATATTTTTAAGAATAAAAATATAATATGCATTTTAATGCTTGCATTTTGCAAAATTTAAATCTTGAACGATTATTGTAAGAATGTGTAGTTTAAATTAAAAAGTCTTAACTGAACCATTTTTTAATTTATAAATCATACAGTCCATGAGAGCATAAAATACAGTTAGTTTAACATCGTACTTAACATTAAACACATGATGACATTTATATAAAATATTGAACACTTTTTAATCTTGCATATCCGACATCCATTCTTTTGACCACAGCAAATCAAGCGTAGTTGATTACGCTTGAGCGTTGTTCTTCTTCTACAAACTTCTTCACCTAATTAGGAAAAAGAAAACATAATAACTAAAACTTTTATAGTATTTGTATTCTCATTAAAGTGTCTAAATAAACTTTAATACCAAAAAATGTCATAAGAATAATACTTCAAAAAAGATAAAGCCTTATTTATTAAAAAAAAAACTGCAAGAAATCAGATATCTACATAATTATATTCTCTATTGCAATTATATTCAGCCTAAAAAAAAAACATCACTCTGAATTCTCTCTTATTTATTCCATATTACACAACAAATTTTTGAACATTATTCTAGGAGCATAGAATGCAGGATATTTATTGAGAATACAATCAAACTCTAGATATCAAATTCCGAATCTATCTGTAATAAAGAGAATAATCATATACATTAAATTAATAGAACTTTTTATTGTAATTTACAGCAGGTGTAATTTGTTTAAAAAAATGGTATTATCCTTAATTAATTAAAACGTAGTAACTTAAGTTATTAAATAAATGGTTATCTAGTAGTTTTTGAAGAATATGGCAAATATCGAAGAATATGGCTTTTATAAGATTGTGGCAAAAAAGATAAATTATTGATATATAATGAAACAAATACAAAATAATTTTGGATTTTTTCTTTGTCATGAAATAGATATAGCCCTTATCATAATTTACAAAATGGATTTTTACAAAATGGATTAAACATTAAATATAAATATATACATGCATACATAAATTTATTTTTAATGTTAAAGATTTAGAATCAATCAACTATAAATTAAAACCAGGTGAAACTAAAAGAATAATTTTTTTTTTACAAACTACAACAAAAAATTTTTGAAACTATGATTTTGTATCACATATACTAATATTCGAATACATTGCAAGTAAAATGATTTTTAAAAATACAAGGTAGAAAACTACAATATAATAGAAGGTATAAGCAATACTGCATATTTTGTAAAATATAGATTTTAATTACTTTCCTTTGGATCATGCAATCATTATACAAATATCAAAATAACAATGATATTTTTCTCCCATTTTCATATAAAAATTTTTTTTTCATATAAATTTTAACTAAACGCTTATGGCATTAATATAATTTAAAATATCTTATTCAAATGCAAGAAAAAAACATAGAAATTCATGAACAACATGTTTCAAGTTCTACAATTAAAAATGCAGGTATACAAACTATGAAAGGAATTGCAAATTTTGGTGTGCTTAAATCATTTTGGCATTGTTAGAAAATAATGTTGATATAAAAGTTTAGTACTTTCATGAATATTTTAAAATTCGTCCTTATATATGGAAAGAATACAGGTTTTATATTACCAATGCTTCATTGAAAGCAGCCTTTTTTTTTTATACTTAGAGACATAAATTCTGTTATAGAATAGAACAATAGATGGTCTTTTTTCATCACAAAATGTTATTTTATTTTAAACATTTTCTTCATAACATCAAATATTTTTTCGCGATGCATTCAAAATTGTAATCATCAAAGCATTTCAAATTGTAATCATTTTATCTGAAAGGAAACATACACACATATATACATATGTGTTTACTCAAAAATATCATACCTGTAAAAAACTAGTTGTGGTCAAGTGAATTATAAATGCTGATATTTATTTTAAGCAATTAAATTTAAATTAAAAATTCAGAAAATTTTAAATGAATTATAAATTTATTATAAAGATAATTAAATTCTGGTTTTAGCTGTAAAAATAAACAAAATTTTATTTCAAAATAGATTAAAAAGCATTATTAAAATTTCTTAAGTTAATTACCAAGTAATATTAATGTAATGAATAATAATAATTACCTTTCATCATTTTAAAACCAATTTTAAGAACCAAAAACTTTAATAAGAGATTTTAACTGAAAATATCGATTGGAGTTTTCATGTCTCATTTAATTAAGTTACCACATTCTTACATTAAACATAGAATATTACTTTAAATTTTTAAATACATTTTACAAGCAAAATGAAATTAATACTTGTAGTAATAACAGTAGTTAACATTTTCTCTGACTCCATAAAATTTATTTTGATTACACATTATACAGAATATAACATATCAGCCATTTCTTCCTTATATCGTATTTCATCATCTTCAAAATAACATGTTTCAGATTTACTTTTGCTAATTTTGTTTTTTATTTTTTTCTTCACTGATGACAATGACAACCATAAAATACAAATATAAATTATATTTCCATCGACAAAATTTTCAGTTAGAAATTCTAAAATATTATATAAATTAATAGTAGATTTTGATACATATAAAAATTTGTTTTTGTTTTATCTACGAATGTTTTTACATAGTAACAATCAAATCAAAAATATTGTCATTGAAATTTTAATAAATAAAATACATGCTGCCAAGTAATATTCTGTAGATTAATATTTTTGCTTTATATTGTATTAACATTTAAATGAAAAAGATTCGAAGTTTATTTATGAAAAAATTTATTCTTATTCATTGGTAAAATATTATATTTGATGAAAATCGCACTTTCAATTCAGTACAACAAGCTATATTAAATAATATTTTTATAATATGTATTGGATATTTAAATTAACGAAAACATTAATAGTAATATTTACGCAGTTTCGAAATTAAAAGAAATTAAATATGCATTCATTATAATTTACTATTCATTAATAATGAATTAAATTTTAGCAAAAAATAGTATTTGAAATAAAAAATAAAATTTCCAAATACTTTTTTATATTATTAAACATTATCAATTAAGCAAAAATTACATATTACATGAATATAAATTCAATAGAATTCATTTATTCACACTTTTGAATAGGAAAGTTTATATCATGGTGAAAAATCACAAATATGAAGATTTGATTTAGTCATTCAATTAATTATAAGAAATAAAGACTTATCGTGATGTTTCCGCGCTCCTTCTTGTCCAATTATAGATATATTTTTATTCAAATAGAATGCCTTTACAAAGTGAAGTCTTAAATTTCTCAATTTTTAGCGAAACTAAACCGAAAGCATAGAGACACGTGATGATTTAAACCAATCAAAGCATATCATATTTTCTTTGTGCTTTGAATCGAGGATGCAGTGTTTGAAAGAGAACTTCTCTACCCAATTAAGCAGTAAAGGATTTATTTTGTATCATTATGTAGTACAAAATATCCATCGCTCATCGAGTGGTGAAAAACCACTACAATCCATACACTACAAGAATGTAGAATCCAATACAAATCCATACACTACAAGAGTGTATGGATTTATCCAACAATAAATAATTTGAATTCACTATTATGTAAAACTACATAAAGATTTAAAATTGATTGTGGAATTGAATATTATAAAGCAATGATTTGTTTTCTCAAAGACGTTATTTTAATGCATTTTACATTAAAATAACAGTTTCGGTATTTATAATATGTAATGAAAGAATAAATTAAACTTCTTGTTTTAATTCCCAGTTAATTCATACAATTGTTTTCCATCCAAATATTTCCATAGTCTGAAATTACCGCTGAATAGCATCAGATCTTATGACGCATGATTATTTATTAATTATCATGTCAAAACTTAAGTTAATCTCTCGCGATTTATTTCGAATATGTTATTTCATTAGACAGAAACTAGTTTACTTTGTCTCATTACGATTTTTAAAATGTTTCATATTAATACTTTTTTCAATTAAAATTACATATTATCTATAGTTTTTAACAAACTGAAAATATTTCTTTACCAGATTCTCAAAAACTTTACTAAAACTCAAATTCAATCAATTTTATTTTATTCGAGGAAAATTAAACGTAAAAATTTAGAGAAATTTAAAGTGATTTCTTTATTAAATACAAGATAGTCTCATAATTTCAATTTAAAAAATATTGGAGGAAATTAAATAAATTGATTAAAATTTATTTTGCTATTCATTTTTTTAATTTAAATTTGTGGATACCATGAGATTTGAATTACTTGCATACTTATATACTTTTGAAATATCAAAAGAACTGGCGATATAATGATCAATGCATTTCCTAGAATTATATCTCGTAAAATCTATGAAAAATTATTCAATTACTTGTATTAAAGATTATGTTTAAAATTAATACAGTTTATGTTTTAAATCGTCTAATATTATCATATCGTTTGAAGAAAAATAAAAATACAATATACTCCAATGGATACATATATTTTATGGAATTTATAATCACAAAATGAGGTAGATTATGATTTTAGTAATGTCATTTTGGAAAATACTATTTAAAGAAGGTAGAAATAAAAAGTATAACTTTAGACAATATATGCCTGTTCTTATAATAGAGAAGAAAAACATTGTATCACACTGCTCAAATCAACATTCCTTTCATAACTGACACATCTGAAATCAAGATAAAAGAATCTGTTTTTGTGCGGTTTTCAAAGCACACTGCGTTGCATTGTGAATTGTATCATAACAAGATAGTAATGTTGTCAATTAAGATTTGGCTTCCCACTCCAACATGGACTCTTCATAAAAGCAAAGTAGCAACAACGACTGTTTTAAGCCAAATTTTTATCTGAATTTTTTTCCAATATTCAAAGAGATTCATTGAAGCAATTTGCTTCAAATCAATGATCTTTATATAATTTTGCAAATTTCTTACATTAAATGAGTCGTTTTTACTTTAAACCATAAACAACATTATTAAGGTAAAAACTATCAATGACTTCTATAAATATTTGATATTGCTTTTAAAGCTCAATTATTTTTAGTAAATTTTTCTACATTAGTATTATAATAATGAGTATTATTACAGAAATAATTCTATTCATCACACTTAAATTATTTAGGAGTTACATAATAAAAAAATGTAGTGGTATTCTCTTTATTTCTTGTAGGAAATATGAAAATTAGCTACTTATGAATTCAAAAGCAGAACATATCATGATATAGCTGAAAAAAGCATTTTAATAGTTTGTTTAATTCGTCAAGGAAATGAAAGTTTAGTTTGTAGAAGCAATTAGTTTAATTTGTAGAAGAAATAAAATTAATGTTTAGTGAGAAAAATGTTAATATGAGAGTTAGTATTCATATTGTATAATTTTAATTTACCAATAAAGAATAACATACATATTTTATTTAATCAACGAAGCACAGTTTTAGGTAAATATTTTGAAGCGTTGCGCAAAACTCAATTTTTAAGAAAACTGTGATTCCAAGATGATAATACCCTTATCTATTTGAAGGTGATGTGTGTATTAATCTATTTGAAGGTGAAAGAGAAAAATTAATACATTGCAAATTATTTTTGACCGAAGAATTCAAGAATTTTTTTCTCTGTAGCATTCGAAAAGCTTAATTTTAGCGTATATGGTAAATATTTTCATGTATTCCCCATATCAATATTAACATTTTCAATTTAGATGAAAAATTGTGATTTTTGATATTTATAATTGGCTATTCTGCTGCTATTCTCTGTTCTGAAGTCATAGCATTCAATATAAATTTTGCAAATTTTGCAGAATAATAAATGTGTAAAAAATGACTAAAACGCTTTTAGATTCTTTTAATAAATAACAAAAGCAAATTTCAATTAAAAAATTAAAACATTTATATTTAAAGTAATAATTGTAAAATAAAGTATTAATGTTTTTAATGACGTCCAACTTGTCTAGTGGTCAGCGTTCCTGACTGCGGATAGGGAGGTCCTGGGTTTTCAATACCGGTTCAGGCTTGGAAGTACTTTCTCTATCCTGTTTTTGTCCTTTCCTTGTGTTTGAATGAGGTGTGAATGGTTGCCTACCCTATAAATGGGTCCCTATGGCATGTGTAGTTACTGAAAAATTCGGACACCAAATATGGTTCAGTTCGGAAAGTGGAGCAGCGCACCCCAATTTGCCAGCCTAGCTGGCACACCACGAGAAAAACGACAATGTTTTTAATAGGTTTAGAGAATATCGCATTATTAAAAATGCTTAACATAAATGCAGTTTTATTTGTGAAGAATAATATCTGCATCATTATAATTAGTAAAATTACATAATTATGATGTATATATGGTAATATATTAAACTCAAGCATACATATATTACACAATAATTCCCTTTTTCTATTTTATTTAATTCTTAAATAATATTTTAATTGATTTAGATTATTTTATTTTAAGTAAAATTTTCTTTATTTCTTTTATATAAATTAAATAAGCCATTAAAATGTTTTTGTCCTAATTTAATAAAATACTTTGCTTCTGAGTTTATAAGCAACTAATGAATTTTCATATTTTACTTAACCAAAGATTTTAGCTTAAATATTATTCTTAAGTTGTTATGTTATTAATATTTCAATAAAAAAATGAATACAAATTGCATTATACTCATACGTCATTTTCTAGATTGTGCTTATTTCATTACACAAATAACTGTAATATCACGAAATTTATGAATTATTATTGAAATTTTCAATCAAATTAACTAACTCTGCATGAATTATGTATAAGCTCTAAGAAATGTGTTAACTTAATTATATATATTCTTCAAATCTTTTTTGAAGAATGAATTTAATTAAATTATAGGTAATTTTTTGTCTTTCTCTTGATGATTTCATAATAAAGCAAAGAACCTAATTAGCTTATTAAGTTAACAGGCTGATAGTTTTTTTTAAATTTTATTTAAAGTGCTCCAGTTTTTTTTACTAACACGTTTAAAAAGAATCACTATAGCTCAAAATAACAGTTAAAAATTACAATTTGTTAATAAAATAAAACTAAATCTGATATTTCATTACACATTATTTGCTCACAATTCATTTCCTTTTAGTGTCCTTTTATGTTGTGTTTGTTGTTACTTTTTATTTAACAAATGTATTCTCATTTGCATAGTCTCAATAGAAATTAACATATTTGTATCAGAAAACATTTTGAGCGGATAAATTCCAAAACTAAATATATTTTCGATTAATATATGAAAAATAAAAATAAAATAAAATGTTATATTTTTTACAAATATTTTAACAACTTATTTCATCCACAGCCAATAATATTATAGAAACATTTTGTTCTTTTAATTTTACAATGAAAATAATTTCATATACTGATTGTTATCAATTTATTGCTTGATTCATGGTTTAATCAATCCTTTAATATATAAATAAAAACTAACAATATCTACACTCCCAATAAATGTGTTTTATATAGTTCACAAAAAATGCGTATTCATTAGATTCCTAAAAGTTTTCATTTTTGTAAGTTTTAGCTCATTGTCCAATATTTAAGTTTATTCAAACTTAAAATAATTAAGATAGACGTTGTATTCATAATTTTAAAAAGCTGTTTAATTATTTTTATGTTAATTTTAAGTGTCTAATAAGCAATTTATCTTTCGCTTATTAATATATTTTAGTGCATCAGAAAATAATTTATGATAAATTTCTATAATTCCCGTAAATGAATCAAATATATTTTTTGTAAATTTAAAATAAAATATTATTGACTTCACTTATTTTACTCAAAGTCATATAAATAATTTATTTCACAGAAAAATTTTGTTCTTTAACTCAAAAGTTACATATTTAGAAATATAGTAAGCAAGTTATTACACGAAGATTTTCTGTTTACATAAACAGTTAAATTTAAGACTTCGTAATGAGTTATATTTCAAAATTTAACTGTACAAATGTAATTCAAAATTTAAACTGCGAATTAGGAAATGTATCAGGATATAGAAATGGAGTCTACTAATTCGAATGATTGCTTAATTATAATGTAGTTAGTAAAAGCTACGCTCAGTTATTAATAATGGAGGTGAAGTTTAGTGAATATTCTTTTCAGATAACAAAGATGCAAACATTTCACAATAACATAAAATACCGGAATCTAACTTTTCGTTTCCAGAATAGCTTTTCTTCGAAATTTATCCACTTTGAAAAACAAAGCATTTATGATTTAATATTTTAAACAATTTATTTCCAACAAAATGAAACAATGTTATAAAATTTGATTTAGTTTCAATTTTTATACTAAGGCAACATAAAATTAATTTTAAAAAATTTATAGAAATGTGTCTCATTCATCTACAAAATAATTTTATATACATTCTTGCACAAACATACACACACACATAACTATACACAAATAAATATATATACATATATATATTATATATATATTATATATTATATATATATATATATATATATATATATATATATATATATATATATATACTCACATACATATATTAGATAGGTAAAATCTAGAAAACATATTTGTCTTGAAAATAAACCGAGCCAAGATTATACACATTGTTTCTTCGCTTTTATTATTTTATCCCAGAAATATGCTGGTGTTCCATAATAAATCTTCTCTTTATCAATGTTTCCAAACATTTCACTTTAATTTAAATTCACATATTATGTCCATATATTTCCATCTACTTTTGAAATAAACTGCAATCTATCAGAATAAAATTTATTTCTCTATTATCTTCCTCCTTGTGTTTAATATTTGGATGAAAATGTTTAGTTTTTATACCATTATATCATCGCGTATCTTAAAAACATTTAACCACATTAACTCCAAATATGTTATTTTAAAGAATTATCCTTTATAAAATATATTTAAGTATCAAATCTAATGTAATGTACACTTCCTTATAAATAATTCTTTAATTAAAAGCATGGCATCTTAATTAATTTTCACTTGTTATTGGTAAAAACAATGTTAAATTTCTTGGAAATAACCATTGAAACAAATAGGGTTATAGCATTAAAAAAAGCTATTTTTTAAATATAAAAGTCCTATTGTAAAAATATTGACACGATGTTATACTTTGAAAAAAAAAATTTTTCTAAAAGTAAAAAGTTATGAGTGAACACTTCTTACATAGTGTTTTCTTCTATTAAATCACAAAAATGATTACGCTGAAAATACATATTCATCACTCTCTTTTGAAAAATGTTAAGAAGACATAAAAAGAAATACAATCATGCAAATTGTATGTTTTGGAAAATGTATGGTTTTAACAAACTAAAAGGGATTAATTATCGATTTATAAATAAATAAAAATCTCTGGAATAATAAAATAATAAAATATCAAAAGGAAGTAAGAATTATTGTTAATAAATTTATAAGATGTTTTACAATAAAAAAATGCATAGTTGGAAATATTATGTGATAAAAAAATTTTCGATTTTGATAATAAGAAAACATTTTTACTAAACATAAAAAAATGATTTTTGCATTAAACCTTGAAACTTTTTCGTAAAGTAATCAGTTTTTATGAAAGACTTTTTTGTGTTAAAAATAAGAACAATTTTATATTATTTTTATAAGTTAATATAACACGTCTTAGCAACCCTGCATTAAGAATTAAAAAAGAAAGGAAAAGCTGAAGAAAATGTGATATTTTACGAATCGTTTATAAATTATTTATTTATATTAATCTGTTTAATTAATGCAACATAAATTTACGCAATTTAAGAAGCATATTTAATTCATTTTTTAAATTAAAAATAATTATCTATTTCTAGAGTGCACAACTAATAACAGAATACACAAATAAAATATGTAATCTGTTCTATCACACACACCTACCTATCTAATATATGTATGTGAGTATATATATATATATATATATATATATATATATATATATATATATATATATATATATATATATATATATATATATATATATATATATATATATATATATATATATATATATATATATATATATATATATATATATATATATATATATATATATATATATATATATATATATATTCATTGATATTTTACTAAAAATAATTATTTCGTAAGTAAAAAAAATGAACTTGAATCTTCCCTTGAAAAGTTTGAGGATGCGGTTATCAATATTGTGTGTATTGGTGTAACATCATCATCTGATCGTGGTTCAAAATTATGAGGTACTGCGTGATGAGAAAATATTCTAAGCCCACTTACGGTACAATCCAAGGCCCACCTGCAGCGTTATATTATATATATATATATATATATATATGTGTGTGTGTGTGTGTGTGTGTGTGTGTGTGTTTATTTTGTGAGTAACTAGAAAATATCAATTATTTTTATGATTATTTTTATGAGAATTAAAATTTTTGACTTCATAAAAGTGAAAAAATCCGTAGTAAAATAGGATATTTATACATTCTTATTTTCTTATTTTGTACTCAAAAGTCCCATAGCATGTTGCAATTAAAAGAAATAATTTTAGAGAAATCAGAAATGCTTTATTTTAAAATGTATTGTTTAATAATGAGTCAGCTCATCAAAAAACCTAGGTTTCTTTGTTTGTCGCTCAACGATCAATTTTTGCACACGAGGGCTAATTAGACCGAGACCTACGGTTTAAAATGCATTTCGAACCCTATAAACATCCATGCCCAAGGTAGGACTCGAGCCCACGTACTGCTGAACAGAAAGCAAGAGCTCAAAAAAAAAAACCTTAGGATAATGTACATTTACCATATGAACACTTCAGTCTAAAAAAGAGTGAGACGGTTTTGGTTACTTCACAAGGAAGTGATAAGAAAATACAATACAGTTTTAAAAAAAAGCCTCCATAACTCTTTTTTAAAATTCAGATAATTGCTTTCCTTTTCTCATGGTTAATTAATATATTTTTCTTAAGAAAATCATATGCATCTTATTTTAATATGTCAAAAAAAGTATATAAAATCAAACTCTTAATATTATTAAACTCACAGATTTTCAGTATGTCATGTCAAATTTTTAATTTTCTTTTTTCAATTAATTAACATAATCTATGAAATCATGTTAATTTTATTAGATTACGCATCCAAATTAATGTCATTATCTCTCAACAGTTCTTCTAAAGAGAGTAATCTTTTGATAATGATTCAAATACTTAACTGTTTTTACGTACTTACAAAATTTCAACAAAACCAACCACTTGATTAAGTGAATTCCTTTTGTGAAGAAAACACCACATAAAATTATGTTATTGTAATTTATATCATACCATATTTTTAAATTTCTTTTAAAAGTACTTTATGAAGCTTTGACAAGTTAGTGAAATATATTGATAAATTAAACTCTTTTTGGTAAAGCATGCAACACACCATGAAAGAATGACGTGAATGAACTGAAAATTTAAGAAAATGTATTACATTTTGGAAGTTATTAAATGTTAGAGTCACAGTGCATGCGTGGGCTGTAAAAAGTCATTTTGACTGTTTCTGAACCAGAATAAAAAGAGGTATTTTGAAAATAATCTCAGTTATCTTTTTTTGTAAAAGTTATGATAAACGTAATAATAGCTCGTCGATTCAAGAGAAGAACAACTCAATACTTACGAAGTTTAAAATGGAAGATAATTATCAAATTTTCTGAAAGATGATTTCTTAACAAAATAGGGTTAGTGTAACACAACAAAATGATGTAAATTTGAGAATAGAGACTGATAACAATAAGTAGCTTGAAAATTTAGGAATAGGAGCCAAAAACTAGCGTTGGCGCTCAGATAAGCACTCAGACGATATGAAAGACGTGCAGATAAACACTCAGACGACATTAATGACGTGCAGATAAGCAATCAGATGACATGAATGATGCTCACATAAACACTCAGAAGACATGAATGACGTTCAGATAAACACTCAGACGACATGAATGACGCTCAGGTAAACACTCAGGCGACATGAATGACTCTCAGATAAACACTCAGACGACATGAATGACGTTCAGATAAACACTCAGACGATATGAATGACGCTCAGATAAACACTCAGACGACATGAATGACTCACAGATAAACACTCAGACGACATTAATAATACATATTCATTTAGATATAAGGCAAGTTTATTCACCGGAGTTTCCTTTATAGAATGTGTAGGGGATTTCATTGGTTTGTGTCTCATTCTTGATATTCGTTCTACAATTTCCATGGATAATTTTGTATTTGATTACAACAATATGAAATTCTCTTCTCCAAGCAAACATTCAAAATGCGTATGACTCGACACTACGTTGTACAGCAGAACATACTGTGCAGGGTTGATGACTGTATGAAATGCTGATTTTATGCCACCCATTTTAAAAAAGAAAAAGGAAAAACTTTATTCTCGACGTAATAAGAAAAACGTAACACTGATATTTTAACTCTAGTGAAATAACGATTCTTTTTTACTGCATTTATAGAAAAAAAAAAACACACACACACGCACGCACACACACACACACACACACACACACACACACACTAATGATATTAAAAAATGAGTGATGGAAATGGATAGAAATTATTTGGTACTGTTTCCTCGAAACTCTAAATTGAAAAATAACGTTTTTAAGCAATGATTATGAAATTGTCACCTTTAATATACTCTGTAATATTAAAAATATTGAAATTTGTTTTTGTAAAAATATATTATTTGAATATTTTATTAATTTTTTTAATAATTTTCATGCTACATGACTTCACACACACATGCATGTCTTTAATAGCATTAATAATAAATAAATTAAGAAAAAATAATATATAAGCAAGCAGCACAAGGATTGATATACAGATTTTGTTATGAGATTATTAAGTTTATATATTACCATTTTTTATTTCAAAATTGAAATGTTCCAATTTAAATTGTTCGTGCACTGCATTTCGTATATTTCTGATTATTCCATTATGTTGATGCAATATTTGAAACGTGAATATTTATAAGTTTTAATTGTTTGAGTAGTTAAACAGCTATTTTATAGATCATTAACTATTCAAATTGTAAAGTTCATTATTTCAAAGGAAAAATTTAATGATCCATTCCAAATTTTGTCTTAACCAAAAAATATTTACGAATGCATTTTAAAAGAAAATTTTTATTTTAAGAAAATTTCATGGAGACATTTGAGTGTTATATAGTTAATTTGTTATCTGAAAAGCATTTCTATTTTAAATATTGCATTCCAGATAATTATAAACTACTTATCACTAGAAACAGTTAGAAAAATTTTAAGTAATTTTAAATTCTTCCTACTTTATTGCTACTTAAACGTAAACTAATTTTACTGAACATATTCAGTTTAATTCATATATTATTCAAAATAAATAATAATGAATAGAGGAAATCAGAAAAATTTGTTAAAACAATGAATCAATGAGTAAAATTTAGTCATAAAATTGTGGAAGCATTTTTGTTCAAGTAAAGTTCACTTATTATCCGGTTATATTCACAAGGATTACAATGCATTTTCTCATGTTTTGATGAATAAATTTCATAAAAGAATTCAAATACACAGTAGAAAAAAATCCTTTAAACTTCACTTGATACAACTTTATTGAGTTTATTAAAATTCTAATATATTTGTAAGCTTGTCGTATGTTTTTTTTTTTAATATTTCTTAGTATTATTTTCAATTTTAATGAAAATGCAAATTACATAATACTCGTATGATCTAACTCCCCTTCTTTTTATTACTGAATTTTCAGTATTCAAATGCACAGATGTTGAGTAAACTATTTGTATAATTCATTCCACATTTAAAATTAGTTTCATAATTCAAAAAATGTTTGTAAATAATAAATGATTTAGACTGAAGTGTGTTTATATTTATGTACTGTTTACTTTTCATTAAATATGAATTTATTCCAGAAAACATCGACTTTATTGTTGTATATTTTATTCAAAATGCCTCTTTCAGAGTGTAGCTGGAAAATTTATTCTTGATAACAAGATCTTATGCATGTTTTATACTTCTTCTTATTATTATATTTGTCTTCGTGATGTTACTTCCCTTTAGGTTTGCTTTTATACATTTTCTTATCTTAAAAATTTATTTACAGTTTAGTAATTTATATGCATTTATTCTTTAATACAAAAGTCTTAAAGAGCGTTAACAATAAAAAAGGAAATTTAACTCGTAAGATATTTTAATTTATTCAAGATTTAAGAAATTATTCGTATTTCAATGGTAGGAATTTAAATACAACAATTGGAAAAGCGCTTTTAAATTTCTGTACAATCACATTAAAATCATATAATATTTTTTCTTAAAGTTTTTAGAAATAATAAGATAGTTATAAAAGCGCGTTATATAATAATAATCGTTATGTTATAAATTACTAATTAATTGTTATAACTTATTTTAATGAAGTATTTAACTCATTAAAATGTTTTTTCATATTATTTAATTTTATCTTAAGCAGAATGTAAAAATATGCTTTGCTTTCTAATAATATGTATAAATTTTACAAATAAAAAATCTTGAAATCTATTCCACTTTCAGTAATTGAACCAAACAATATTAGACAATATTCAAAATTAATATAAATATACGTTTATCATTCTAATTTTATTGATATGCATATCAATAAATGTCTAAATTCTTGATTACTATGATATAAGTTTATAACTAATCATGCACAGCTCATCTTAGCTGAATTCCTGTTGTTGTTGTAACTAATGATACTTGGACAAGCCAAGCTCGTAATGGCTTGGCTATGCGAATTTAAGTCAATTGGGATTGGGATTGTCTTCCGTTTAATCAGAGCACCAGCTGAATCAGAGCTGAATTCCTAGATTTAGCTTAATTGTATTAAGTGTTTCTTTTAAATGTACTGAATAGGAAATACAAGTTACATTTACATTTTAGAATAGATTAGAAACCTTAATCAATACTTTATTAACAAGAACGTATGAAATAATCTTTTCCTGTGATTATTGCTTGAATACAGTAAAAAATAAAACTAATTAATAATGTTATTTGAATAAGGTCGCTTATACACTGCTGGACCTGAAGAGTAAGTGTAACACACTGAAGGAAGCATGTAAATAACATGAAATATACAACACGCATTTGCGGAAGTCAAATATGCAAATGATTAGAATTTCAGCGCAGACGCACATTAAGCACGCCTGTGGCGCCACTTCAAAACTCTGTTTAGGGCTTGGAAATTTCAACAATTTCAAGTTAGGAAATTGTGTCTTTCATGGTTTTTTTAATTTATTTCATTTTTAAACGATTAATTATGCCTTCTAGAAAACAGTGATAATTTTTTGATCAAGTATCCGAGTTCGACAGATTAAGGATAGGGGTGTACCAATATTATGGGTTATCGTTCAAGGAAATCGGTTGTCATGTTGTACGAAACCAAACAACAGTAATGCGGATATATGACCTTTTGATGCAGAAGAGTACGACGTGTTCCCCCTCAGTGCAACACATCACGTGATGACAAGCAAATTGTGCGCATGGCAGTGACGGATCGCTCAACCAGAACACGAACCATAGCACGGCACATTCAGTCAGTAATTCATCATAATGTACCATTCGAAACCATACAGCAGAGTGGTCTGCCTGCAAGACGTCCATAGCTTCGTCTACCCTTGACGCCAAACCACAGACGTCTCCGCCGCCAATGGTGCTATGGAAGAGAGATGTGGATGTCAGAATGGAATGAAATTGTCTTTACTGTTAAGTCACACTTCTATCTGCAAGACCACGACAGTCGCATTTGATTCTCGAGACACCGTAAATAGAGGATGCTGACCAGCTGCGTTATGCACCGCCACAGTGGTTCTGCACCGGGTATTATCGTTTGGGGTGATATTGGATATTACTTTCACACTCTTCTTGTACGCATTTCGAGTACTTTAAACAGCCAGCGCTACATCTTCGAGGTGTTGGAGTTAATTGTTTTTCCTTACTTTCAGGAATTGCCCACAGCCATATTTTAACAGGATAATGCGCGACCACACGTGGCACGCATTGTCCAAGGGTTCTTTGTCAACCGC
Organism: Latrodectus elegans; assembly: GCA_030067965.1. Lineage (NCBI taxonomy): Eukaryota > Metazoa > Arthropoda > Arachnida > Araneae > Theridiidae > Latrodectus > Latrodectus elegans. Next base: position 32,539,748 of record CM057815.1, read on the forward strand.
CAGATTGAATTGCTTCTTTGGTGGGTTCGCTTTCCGGATCTTTCACCGATAGAAAACATTTGGTCCATGGTTGCTCAGCTATTAACCCAGATTACAACCTTGCTGCCACACCAGATCAACTTTGGTAACGTGTGGAAGCTGTGTGGTCTGCTGTACCCCAAGATTTTTTGACATCCAAAATGTTTTTGAATCACTGCCACGGCGTGTGGCAGCGGTGGTCTCCAACAATGGAGGCAATTCTGGCTACTGATTTTGGCAGGAACCTCACTTCACAGATGTCAATAAATTTAATCATTTGATACTTATTCAACATGTTATTTATAAAATAAATTTTGTTGTGATATATTACGTCTTTTGGTGTTGCAATTTGGATGGACAGCACACTGTATATAAATACAGAAAAATCTTTAACTAGCACTTTGATTTAAAAAGTGTCTTTTAAATTATTTTTAAGATCTTTACAATAGTTTTAAGTTATAGGAAAAGCTATTGGATATTGAGAGTATTGCCAATTAAAATAATAAATTTACAATGTTAACAACGCATAAAAATAAAGCATATTTATTTAAATATATTTTGCTGATTGCTAAATATAACTCTTTATATTAAGTTTCGTCCCCATTGGATTAAGTAATAATTTTTTGGATTTTGATATTCGAGATATTTCCCCACAAATTTATGAAACATTGATAATAAGGTAAGAAAAGTATTATATATATATATATATATATATATATATATATATATATATATATATATATATATATATATATATATATATATATATATATATATATATATATATATATATATATATATATATATATATATAAATAATTCTAAACGAAAAATTAAAATAAGCAAATTAGGGATATTTGAAAACTAAACGTATTTTACATATTAACCGTATTTTACATATTAACTTATGGAATTTTTATGTTAGTGATAAAAATTTGCATATTTTGCAAGAATAAATTTCTTAACTAGAATTATTAAATGCAAAATGTTTTATCAATAAAAATAAACTCGGAATTATAAATATATATTTTCAGTTACCGACATTTTGAAGAAATTCACAGTTTTAAATCAAATTACCAAATCTATACATTCTATATTACTCATAATTTTTTAAACATTTAAGAAAAGTTAAAATCATGTCATTGAATATAACAGCATACCAATGTACACAATACATTTCATTTGCTACATTTAATTTTCATTTAGTCTATATTTAAAAAAAAAAATAGAAAAAAAAATTTATTTAAAAAAAAATCTTTTTTAAATTAAATTTTTAAAATTTTATGAGAAATGATTATTTAATTGTTTTTAAGCTTAAAAACATTTTATAATTGTTATGTTTAAAACAACACTTGATTTTATATAGATCATTTTCAGAAATTTGATATCATTTTTGAAAACTTTTTTTCATCTGTTTAACAGAAAAACATACATGTTGAAACAATTTTGCCACGTTTTATTGAACTAGGTTTTCTTTGACTATTGTGCATTTAGTTTACCCTCATTTTATATTTTATAAGTAAATTTTTTTGCACTTTATCTATTATTGTTTTTAAAGTTATCTTAAAACCAAATCAACAAACTCTTAAAGTGATAATTAAAAGATGTAAATCAGTGTAACCTTATATTATTTTGAAATAACTCTTTTTTTTTTTTTTTTTGTCACGTGTATTTCACATTTGATTATTTCAGAGACTTTCCCTATTGTAACTCATTTGTTCTTTCTAAAATAATCAATGACACATTTTGAAATTTAATGACTCTTTCGGTAAATATAAATAAATATGTAATCCAATCGCAGAATTCAACATATTTTCTGCCCTACTAATCTCTCTTATTTAGAATGAAATTTATAATTTTTGATTTGTCCAATTATCTTGAAAATAAATAGAATTTAGAGATAAAATATCTTAAAATTTGAAGTTTCTATTTTGAAATAAATAATTAATAATTAAATAACTAGGACTAATTAGATTGAAATTTCCTTTTTCTTTATTAATTTATTAAATAATATATCAAACATTTTGAAAAATTATTTGCTTAAATTATTTTAGATTTGATATTTGTTATGATTAATTTCAATTCAGAATTTTAATATTAAGTAATCGCAATTGAATCATTTCGTAATTATTTTATATTTAATTCCAATTTTCAATATTTTTCATTTAAATAAATTGATGTCATCTTTCATAAAATGCCAAATTTATAATTAATTTCTTTTGACCTTTTTAAGCTTCATCTAATACTGAAAATTTTAATGTTAAATTATTATTGTATTATTTTTATTCTAAAATACTGTTACTACTTCAATAATTCGAAATATTTTAATTAGAAATTTTCAGAATTCGAATATATCTTAATACAATTACACATACTTCAAAAATGAAAACATTTAAAAAATCGTGTGCTGCCATCTAGCGACTTTTAAAATAATTGCTATTAATAAAATGCTCCTTAAAGTACATTCAATTAAATATGTTATAAAAAAATAAATAAGTGTTAAAATCATTAGCCAACACTAAAAGCTAATTTAAGAGATGGCAAATTAATTTTATTAAATTAATTTTATGGCAAATGAAAGTTATTCATTTGTACTATTTTATTTATTTTGCATTTGGTTTTGTAAATGGAAATATACATCTTTGTAAGTGTAAATTTGTAGCTCATAAGCATTAATTGTAAAGTTCTAAAACCGTTTTCCTTCGGTTTAATTTAATTATCTAGTGTTAATGTTACTCATTTTATAAGATTATTATTATCTTTCGAATCCTCAACTCTGCTTTATTATTTACTAACTGCAATAAAAAAGAAACATAACATGAATTCAAAATATATTTTTCTTATCAAACTTAATTTATAACTCATATCGGAAGCCTCATCATTATTGAGTTATAATAAGTATTTTAGTTATCATAATATATAGCTAAATTTCCTGCTATATGGTATCTTGAAGCACGAACTTCATCTTACGTCTCAAGCTAAAATATTAGACCTCTCATATAACATGGTTTTATTCTAACAAGTTTAAAAAAATTAAAAATCTTTTGTATCCCACTTTTTTATATTACATAATAGGATTTATCCTTTATATATTTAAAAATTAATTTAAGATAATGACTGACAGAAATAATAAACAAATGTGCTTTTACATGAATATGTAAATAAATTATAAATTACATAATTCCCAATCCTCTCATTACAGTGAGGAAAAAGTTATGCTCCACACCAACCACAAAAATGAAATTTCAGCTATATTAGAACTTTCTAAATAAGTAATAAATTCTACAGTTATTTGGAAAGTTCTAGGCATTTGATTGAGCAATTGTTGGAGAAATAATTTGATTTTGAGGACGAAAACACTGAAGAAAAATAGGAAGCTAAAACTTAATTTACAAAATAAGAACTAAATTTGTTGAAAATCTGGAATCAATTTTCATGAATGCTGTTAAATAGTTTTTTCAGGGGTCATATTAGGTCAATAGGGTCAGAAAGTCTTTCTGGAGTCTCACTGCTGCAAGGCTGATCAGGTCTGCCCGAGACATATTCTTGACTGTCTGAATTTTACTGTGAACGAGGTTTTGGAGAATTGTATTTTATTTTTAGACTTTTTAATGATTTTTGGTTTTAGGGAGATGATTTAATTTAGTTACACCATCTGGGATTAGAAACAACAGCACATCAGTTGAATGCAGATACTTAGTAAATTCAAAAAATACCCGCAAAATTGAGCAACTTTATATAGTAAAAATTTACAAACAACATATAAAAACCAGAAAGATAACGAATATTGAAGATTTCTTAAACATAAAAGGCGTAGAATTGGAAATTTTTATCATTCAATAGAAAACATTTTTTCATGTGCTTGCTCTAAGAAGTGGTAAAGAAAATTTATTACATTAAGATATTAATTGAAAATTTGTTTTCTTAGTTTGCTTATATTACTAAATACCTTTATATTATGCTAAACATAAATTTACTATTGTGGAATTAAAAAAGGATTTCAATACATGGAATGTAAAAACTCCCTTTCGCGTTGACTCTGCCTTTGATTAAATAAATAATAGTACACAATATGAGCTGTCCAACTTGTCTAGTGGTCAGCGTCCCTGACTACGGATAGGAAGGTCCTGGGTTCGAATCTCGGTTCAGGCATTGATGTACTTTCTCTCTCTCTATCCTGTCTTTGTCCTTTTCTTGTGTGTGTGAATGAAGTATGAACGATGCCTACTCTATAAACGGGTCCCTATGGCATGTGTGAGGGTGCGATGGTGGCCCAGCCCCTGTGGTGCACCCGGGGCAATGCCTTGGCGGCTAAGAGGTCGCTGTTTCTGGCCGGTTCCTTGGGTATCAGGGAACAGTAGGTTAATAGACTCTGTTGCAGTTGTAATTGTCTACAATCTGCCATTGGAAAAAAAGTACACAATACGATATTTTCTAATAACCTATATAAATTAATATAAAAGAACAATCTTTATCATACAAGAACGAAAACACTTATTACTATGTTGCTTACTTCTCCTAATTTTGAAATATATATATATATAAATCCAAAATATAATTTATCATTTTAAAATCTAAAAAGTAGCGAAAAATACAATTTTTCACTCAAAAATATTTTTATCCTTATCATTTTTAAGATTTTCAAGTAGAATAGCTCTTATGAATATATTAAGGTATCATTAAGTTAATGCAGTATTAGTTTAATTATTACTCTATATTTACGTATGCTTCCCACTTTAAATATCAGAATTAACTAAGAACATTAACTTAGTAATTTTTGAACATTTGTATATTGAAACAATTTGCAGCTAATTATGATTCATGTAAATTATATAAAATTATTTCTTTCATATGATTATTTAAACTTTTGCTACGAATTAAATAATATAAAACTAAGTGATATCACACACAATCACAATTAATTTCTTTTATCTATGTATTTAAGTCTATAAAAATATACTTTTAATATAATTTATATTTCCCGTTTCCTTTTAAAATGTAATAAATCATTTCAATATTAGAGTAATTACATTTACAGAAATTTCAATCCTAACTCCTAGTAATTTTTCTGGTCAATTACTTGTATATAATTTGGGCGTTTATTGATCATGTTCTTGTGAAGAGAAATGAAATCATCTAAATTTTATATATAGTGATTGCATGGCATGTGTAAATCAATTATATGTGTTTCGTTTAGTTCGTTAATAGAAATAAGCGAATCTTTCTAATTACCCCAGCGCAGTTGATTAAATTAAAAAATCATGAAATGTAATTACTTTGAATAAGGTTTTTTTTTTCATTAAATCTTTGCATATGGTTTATTATATATAAAAGCTAAAGTAAAAAATTATATTATATGAAAACGCTGAAAAATGCTCATTTCTTATTATTTTAGCAAAAATAATCTAAATTATCGTGGTAAATATTTCATAAGCATCAAAACCCATTTTTGCCAAAACTCAGCTGAATATGTATTAATTACATGTTTAGAAATTTCAATTAAATAAAGCATTTAAGCATTTTTTAGAAAAGGTATGAAAATTATTAAAACTGTATTAAACGTTTATTCGAAATATTTTTCACTAAGCGCAATTAAAGCTTTTTCAATTCCAAATATTTAGATGATATTTTTTGCTAGAAGAAACAAATAAAAATATACGGCATTTAATTTTTTATTTATCATTTAAATAAGCTAGATGCTTTTCTTGCTGGTATTAAAATTTTTTTCTTTAATTTAAACTGATAAATACATACTTAAATTATTATTTTTTTATATGTGTACTTGTAACTCTCTCTCTCTTCCCCTTTGGATAAAATTACTTACTTAAAATACTCAGATATTACTTTAAATGTTTTTAATAAACAAGGTTTAAAATCAAAGTTTAATAATCTATCATGTATCAAATTCCAATAAACTAAAATCATAAAAATACATATTTTATTAAAATTTCAAAAACATATCTTATTTCTTTGCATTTGTTACGATTTTTTTCCGTTCATGTTGATAAGACATTACGAGAAATAGAGAATTTTTATGCAATTTTATCCATCCTTCTAATAAAGCTTCAAAATGTAGCGGCTGAAAAGAAATTCTACATAAATTCTTGGAAAATTCTTCTTTTTTTTCTGTAAAAAGACTTTTTTAATCAACTAGAGATTTTCTTTCTCAAACAACATAATACATTCATTCGTAATAAATTTTTTTCTCTTTAACTTGTGAACTTTATTATTTCATGAAGAATGTTTGCAAGTGTTTTTCTTCATAGTGAGTTAATAAAAGTAAATATTTCATCTATTTGAATAGAAAAAATAATAAATAAGTTATAACATTTTTATGTAAATAAGGAATAATATTTACAAAATAATTTTCATTATTATTCCTTTTTTTTCAGAATTTTATAAATTCTAAGATAAAATTAAAATTAAGTATGCACATAAATTAACATTAAATCTTCTCACATATATTTTATTATAAACGTTATTGTTTAGTTTGTAAAAGTCATAGTTCCGTTGAAGTGTTGTGATAATGTCTCGTTATAAAATATTATAATTACAATGTCCTACTTGTGATGTACTGTTACCATGTCCTACGAAATATAACTTACTAATAATAATCTAGCAACCTATACTCTTATTCTTTACATTTACAAGCAAAATTTAAGGTATATGTTTGAAATACAATAATTTACTTATGTTTTAGTTCAAATATGGTTGTAGTGAATTTAGTAGTTTAAAAAAGAATGAAATATTGCTTCAAATTAATAATTCCTACTTTAATTATAGAGGTGATCATTGATACATTCCCTCAGTTCCAGACGAACTTTTAAAAAAATAAAATAGATTATTATTACAATGTTATGTTATTAAATACTAAAATATATTTTTTCATAGCTTCTATTTTCATTCAAAGACATAGAGGCTCAGTTTCAATTATCAGAATTTAAAAAAAAGGACTATCTAATATTTTTTCAATTGACACACTTTATTTAACATTTCAAACTAACACGAAATTTTCATTCTTATATTTCTTCCCTAAAGCAAATTAATTTATCAAGTCACTGATGGTGAAATTACGACTTGTAAAATTTGTTTAAGCAACTTTTAACTACCACATAATTATATTAATATCTGCTTTTCAAAATTAATTCGAAAAATTCATTAAACATTAAAATAATATGTTATTACAACAATATATTTTTGGAAAATATCATGTCTTGATACATGCGTTATTATACCTTAATACTTTCTGTGAAAATGTATTTAATGTGATAATTTTTATTTTTTATATTTTATATTAATATAATGTAATAAAATAAATTAGCTACAATATTTTTGACATGAATACCTTTTTTTACATATTTCACTTTTGTACTTAAAAATTATATTAATATTGCTTAAAACTATTTGCAATATCATCAAATATTATGTTAATCTTAAATTATTCTGAACAAATCATCTTTACTTATATGGCTCAAATGAAGTTATTTAAGAAAATTAAATTCTTTATATTGATTTTAATTAAATAACGTAAAATAATTAGTTAAAAAATCATATTACTCAGAAATCAAACTAATGCAATAATTTATATATTTCTCTTCAAAATTTTAACAGGAAAATTAAATTACTCAAAAACATTTTTAATCTATATGTATGATTGCTGCATTTATTGTTATAATAATAAACTAGATGTGTGTCCTTTTACGCACTTTAAGATTCCTTCTCTGAACCTGATTGAAACATTTTATTCTCTTAAAAATTCCTTTCTCCCAACTTTTTTCAAAACATCTTATCCAAATTTATTCAAAACATCTCTAAATATTTAATTCCAAAATAAATTTCAAAGACTTAATTTCTTTTAATTAATTTTATATTTTTTTCAATAATAATTTTGAAAGTATTGCAAAATAGTCATTGATAATGGAAAACAATTTTTTTTAATTTACATAATTACTTTTTATATATATTCAATCTTCCAATTATAACAATATTAAATATTCTACATTTAATTTTTGTTTAATATTTTTTAATATCTTATATTTTTATTATGTATATTTTCAATACTCGTACGAAAAATAATTAATTAATTTGAAACAGGAGAAGAGTATTTTCTACTTAATAATGTTTGACTACATTTTTTATTCTTTTATCAAATATTATTGAATATTTATCATGACTTTATTATCTTGTAAAAGCTTTAAAATTCTTATTTGAAATATTTTCGCTTATAATATTCTAATTAGTTTTCTCTGAAGTAGCATGTTTTTGTAAATTAAAAATGCACTAATTTTCAAGATAATTATTTCTATAAGTAATTCAGATTGATTTTAATTTTAATATCCAATAAGGACACAATGATAAAACATGAAATTTTTAAAGATAAAATAAATTATTTTCAATTTTTTGAAAATCTAAATAAAAATTATTAATGTTTATTTTTTAATGTGAAAATAACAGTAGCACAAAATATTCATTTCCTATATCAATTAAAGGCTTAATTAAGAATCATTTATCCGAAAAAGAATTTATGGATTAATGAAGCATACTATTGCATGAAAAAAATGATCTCATTAATTGCAAATTGAATGGAAACATTTTCAGATTTGAAAAGTCCAATTACTTCATTCTTGTAGCAATTGAAAATATAAAATCATTATCTCTAATTCTCTTTTCGATTCAACAACTGTTTATTTAAAAGAATTTATATAATAAACTAAGTGCTTTGAGATTTTTTCTTTTGGAATTTGACTACATTTAAACCAGTATTTATTAATACTACTATTGATATACTCAACTTTCTTAGTAGATTATTGGTTTAATTATTCAACGGTTAATTATTTTCCAAATCTAAATAAAATGTTAGCAGGGCAATTTATATATATATATATATATATATATATATATATATATATATATATATATATATATATATATATATATAATATATATATATATATATATATATTATAAATTCTTAAAAGCTACAAACTGTTCCAAAAACTCTTCTTAGAAATTAAGATTATCAGATTATCAAGTTACATAAGTAGAAATCATTTTTAAATAATAAAAATTCAATTATTAAAATTTATATACTAGTCCTTATATTTATAAACGTAAATTGAATTTTTAAGTGTTGCAAAAATTTTCATGTGTATAAAATAAATGCATTACAAGGTAACAAATAGTGTAGAGATGAATGAGTTTAAAAAAAAAAAGCTTGCAATGAAATAAAGAAGAGCGTAAACGATGTTTTAGTATCTTGAATCATCACTCAGGAGAGAAATTATATATTTTTTCCTTTTGTATTTTGTCATAATATATTAAGTGATATATATTTCTTTTAATTTTATTTTACTTTTAAGAAGAACATCTAGCATTTTTGTCTTAAATTATTGCAGAGAGTAACAAAAAAGTTTGATTTATCCTTATGAATCCAGTAATTGAAAATGTTACAATTTTAATAACAATGAAATTGAAATAAAATGATTGATTAAGAGTATGAACATCTAACAACAATATTAGCTCTATTTTTATTTGAAAATTATATTTAGGAAACACATATAATAGTATATATGTTTATTAACACTAGGAAATATTTTTTACTTCTACAAATTTATGATTAACATTTATTGGAATAAAAATAGTGAACATAATTACTGGATGTTAATTTTGAATGAAAATTAATATAAACATCTATATTTCAATATAATTTACTACAGTCTTTATTAAATATATATATATATGAATATATTTTCACCACCTTATTTATTTATTAATCCAATATTAATTTTATTGATATTCGATAGTCTTAGTACTTCAACAAAAATAACGTAATAAAATATCAAATTGCGTTTGACATAAAAGTAACACAAATAATAGAAAAGGACATACATATCATTCTGTTTCTTTAAACTTTTGTCAAAAAACATATCGCAGAGTATATTTTAAATTTGGGAAGCTTTATATGAAAAGACTTTTATATTTATTTTTCTTTTATCATGTAAAAATTACTTTTTTTTAGTATTTTCATTTTTTCTTGTATGTATGTGTCAAGAATACTTTATTTCATATTTCTTACATTGTGTAGCAAATCATCTATACTTTATAAAAATTTGTATTTACATCATACAATGATTTAATGGTCATCTACTGTGTAGTCACAAAAATATAGATTTGTAATTTTGAACGTAAATAGCATATATTTTTAAATTGAATCAATCTATAAATTTTTTAAAATATTTTTTCAAACTATAACTTTTTTGAATACATGTATTAATTTGTAAAACAAAATGTGTGTTTATACATGAATTTAGTGTTTTTATAAATCAAAGTAAAATGGTTTTTCAAATGTTATTTTTAAATATTTGGTTTCCTATATGTGAATTATATATTTTAATGATTATTTTCAGAGGAATTTTAGATTTCGTATATATTGTACTTCAATATGCGTATTGTTATATATTATAGTGCTAATTGTGATTAATCTTATCGTGATATTATTTATGAAAGAGCTATTTACTGCATTAAACCTAATATAATTAATATTATTTACATTTTGATAGATTATTTTAAAGATACACAATTTAAAGAATGAAGAGAAGAATCAAAAAAAGAAGAAAACTGTTGGGCGAGTGTCATAAGTTAGCATGGATTAAAACCTAATATAGAGAGGAAAAAAGATTCTCAAAAAAAATCTTTTAAAAGTTGGTTGGTTGGTTTTAATGGCGCAAGGTCCAAGTAAGGACAAGCTGCGGACAAAAGTCTCTTTATTTACTTCCTCTGCTCAAACCATTAAAATGTTAATATTATATTAAAATATCAAAATAAAATATACATTTTAGATTATATACATATAATCTAAAATGTATATAAAGATTTAAAATTAGATAAATTTTAATTTAAAAATTTCTAAAATTAGATAAAATTCATAATTGCTTTGGTTTGGTTTAATGGCACAAGGTCCAGATAAGGACAATCTGCGCCAAATCTCAAGATATTATGCATCTGTTTTTTTTTACCCATTAAAAATATAAAATAGAAGTATAGTTTAAATGTACATTAAAAGTCTCTAAGCATATAATATACACATGTATAAAATTAATAACTAGAGATTTAAATGAAATATTTCTAAATCAGATAAAATTCATAAATTCTATGTTTTTCAAAAACGCAAACAGATTGCGATGGGGTGGTTTCCCAAGCTGGTCTTCTAATGTTAAAATATTACTATTAAAGTATCTAAAACGCTGAAAATCTGGACACACGATTAAAATATGATATACTGTGAATGGTTCATCACACTTTTCACACCATGGTTGGAGATCAATTAAGATCAAATGTTTGTGGATGAAACGCGTGTGACCGATTTGAATGCGAGTCAGTCTAACGTCTGCGCTTCGTGGAGATAAAACAGATAATGGAATGATATATAAAAAGATAGAATGGATTTCGTTGCTGACTTGAATGTTCCAGGATATCTACCAAAGAGAATAGTTGAAACGTTATAATCCTTTTCTTATGTCCATTGATAATATTGAAGGCAAAATGGAAGTAGATGCAGACATAGCGGCCGTCTATTCCTATGTGGCTTGGTATCCAACAAAACAGAATATCAAATCCCTTGCTAGTAACAGAATCAATTAATTTAAATATTTTAGACACAACTGGATGGCAGTTAAAGTTGTTATTCTTGAAAGTTTCTAATACACTCTTACTGTCAGTGTACACACAGAATTTATGTTTATTTTTAGTTTTTATCAGCTGAGAGAGAGAAGTGCTCAGTATATAGCAGTAGCTTCAGCAGTGAAGATGAAGCAGGATTTGTGAAGGCTATAACTGTAGGAGGTATCATCAAGATAAACTCCACGGCCAACAGATCCTGCAGATTTGGATCCATCTATGAATACTGGAGTGTACATAGTATACTGACAGCGATGGAATGAATAAAGCTGTTGAAAAATAGCAGTGTTTGTGTCTGATTTTTTATTTTTTCCAAAGGGATTCAACACAATAATGCGTGGATCATACCAAGGAGGATGTGCAAACAAGTCTGTAGACTCAATCTGGACATCACTTAGGTCTGAAAGGACGATAACTCAGACGGTCCGATGAATCATTGCCAGGTTTCAAAGTTGGAATTACTATCGCTTCACTTCATGATGTAGGATAAGCATGCTCAATTCAGATTCTATTAAACAATGAAAGTATGTTTAATAAAGAATCCTGATTTAAATGACAGAGCATTTGATACGAGATTCCATCTGGTCCTGGGCTGATGTCGTTTGTCTTAGATAAAGCTGTCTTCAATTCTGATAATTCAAAAGCACAATTATAGGGTAGATTATGTCGGTCATGAAAATTTAGAGGTATCCGCTCAACAATTCTTTTAATCCTTAGAAAAGTAGGATTATATGAATCAAAGCTGGATACACTAGCAAAAGTTTCACCGATGACATTAGCAATATCTATCGCTGAAGAGTGCATTGCAGCTCCGGTTTTTAACACAGGAATGGAATAATTCTGATAAATACCATTGACTGCTTTAACTTTCCTCCACAATTGTTTGCTTGTTGTTGATAAATTGATTGAAGACACATAGTAAATCCAAGATTCCCTTTGACTCTGATGTCTAATTCTACGAGCTTGAGCTCTGGCTTTTTTAAAAACAACAAGATTCTCTGTAGTAGGGTATCTTCAGAATATATTCCATAGCTTCCTTTGTTTCTTATAGGAGAGTTGGCCCTTTTCATTCTACCAAGGTTTTCGGTGTTTATGAGGTAAGATGGAATTTGTAGGAATAGCAACATCTGCAGCTCTAATTATTGTGTCAGTGATATGGTTAACGGCATCATCTATCACATCTGTCTTAACTTTTGTCTCACTGATCACAGCCAATTTCGTGAAAAGAGTCCAATCGGCTCGACTGTACATGTAATTAGATAGGTTGTGACACACACTATTACTTCCAGCCTGAGACACGATTACAGGGAAATGATCACTATTGTAGAGGTCATTTCAGACAGCAAAATTCAGCAATGGTAACAGTGATGGAGAACAAATTGTTAAGTTAAGAGAGTGAAATGTCCGTGTAGGTTCGTGAAAATAAGTTTTCTCGTCGGTATACAGCAGACAGTGGCAATTGTCAGATATGAACTGCTTTATCTGACGACCACGAGAATTTGTTATCTTCACTACCCCACAGGGTATTCTGGCCATTAAAATCACCGAGAAGCACAAATGAAGCTGGGAGTTGGTCAACTAAATCATCTAGTTCCTCTGAATTTACGACGTCTTATGGTGGTAAATATAGGCTACATACAGTGATTAGGCATGTTATGTGAATTTTTACAGCTACGGCTTATAGTCTAGTTTTCAGTTGAAGTGCTGTACTTGCGTATGAGTTTGATGTAAACATACAAACTCCTCCACATACAGCTGCTTCAACACCTTTATCCTTTTTGTAGCATTGAATCCTACGCAGTTTGGTGATTACAGTGGGCTTCAGGAATGTTTCCTGGAGAGCCACACATGAGGGGTTGTAGCGAGAGATAACAAATTTGACGTCGTCAATACGAGAACGAAAACCTCGACAATTCCATGAAACAAAGGAAGTCATTTATGACAGAATTGTTATTCACCAGCAGTGCTCATTGTAGTCACAGATGAATCCTTCAAAATATCAGCGTCTGAGAGATACAGTTTGACTGTATCTTCATCTAATGTAAGCCTGGCTTTCCTTTCTGTCAAGGAAGACTTACGAGCACCTTCCTTAGCCAGTTTTAAATTTTTGGCTTGTGATAATCTTGATTTAGCAAATGATAGATTAGGAATAACTTTTGAAGACTTTGTTTATTTTGGCTTTGGAAATGGTTTTGTAGAAGGCTCTAAAATAGTATCGATTTGGGTGCAGCAAGATCTAGTTACTTTTTTTGTAGCAGTAGAATATCTGATACCGGGCTGTGGTGTATGTGAGGCGACAATTCGTCGAGCCTCCGGATAGGACACATTATTTTTGATTTTGACGTAAGTAATTTCTTTTTCCAACTGCCATGCTGGGCAAGATCGTGAATAAGCAGGATGGTCACCTTTGCAGTTGACACAAACCTGTTTAGAATTGCAGGTTACACAATCGTGGCCAACGTCAGAATATAGGGCGTACGTAAGTTTACCTCTGCAAGCTATTTTTGAATGGCCAAATCGTTGGCATTGAAAGCAGCGCAGCGGATTTGGTATGTAAGGCCTTACAGAGCATCTCATACATGCAACTTTTATATGTTGTGGCAATTCTGGAGTGGTATATGTCAAAATCAGATGTTTGGTATTGATTGATATACCATTTCGATTAAGAGTTATACGCTTCACAGCACATACCTTTTGGGATTTTAAGTTTTCAAGTATTTCATCTGTTGCTGAATATATGAGATCTGCTGCAGAAATTACTCCCTTAGAAAAGCTTAATGTCATACGAGGTTGTACGACCACATTCACATTTCCTATTGATTTCAGTGATTGTATAAGTATTACTTGTCATTCAGAAGCAATCTCAACCAAAATATCTCCAGATCGTAGCCTTCGAATATTTTTCACTTCCACTAGATAAGAGGAAATACTCTTTTCAATCAGAAAAGGTGACACAAATTGAAAAGCACCTCATTCTGTTCTTTAAAAATAAAATATTTAGCTTTTATCATTGACAACTGTTGCTCCAAAGGGAGAGTAGAATTAATAGTATTGTTAATATAGCATATCATAAAATTCAGGGACTACATGGCATGACCCACCACGGAGGGGATGCAGCACATCAACTGCAACAATGCTAGTCAGTCACTATACGCTCAAGGTACATCCCTGAAGTGGTCTCCACCCTTAATGAGTCACTCAATAGATGTACCGATCGCTTGATCCATGAAACCGATTCATGTGCTGAGGACCACAACACAACTCCCGTTTACCTGAAGCAGATGCCAAAGAAATGTATTGGTCTCTGGGGGCCTCAATTACCAAGACCCTCCTTTCCCGGGACACGGGTCTCCACGCACGGCAAACACGTGGGTGATTTAGTCCACACGAGTAGCTAATAGCAACAGAGCGGCAAAAGCTACTCAAGGGGAGTCCTCAACCTCTTGCGAGGCAACCACAATGAGGGAGAAAAGGAAGAGAAAGCAATAGAGTAGAGGAGAAACGAAATAAAAGAAGAGGACAGATCACTGGGTTACCTCGGGATTGTGATACCCATGTTTACCTAAAGAAGGTAAACACCCTGAGGGGGAAAATCTTTTAAAGATACACCAGGAAATGAACTTGGTTACATGTAAATGTTATAAATGAATTGTATAATATTAAATATTGAATGTGACGTGTTGTCTTTTATTTAGTAAAATTAAGGAATATCATTCCAATGAATGAATTTGAAGAATAAAAAATTTTAATCCTCAAGTCTCGGATAGTGTCATAGTAAAGTTTTGCATTAGTATCTCCTAAATATTCGAGATCATATTTAGATCCGGGGAACATGTTAGCTCTTCCATTAATTGAATTGTTTCAAGCATATTTATTACAAAGTTATCCCCAAGAATTCTGGCTTTAACATTCATTAAAAGAAAATAATAGTAATCATTGCAGTGTAAGTTTCTACTTGAGATGTTAATAACTGTCTATACATTTGTACAACTATGTTTCCTATCTTAGTAATGTATACCTGTTTACGCTGACTTCAGCCAAATAATCAGCATAACAGTCTGTCATGGGACATTTTGCGAAAGTATATATAACTATTTTTTATCTATTTTCTCCGAGTCAAAATATATCATATGCCATTTTCTAAATTAAACAAAAATTGTTGGATAAATTTCAGTTGGTTTCAGTGTTTTTACTTCCAGTCTTGATGTTCAGCAGCTCAGTTTCTTTCAGATTCTATGGTGTCTTACAGATAATGGAATTCGAGACATAATTGTGTATGTTCCATACGCCCTTCTGATAAAATATACTTTACACCAAGTACCAAGGTAAAAAAAAATTGTTCATAAAATAACGTATTTTGATTTGATGGGATGTATATTAATTGTATATAACAGGCGTTTTTTGCTACATATTTAGAAAGGGGTCTTGATCTTCTAAATATTTAATACTCGATTTTTCAGAATCCATTTAGCAATCTCGAAATTGATTCCATCATTCTAAAAGCATGTCATTCTTTTCTTTCCAATACCATTCCTTCTACGTCTTTGTGTCTGGTTGCATTAACTCTTTTGATAGTAAATAAAGCCATATTTTTTCTATTAAGTCATGTTACGGTAGTATTTTTAAGTTACCTTTCCTCAAAATAAAACCAAAATATTTTAACAAATAAAGTGCTAAGAAAAAGCATCTATGAATTAATTGATTTCGAAATATGTGGGACATTTTAAAAATACTTAAGATTAATTTAAAATTAGAAATACATCAATAGATATAAAATTACACACATTATTTCATAATTTATCAAACTATGTAATTATTAAAATACTCGAAAAAATTTTGGGAAAATTGCCAGATTAAAAACTAGACAATCGTTTTATATTCGAAAATCTAGAGACAATTGCTTCCAATCAACAGAATATTTCGAATCACATTACAAGCAAATATATTATCAAAAAATTAAGAGGAAAATTGAGGACTGAATTTGATTACTTAAACTTTAAGAAGCACTATTTCATATCTTAGGTGTAAAAGGAAAAATTGAAAAAGATTTCTAGAAAAAGGATTCCTTTTTCTGTTAAGAAAATTACTCAAATTAACAGGAACACTTTTATTTAAATTAATTGAATACTTAGCCTAATACTTAATTTAATCAATAAAATTCATCAGATTTATGAAGTACATAATTAGTATTTTTAGCACGTGAAAACAGTTATATATATATATATATATATATATATATATATATATATATATATATATACCGATTTTTAGTCAAAAAGTGCTATATTTTAAAAACATCATTTACTTCATACTGTCAAACGAATTTTCAATATGAATTTCTTCTTCTAATTGATTGATTTGACAAAGATAATAACATTATACAGTAAATAAAATATAGTTTTTGAAAGTAGAAAACATTATAAGGAACACTGAAAAGATTATACAAGTAGTTCAAGGTTCAAGCGTAATTAAAATTCCTATTCCCTTTTTACAAATCTATTTATTTCTTAGTGTAAAAAAACATTTAACTTCTCATTAGAATTCATAGCATGAATGGTATAAATTGTGCAATTATCTTATGTAATTTAAGATTGAAATGAAATATTATATTCTAGACTCACCATCATTTTTGTTTATATCAATTACATAAGTGCAATGAAAATAACAATATATTTTCAAAATGTGTATAGTCATCCTCCGAAATTTAGGAAATGTTTGTCCGATTTTTAGTATGTATGATTGAAAGGTTTTACATGATTTTTTTATAATTCGATATTATACATTTTTTAAAAATTCTTTTTTTATAAAAAATATTTTTAACGAAATTGAAATATTGAAAGGTATGCCAAAATGTGAAATTAAATTTGTAAATGATAATTTAGTTTATTTTTTTATTTTATAAATAAATTAATAATTAATTTTGTAATTAGTCATTCTTTCAATAATGCCTTCTCTAACACTGCATTGTTTGTTAAAATTTTTTAAATTTTTTTGCAATATTTCAAAGTTTTTGATGCTTTTCTTCTCAACCAAAAGCGTTAATTTTTCATGGTTTTGAGATTTTTAAATTCCTACTTATCTTTAAATATTTTACGTTATAAGCGAGAATAGCATAAAAAATTAAAATTTCAATATAATATATTGATATTTATCTTTTTTTACTTATAACAAAAATAAACAAATTGCAAATTCAAATATTATTAAATAACTGATAGTACAAGTTTTTTTAGCAATTTTTTTGAATAGTTAAAAAATCCTTAACAGTAGTAATATATTGTTATTAAAGAAGCAGTTATCACAAAATAAGCCTTTTTTATTTTCATTTATTATTAATATGTCGTTTTTCAAAATACATAATGAAATATACGTACATATACACTTACATATTATTTTATAAAAAATATAATCTAATTCTAGTTATCTGAAATTTATTTCAAAAATGTTGATTTGAAAATTTTATTTTTTGTGCAATTATATTTTGTATGAAAATATTTATACTTCTTTTATATTATCGCTTTTTACACAATCTTAAATAAAACAGAAATTAAATAGAATGAAAGGGAACTAATTGCCAAATTAATCTATCCTTAATCTTATCAATTTTAATCAGCAATCTTAAAATTAATTCTTAAAAAACATAACAGAGAATTCAATCTAATTTCAGTTAAAAAAAACTTTCTTCCCAGTTAAATACTTAAATAAAAACTCATTAAAAATCTTAAATGAGTCAGATAAATACAACACTCATCAAGTATACTAAAGGTTTTGAAGTTTATTAATCGAATATATTTTTATTATACAGTGTTAAATGATGATTCAAATGATTTTCCCACGAGAAATAATTTTGATTGCATTTATCAATTTAATATAAATAATATATATATATATTAATGCAATAATATTATATATATTTCCAATGGCAGATTTTAGACAGTTACAACTGCAACATAGTCTATTAATCTATTGTTCCCTGATACCCAAGGAACCGGCCAGAAACAGCGACCTCTTAGCCGCCGAGGTGTTGCCCCGAGTGCACCACAGGGGGTTGGCCACCATCGCATCCTCACACATGCCCTTGGGACCCGTTTATAGAGTAGGCATCATTCATACTTCATTCACACACACAAGGAAAGAGCAAAGAAAGGATAGAGAGAGAAAGTACATCCATGTCTGAACCGGGATTCGAACCCAGGACCTTCCTATCCGTAGTCAGGCACGTTGACCACTAGACAAGTTGACCGGCAAATAATATTATATTACTTAAATCATTTATTATCAATAATATAAGTGTTACATTTTGTAACCTGAATAGTATATATGTATAGTTCTGATAAATTTTGAATAATTAAATTATTCAAATTTGTTTATTGAAAGTAAATATAAGTTTAAAACAGAAAATATGCAATTAAAACAATGTTAATTTCTTGAAAACGTATTATTTTTCCTGACATATATATGTACTAAAAGATTACGCACACACACAAATGATAGTTAAATACTATATCTTATTATTACCTTTTCATTAGATCCTTTTTGTATTTATGGACAGAAAGAAGAATAAAATATAATATTTATACTACAATTTTCCTTATTTTAAAAAACTTTTAATGTGTCACTCTATTTCCAAAGATTTTTGTTTTATGCAAAAAATTCAATTTCAATCAAAATAGTATGCATAAAACAAATTACGCAGTACTAAATTTAATAACTGCTTGCATATTTGAGTAAAATAAAATTTAATTTAAACTAATATGTGAGAGAAAAAGTTTATTTTACTTTTTCGAAGACTTATGCATGCATTGAATAATAATTTAACTAGGTTGCTGACAATTTAAAACACTTTTTTTATTTTGAAATGAATGTTTCTAAATTTAAATTTCAAAATAGATAAATTTGAGCAATCACAATTCTGTTCTAAAATATTATATCAATTTCTTCTGAAACAATTTCTTCGTTTGCGTGATATTCTCTTTTCCCCTCTTCCTTGTCTCTTAGAAAAAATTGCCCCAAATGTTATTATTTATATTTAAAAAACAAAAAATTATATTTAAAGATAAGTATAGAGTGATTACTGAAGTCATAATTTTTCCAATACTTGATTTTTAATTAAAACATCATTTGCAGGTTTTCAGTGTATTAATTTCACATTTAGGATATCATTACTATAATATACAAGTAAATAGCTTATAATATTTAAGATTAAGTAAATTTAAGATTCTCGATTTTTTCTGTGTTATCAGATAGCGAAAAGTCACTGATATCATAAGCGAGAAATAATTCAATTTTTTTTATTTATTCATTCTGCATGTAATTTTTAATAAATGATCGTTAGTAAATAAACTATATAGCTAGCAGACAGTATCTTGCCTGGTAAAAAATTAAAAAAAAAATTGAATACTTATGCATTTTAATAAATTGATGTAAGTGATATGATAATAGTTACATAATATTTACTAAAAATTAGCAACAACACAGGTGTAAATGAGTATACAAGGTATTTTTAATATTATAATGTAAAATAAAGGCATTGCTTTGTTGCAAAAATAAATAATTAAGAAAAAAAAGAAATTTTAATATTAGCAGAGTTGGACATTCAAATAAAATATTCCATTGATTATAGACTGTTTTCCTTTATCACAAGAAATAATGCTGAAAATTCTCAAGTGTATGCAGAAAACAAAAACGCAACATAAGTTTTTTAACGGAGGCTATATCCGAATTTACAGCTTTTCATTTTGAATAATATTATCCTTTTAATGAGGTCTTCAATTTAAAACATAAAAATTACATTGTTAAAATATTAGTAGATGTCTGCCGCTGAAATCAAGCACTCATATTAGAGATGTTTTGGTTTTGGATTTATTAGACTCTAAACGCCCCCTTCCCCTGAATATTTGAAAATACGCTTTTTTATGATACCAGAATTGTTCCCTAAAAAATGCATTCATTTCTAACGTATCAAATTATAAAATAAAAATTCCAATAACAAGAAACCATTTTATCATAATGTAAAAACTATTGTTAAGTTTTGTAAAAACAATTTTATTCTGTAAAAGTGATTATAGAAAACATAAGCAATAGCATCTTAATAATACTTTTACTTGGAAGTTGGATTTAATATAAATGAAAACATCTTTACTAACAATCTATTAAATATAAATGAAAGCAATTAACCTTTAATTGATAAGAATTTTCTTAAGTAATAGTTTAATATATATATATATATATATATATATATATATATATATATATAACATATATATATATATATATATATATATATATATATATATATATATATATATATATATATATATATATATATATATATATATATATATATATATATAACCTACATTTGTAAGCAAAATATTGGTGTTTCAATATACTCATATGAACAAGTGTAACCATGAATATTGAAATGAACTCTTTTTAATGTGGATAGCCAGATGGGCATTTATTACAAATATTTAGAATCGATATACAGTAGTTTGAACATCAAAATATGAAACTTTAAAAAATTTAATTAATTTTTCATTCACTACAAATTTTCGAAAAATAAGTATGCCAAAAATTCGTACAACAAATAACAAATGGGAAAATAAATAAAACCTTCAACACTTTTTTGTGGAATGTTCGTTTAGTGTATTGCTTATTCTTAAAATAATATTTCAAAAACTTTAAAAAAAAGCTTAATTACGCATTTAAAACTTCTAAGAATTAAATTTAAACTTAAATACATGAAAGTATAATGATCATGAGTACACTGAAAACATAACAAAATAAACCCATTCTTATTTTATCCAACAGAAATTTAAAAAAAAATGTTTGACATGAATTATTACTAAAAAGTAATTTTGATTCCATTAAATGCATTTTCAATCATTATGAAAATTGTTACTACCCTATAGTTAGATTATGTTTTACTATTTTTATTTAAAGTATTTAAAAATTAAATATAATCATCAATTTAAGTTTTTTTAAATACATAGATTTTCTCATGCAGTATTTTCAAATGTCGACTTTTTCCAAGAGCAAAACTTAGTGCGTTTTTATATTGCTATTATTATTTATTGAGATTATTAGACCATCTTTATGGAAACTTTTCAGTCATTATTGCATTAAGTTACTTAAGTCATTATTGCTTCTTTCCTTAAAAAATTTTGAAAATAATCCAATAAATAGAATGAAGTAAACTATCGAAATATTAAGTAAATGGGTGAGAGGAATTGTTGAATCGAGATATTTACGAAAGAAATTCAATATATGGCATAAAACATCTATATATTCTAGCATTTTAAAATCTATTTGAACATATGTATTAGAAAATATTAAAAGCAGATGATTTTTATATTGGTTCCTTTCATGGATTTTCCCCATGTACAAGAATATTTTTTCTTGTTCATTGGAAATAAATCTCCTGAAAATCAATTCATCTTTTATTTCTAATTTTTCATTTACATCATCCTAGAGTTTCGTACAATATTTACTGGATATATATATTGTTGTCTTTCTAGTACGCATTTCATAAATAAAGACAAAACATTTGTTTAATCAAATGTCAAATTGTGAGATTGATGAATAAATTGGAACATTCTCCTAACACCCTCGCAAATGGTTGATAACCTTGTTATTATCAAATAAGTGAATATCAGCATCGCTAGAAGATCAGTGGTTAGGCTAAATTTGAATTTAATTTAAATTAATTTCCATCAGTTGACAACTGATGCCTTTACCAACTGGGAGTTCAGTTGTCAGAAATCGCATAGGCAAAATTAAGCTTAATGAACTTTAATTTGCGAGTAAATATATTCGTCGAAACTTCAAATCTAATTTAAGCAATACGATCATTCCAATAATGGAGTAGTTAAATCTAATCAAACCATTAATTTGTTAAATGGATTTTCTTCTTAAATACAAATTATTTAGAAATTGTACCTTAAATTTTTATAAACATTAGAAAATAGATTTTATATACTTTCATGTTGTCTCAACTTGAGTTTCATATTTGAAAAGTTTACAATTCAAGTGTCGTAAGAAACTTAAAATACAAATACTGTTAATTTACAAATTTCGTGTAAATTAAAATTATTTCCTTAAAACTAATAAATTAATTCTATAAATTAACTGTTTCAGAGGTAACAAAGTTTAATAAAGAAATGCCACAAAAACAAAAATACAAATAATAAAGCAATAAAATAAATAAAAAATATGTGGTGTTTTTTTCTATGCAGGAGATTAAAACATTGTTCAACATTTCCACATTAGTGAGATAATTAATAATTGTAAAATAATTGGTGATATATTAAAATAACTACATTCATTTGAAGGAAATAACGTTAACATAAACGCTAATTTTTATTTCCATTTTATTGATCAAGATGAGAAACCTTAAGTAGCCTTAGTCAGTAATTAGTAAAACGTTGTTTAATATTCAATGATAATAGTTTAAATAAACATTGAAATACATTTTTTAAATAAGAAAAAATGTTACTTTTCTTAATATTTAAGAAATCTTTCAATGTTGATGTAAACAAGTCTTATAATGATATAGATTGAAAAATGACAGTATTAATGACTTATTAATGAATATTAATGAAAATTTATTTTACAAAATATAAAAATGTAACATTTAATCAAATATTTATTAAAAAATAGAATTTTTTATATTATTCTACAAGTTATATTAAATTTTCTCATTTTTACATGTATTAAAATAGCTAAATTAATAATTTATAATAAAATGATTCCATGATTTCTTATAAAGACTGATGATGTTATAATCTTCTGATATATTGTGGGATCACCACATCTAACAATATTTTTAGATGAATATACATCAGAATTTTTCACATTATCAAATCATCCATTTCTTACAAAACGACGTTTATTTCTATATTGTATATTTTGTAAAATATTAAAAATCTCTTTGATTTAAATGAAATTTGTTAAAACATTTTTTAGGAATAATCCTTGCACTTTCATAAATAGTAGCTTTTTCGATTGAATGCCGAACGTAAGTTGATGTCTATAAAAAAAGCACACACACTTACTGACACTTTTATATGACAAAGATTTTTCCAAAATCAATACAAAACAATTTATAATACTACTAAAATTTATTTGGCTGATGGAAAGTTCCTTATATTGGACAGCTAGATACGCTGTCATTGAAATAATAAACCTCCATTTTTTTAGAAGATAAATAATATGCTTTTAATTTTCATTGGTAACAGTGAAATGGTATCATTATCTCATTCTATGTTAATTTATTAATTTGTGGCCTGCACTATTATCTAATGAGTCCCTGTTAAATATTCATCATACTGGATATCAAAGGAGAAATTACTTTCTTTTCAACCAAATGAATAACTTTATTTAAAAGTCCATGAAAATTCGAACATAATTTCCCATTTAGAAAAATAATTTATCACTACGTTTGTGTTTCATATTTGTAACTATAAATTTGAATTGCAGCATCTCTATGACTTGTTTCTATATTACATAGCATTGAGTTTAAGTCATTGAATTCCAGTTTATTTAATGCTAATTATATTATGAAACTTGTATGCTTTGTTTTACCGTAATTTATATTCAATTCATGAAAATTATCATTATAATTAAGAAGAAAACTATATGATGCTGTACAGAAATATAAAACAAAAATGAAATCAACAAGAAATAATGGAAGATATTATATGATTCCGACAGATGGCGCCAGTGTCTGTACTGAATATGATTTTAAATTAATACCCTCTACATCCTAATATAGAAACTTTCACATTTGTTTGTTACGATATAATAATAATTTATTGACAAAACAAGTATAACAACTAAGGTAAAAAAATTTAAAGAAATATTTAAAAAATTCTATTTGTTTTTGTATATCAAATTTTTTCAACTTTCCTTAGATAGAACTATTTTCTATTTAGAAAACTATTGTACTTCGTTTTATAAATAAAATATAATTGATCAAACATTAAATAAAGTTTTTAATGTCTAATAACGATATCATTTAAATAATTTGATTTTTTTCCCTCAAAATACTTAATACATAGCATTAGCTGAAATAAATAAGTTGATTTAAAATCTTTAGGGATAACTAATTGAACTCTGTTATTTCATGAATATTTTAAGTTATTTAGTATTTAGTATTTTTGCATGATTTGTTTATAAATGAAACTTTGAAAGTTATTTCGCATCATTTTCAGAGTAGTAGCATAAAAATGAAACAACTTCTTTAACTTTCTGTTACAATTATCGAAAGAGGAGAATTTTATTAATTCTTAAAAACGAGTGCTTATTTTAGGAAAGATTCTTACTTTCAAGTAAACATTTTTCGTATTCCCACACATTAAATATTGTAATAATTTCGTAAAAATTACTGTGAGGAAAGTTAATACTTATGATGCAATTTTAAGAGAAAAAAAAAAAAAGAGCAAACATTTCATGAGACGTGACAGGAAATTTAAGTATTTATTGTAAACGGAGATGATGAATATATTTGATTAACCAACATTTTTCTTAAATAGCTCATTTCAATTATTTTTTCTAATTTTGACACAGAATATGATGAGAATTTTAAATGAGTTTAATAAACACATTAGATCTACCGGAAAGTTCAGCCCGTTTTCAAAATAAAACAAAAGAATAAATTTTTATGCTTTGTATGAACTTTATTAAATAATATAATTACCATCATTATTTATGGCTTCTTGCCAGCGTGATGGCAATTTGTATATCCCATTTCTAAAAAATTCAAATATCTAGAAGCTAAAAATTGAACCAGTGATTGCCTAATATCGTCTTCGTTATTGGAGTTTTGTCTTTCAAACAGTTTTGTAAGGAAAAAAACAAGTGATAGCTTAGGGTGATAAAACTGGTGAATATGGTGTATGGTACAGAATTTCCCAACCTAGCTTTGCAGTTTTTTGATGAACTTTTTTACTTGGCTTCTTTCTTAGACTCCTCTTTTCGGAACATTGGGACTTCTTTCCTTGCTCTGCTCCCTTTAAATTATCCAGTTGCTGACAATACTTTTCCAAATTAAGTTTTTGCTTCAATTTTTAAATCTGATGATGTATTGGTCCTCAATTGTCCTACCATATATACAGCAATTTCTTATTGTAGTCAATTTTTTTTTAGAGTTGGAAGGCTAAGTTTTCCGCACAATATACTATTTTCATTACAATGTTTTTTTTTTTTTTTTTTTTTTGTAATCTACTTTTCATCCTCATTTATCGGCACGGTTTTGTCCCGAACAAGCACAGGTAGGCATGTGATCTCTCGATCATGAAAGTTCTTCTGACTTAATTTATGTGGCACCCATTTTGAATATTTCAGTACCAATTTTATCTTACGAATATGGTTCAAAATAATTTGCTCAGCTGAATTAAGCTATCTGCTACCTCCAATGTTGTAAAAAATTAAATAAATAAAATAACCATTCAAATTTTATTTTATCTATGATTTTACTGTAACACAAAATTTATCTTTTGCAATAAATGGGCCCATATTTAAATACCTAAAGTAATTCTAGACTGTATTCATAATTAGCTTAATTTCAATTTTATCTTAGCAAAATTATTGATCTAATTCTCCTCAAAAATGAAAAAATAAATTAGTGGTTTAAAAATTGACCCTTATATTTGCAAAATAACTTCTAGCAAAGTATTTTCTATTATGGATAGAAAATTGTGAATTATTATTTTAGCTATAAAACTTTAAAATATCCATATTATTTATTAAGACGTGATAAAATATTCCTAGATATCATTTTCACAAATTATATGAACTTTTCTTGTTGAACATTTTGTGTAAAGTACAAATATTAAAAAACAACTTTAATAGGTAAGAAAATGATAATGTAATTAATATTAAATTCATTGTTGCTTATATATAACAGTTCTTTATTGAAATTATTCTCTGACCAAATAGTACATCAAATGATTTAATTTTAAATAAGAAAAAATTTCATTTTATTCTAAGAAGGAATGCTAAAGAAAAGTATTTCCTGTAGAATTTATTTTTTTTCACTTTACACTTATGCATTTGTCAATTTTTCGGGAATGAGAATAAAAAGCAGTCTTGACAATAAAATTTCTATTAAGAAAGTCTCTTTATATAATTTAATATGATTTTGATTCATCACATGTCGAAGTTTTGGCAAAATTATTTAAGTAAGCCAATATCTTCCAAGTATTTCAGAAATCTAATTCGAAGTGTATAACATTTAATTATTAAAATAAGCATTTAGTATCTTAAACTATTTAAAACATTTATTTTTATTGATTCATTGCTAAATAAACTAAAAGCCAATCAATTCACAAAGATATTTGACAAAAAAAATAATTTTCTTATTCCCATTTTTATGTAAAAATTTACACATAAAAATTTTTAAGTGGGACACTTTATTGCTCTATAGTAAAATTTTAGTTCTGTATTTTTCATATTAATCCACAACTTATTATTTGAATCTGAATTTTATTTTGTTCCCTATTCTTTTCTTTTCTAATAAATTTAAAGCTATTGCAAAATATCTTAGAATTTTCCTTTCAGAAAAGATACAGAAACATTTTGTTTCGGTGTATTCACAATGTAAAGGAAAAAATTTCCCAATGAAGTATTTAAATTAGAAAATTTATTTCTAGCTTAAGATGACACTGAAAGTGAATAATTGTACACTACTGGCCATTAAAATTGCTACACCAGGAAGAAATACAGATAACACAATGATATTTATTGGACAAATATATTATACTAAAAATAACAAGTGATTAAATGTTCAAAAAATTTGGCTGGATAGATCCTGAGAAATCAGTACCCAGAACAACCACCTCTGGCAGTAAAAACAGCAGTTATACTCCTGGGCATTGAGTCAAACAGAGATTGCATTGCATGTACAGGTACAGATGCCCATGCAGCTTCAACACGATGCCACATTTCATCAACCGTAGTGACTGGCGTTTGGTGACGAGCCAGTCACTCGGCAACCATTGACCAGACGTTTTCTATTGGTGAAAGATCTGGAGAACGTGCTGACCAGGGTAACAGCCGAACATGTTCCGTATCAAGGAAGGTCCGTACAATAACGGCAACATGCGGTCGGGCATTATCCTGCTGAAACGTAGGGTTTTGCAGGGCTCGAATGAAGGGTAGAGCCACGGGTCGTAACACACCAGAAATGTAACGTTCACTGTTCAAAGCACCGTCAATGCAAACAAGAGGTGACCGAAACGTGTATCCAATGGCACCTCATACCATCACGCCAGGTGATGGGCCAGTATGACGATGACGAATGCACGCTGCCAGTGTGCGTTCACCACGATGCCGACAAACACGGATGCGACCATCATGATGCTGTACACAGAACCTGGATTCATCTGAAAAGATGACGTCTCGCCATTCGTGCGTCCAGGTTCATCGTTGATCACACCATTTAAGACGATCTTGTCTATGACGCAGCGTCAAGGGAAGCCGCAGCCATGGTCTCCGAGCTGAGAGTCCATGCTGCTGCAAACGTCTTCGAACTGTTCGTGCAGACACTTGTTGTCTTCCAAACGACCCCATTTCTTGACTCACGGCTCGTGACGTGGTTGCACGATCCATTACGGCCATGCGGATAATATGCCTGTCTTCTCGGCTGCTACTGACAGGTGGTCGATGAGATCCCGCATGGCGTTCCGTATTACCGTCCCAAACCCATCGATTCCATATTCTGCTAACAGTCATTGGATCTCGACCGAAGCGAGCAGCAATACTGCGATAAGATAAACCGCAATTCCGGTACGATACAATTCGACCTTTATCAAAGTCAGAAACTTGCTGGTACGCATTTCTCCTTCTTACACGAGGCACCACAACAACTTTTCACCAGGCAACAACGTTCAAATGCAATTTGTGTATGAGGAACCGGCTGAACAATTTCCTCATTTAAACACAATGTAGGTGTCGCTACTGGCGCCTGCTTTGTCTGAATGCGCTGAAAAGCTAATCATTTGCATATCACAGCACCTTCTTCCTTTCGTATAAATTTCACGTCTGTAGCATGTCGCCTTCTTGTTGTAGCAATTTTAATGTCCAGTAGTGTAATTTAAAAGCTGTGTATGAAGTGAAATATAATCTCTACATTTTATGATTACACCTTAAGGATTGAAGATCGATTTTACATATTCTAGTCGCATTAGAGGACACAAATTCCTTCAATTTTCTATAAGCAATGAACCCGTAACTTTCCAGCCACGAGCATGATGACTTAACTTCACAGATAATACGATCTTATAATGACCGAAAAATTTCAGTAAAAAATAATTCATTTGGATAATTGCTTTTTACGGTAAACATTTCTTTGTATGACTTCCTGTTTTAATATGTAATTATAGTAATATTTCTTAGAAATTACAATAAAAATATTCATAAATCTTATTTGAATCTATTATCCATATAATTCATGAGAATTGAAAGATTTTATCAGCTTTATTTTTCAATATTAAATAAACATGCATGTCATTTATAAGTTAAGTTTTATATGTTAAGATATATAAGTTAATTGTGTTAAGATTTTTAAGTTATAAGAGAGAGAGATTTATAAATTTGTTTTCATTTTATAATTTTAATTAATGTTCTCATGCTCATATTTAAAGAAGCGATTTTAATGAAAATTATTAGGTCGTAACCTAATAATATGAGCAAGTATTTATGATTAAATATTCCAGGTAAATTAGGGGGAATGTAAATTTATTTACTGGCAACACACCTCACAATAAAATAAATATAAAAAACTTGTCTAAATATCTTTATTGGTCTTCCATTTCCTCTATCTTATTAGAGATAGATTAAAAGTATTTAATGTTCGCAATAATAAACAGTTTTAAAATTCTCTTTTGAATTTGACATTTGAATTTAAACTACGAATTGAGAATAATTGTTCCACCAACCAACGCATCAAATAAGGAAAGAGAATTTCAAAAAATTAAAAATTTTTTTATTATGCTCATAGCAAGCTTTTCATAAATTCTTCCATTTATCCATAAGATTAACTGATTAAAACGTTTTGTAAATGTACAAAAATTTTTAAAACTTTTATAAAAAAATAAATCAATTACTATATATTCAATATAAATCAAATAAAACAAGTTAATATAATATTATGACTTTAAAAATGTGTAAATCATTAAAATTAAAAAGAAGCTACAGTTTTGGTAATTTATCAATTTGTTTGCATATTATTTTCAATTTTAATTTCTCAAAATAATATGTTTCTTATGATATTAATTTTTCCATGTTCAAAAATCCAGAGATCTAATAATATGATGTTTTTACTTGATCACCTTATTCAAATTTTTGAGAAAATTATAAAATTATAAGCGATTATTTTTCTGAAATTTGGTGGATAATTTAATAATTTTTTTCACACCGTTTCTGAATTCTTCGAGATCAATTCAATGTTTTTAAACATAAAAATGCCCAAAATAAAAACTAATTTTTCAATCAAATTCTAAAATTTGTTTTCATAATAATGTCTAGAATTCAGTGCCACCTATTAGTAATTTCAAAGGAAAGCATTAAATAAAATCTCAGTTTGAGATAATTTTTGAACCATTCTGGAATTGAAAATATGAAAATGTATTCCCTTTAAAAAAACCATAAAAATATATTGGAAAAAATATAAAATGGGAATCTTTGAATTTGCAAAAAGTATATAAAGAAAAAAATTCCAAAACATTAATTGATTTAAAAATTTCTGATTTTATATGACAAATATATTATAGAATAAATATTATGCTTAACGTTTTTTAGACAGATAATGGAAAACAAATATTTATAAAAAGATGGCTCAAAATAAGTTCTTAGTAATACTTTGCCATAAAATAAATGTTAAATTCATGTTTTAAAGAGTAAAAAAAACGTTCTTAATTTCGTTTCAAGCAGTAGTATAATGTACAGAAGTTTCAAACAACATGAAAACAAATAAATCATTATAATAGCATATAATATGAGTTTTAAAAAATATTAACTGTATATTATGTTGCAACAGGATAGCATCAAAACAAATATCTTCTTTTTCTATTTTTGGCCAAAATTAAATGTAGAATATTTTTATTGCTCTACATATTTTGTAAAAAATATAACTATTATTTTGCCATTTTAAAACGAAATGAGTTAATAATTATTCATTCTTTTGAAGCATGAAATCATTTAAAGTTATAAACTATAAATTCGTAGATTTCATATTTATAAGAAGGTTAATTTGCGTAAAAGCAGATAAGTTTGTAAATTTCGTAATCTCTTATAAAAAATTCAAACACTTTTTTAGAATAAATAATAAAACAAGTTATACGGTAAGTAAGTAAGGAAATATCGACATTTATTACTATCTATCTTTCAGGACAATCACGTTTTAAATTGTTTTTACATGCATTACTTTTGTTTTCATTGAAGATAAAATAAATGCGCACTTAAATAAGCTTTCACAAACAAAATTAATTTTCCCAGAAGAAAAACATCACTCTGTTAGATTTCTTTTCAAAAATAAGTGGAATTCTGTTTAATTTTTTGTGTTTAAATTTTATTATAATTTTTATTGGAATATATAATTGGATCGAATAAAAAAAATCATGTATTTTTGGCATAGTTTATCTTACTCCTCCATCAAATGCTCAAAATAATAATATCTAGATCTTTTATCAATTTGTTTGGGAATTATATTTTATGAAACCTTGAACTCTCATATGCCTCTAAATATTTTATCAGTAAAACTGCATGCATACTTTTTTCCTGATCATTTTCAGATCGAAATGTAAGTTATCTTATCTATCGAATCTATCAGATCGAAATGTAAGTTATCTATTTATCAATTTGTTTGGGAATTATATTTTATGAAACCTTGAACTCTCATATGCCTCTAAATATTTTATCAGTAAAACTGCATGCATACTTTTTTCCTGATCATTTTCAGATCGAAATGTAAGTTATCTTTTCATTTATCATTTCATACAAATAAATTTTTTATGCCAAAAAAAATAAGAGAAATAAAAGAACTAACGAGAATACCACCATAAAAATATTAAATTTTTTATTTTACGTCAGCAAATGTTTGCAAATATTAATATTTCTTATACGCATATGCCTTTAAATTTAATTTCAAAAAAAATGTTACAGTATTGTTAAAGAATTCAATTCTTAAAATGTTTAAATTTTTCTTAAATATTTTCATCTACATGGAGACTTAGGATTAAATATATTTTTAAAAATGAAAAAAGAATTTATAGATATTGCATAGAATACAAATTAATCAATGATTAAATAAATTGAAAGTATTTAATAGAAAATTTATCTCCAAAAATTACAAAAATTAAGTATTGCTAAATCAAAATTATTTACTTTTTATATTATTATAAATATATATAAAAATTTATTAACCGAAAATTCTCTCGAAAGGAAGTACATGAATTACAATATCTAACAACAAAATGCATTAATATTCTAAAAGGCAATGGAAAATTGTAACTAAACATTCATTCTAAAAATGAAATTTGTTTTATCGAAACATCAATTAAGTGGTTCAAATAAAATTCAATTAGATCTTTAAGGAATCTAAAAACTTTGAAGATATTTTAAATGTGTGATATTGATTTAGATTATTTTCCGTTAAATTTAATTTTATTTTGAATTTAATTTAGTTAAAAAAATTCAATAATTATTCCTGACATAGTTTATGATATAAAAAGAATTATTATATAATAGTTCGCGAAATAAATTACCATATACTTTTACGATGGATACTAAATTCAATTTATCCTTTTATAGATTATTCAAATTATTTAAAAGAACTATAATTAATTGAATGAAATTTTCTTGACTTCAAATGCAAATATTTTTTTATCTATATTTTAATAACTTATATATTAAATAATATTATTTATTTAATATAAATATTTTAACTATCTTAATATACTTACAAAGGAAAGATACAAAATACAGTAATTGTTTTGAATATTTCTATCGTCGCAAATCTTATTTTGAATGATTAGCTAAATAGAATAGTTATTATTTTTGTTTGACTTCATTTAAACTAATGAAGTAAAAATATATACAAACAGATAAGAAATTATGAATTAATTTGCATACTGCATTTAGTTTCTCAATTTCAAAACAATAAATTCTTTAGTGTCTTGCCTTATTTTAAACAAATTAATTATTAATAAGGTTTAGGTCATTAAGAAGTATTTTTTTAATTTAAACATTTTGTTTAAATAAATGAAATGAAGTAACTAATACTGGTGCGTTACACACATTTGTAAAAACATAATCACAGTAATAATATACTAATTCCTTTTTTCATTAAATGTCTTTTTACGATTGCATTTCCTCATAAAGTTCTCTAATTACAAAACAATTCAAATGAAAAACTTAAAGAGCATTTGTTATTATTGAAAATGAAATAACTAGAAAATTAATTTCAATAAAGTTTTAAAAAATTAAATAACAAATCATGAAAGACCCTGTGTTTATTTGAAAATATAGCTTTAGATTAACTTTAATTTATTTCAAATAAATTGGAAAAATATTATCGTTTGCTGACATTTTATTTATAATAAATTCATGCATTTTAATACTTCTATTTATTTGTAAGCGTTTTATATTTTTTAATGTTATTGGTTTGCAATTGTTATATAAATTTTCCATTTTTTTTTCAGTATTAGAAATCCGTTTCAGATCGAGCCAACTTTGTAAAAGGTTTCATATTGAAACTGAATTTATTTATTTAATAAAAATGTTCTTACATACTAAACTATATGCATTAATTATTATATTATGATAAATTAAGTTTATTTGTTAGATAAGAAATTTATATGTTATTTACATGTAAAATATATACTTTAAAATTAAAAGTTTTTTATATAAAACCTTATTAATAGTTAAAAAATATATTTTTCTCTTAATTATAAATAAATAATGAAATAGTAACGGAGTAATAAAATTGAACTAAATGTAACTTTTATCATATATTTACAAAATATTTAAAATAATATTTGTTTTATGTCAACTTTTAAAACTGATATATATATATATATATATATATATATATATATATATATATATATAGTGTGTGTGTGCGTGCGTGCGTGCGTGTGCGTGTGTAAACAATATTATTATTACTAATATGAAAATATTTTCATGTGCATTATATTTATTTATTAAGAGCCATAAATTCTAACATATTATAGGATGATTTTTAATGCAGAAGATAAGATCGGAATTTAAGATGATGCGCTATATACTTCACAAGTAAAAATGAAATTATTAATTATTTAAATAAAAAGAAATCTTTTAAAATAAATTTATTTATTCATATACCAAAACACTGTTTATTTTGAAAAATCGCATGCCTTATTAACATAAGAGAAAATATGAGATGGATTTCCGGAAATTTCATTAAATTTGTTTTTTTTTTTCATTACATTTTTAGAAGGTTCATTGGATTCTGCTTATTCTTTCCCGTGATTGTTTAGTGTGATCAATATACATAAGTAAGCACTTTTCATTTCCTGTATATTATTTTTTTTTAATTTTTTCAATAAATTTTTAGTTATACCTGGCATGATTCTCTTTCATTCTTCACAGTCCAGTTCTGTATTAATTGGAATCGTAAATGTTTTCTTGTGATTTGGAAAAAATCAAACATAGAAAAGAGCTAATGACCTTAATTCCTAGGGATAACACTGTTTTATCAACGTTACACTCTTTTATTAATTTTTTCGCATTTATGTCTTACCTCAAATGACATTATTATGAACATACGAATTAAATATAACTTTTTTACATTTAGAATAAAAATACAATTATTTTTATCGAACATACACCATTCTCCTTATTATCAATTCAATCAACTTTAATGAAAAGAGAGTTTAGGTAAATACATCGAATGAATGATTTTTAAATATAAAATCCCGGCATAATTATATTTTAGATTTATTTGTAAATTAAATACGACACAGATCATACTTAAAACTATTAAAATCTAATTTTAGTTAAATTATAAGTCGGAGTTATACGTCTAACGTCTATCACTTAAGAGTGATCAAAACATGAAAATATTAAGATTGAAAGATGATATTTAAGTGTCCTCCACTTAACTGCTTAAGAGTATATAACTTCGATAATGGAAATTGATAGAGTCTTAGATCAATTTGTATTTAGTGCCAGCTCTCTATTTGCACACACAACGAACTTTCTTCATCATTCCATAATGATGGTTTTCATTAAATATAATCTTCATTCACACATTCTTCATTTTATGTTAAATGTCTATCGTTTCCTGTGCTCCGAAACCAAAAAATAAATAAAATAAAACAGCAGCATATATAGGTTCCGTTTGGAACATTTTTATTAGTGTTTCAGAATTTACCACGCACATTTCGAAAATAAAACAAATATAGTTATGATTACATCCTTATATGCTTTTACTTACATACAAAGGTGATTTGCAAGTTTTCATATAATTTTAATGATCTTTAAGTAGTTAAGATAACTAATGTATAAACTTTATAAATGGATAAATTTTATAATATAACTAAAATATTTTAATTATTTTAAGTACTTTAAATATGTAATTGCTGAATACAAATGTTTGTGTTTCTAGAAACCAAAGGAATGTAAGCTTCACTGAATAATACTGATTAAGTACTCATCATTTTCTGTGACTATAAACCTATCCTGGAGGTAATAGGAAATGGAAACTCCAGGTTCGCACAAAATATCCAACATTATTTAGAGGAAATTTTCCACCTGGGAAAAAGCTATACTTTCCAGAGGATACCTGCACATGTTGGAAGTGAGGAGAATGAGGAAGAGGATAGATTTGTAAAGGTGGCGAGAGGGCTTAACTCAGTAACTCCAAGCCTCGTAAATTTTAGAGATGCTAATGCAATCTCTAGATACAAACTGAAAGAAAAACGCATCAAAGTCCTACATCAATTATGTGTTATCTAAGCAGAGAGAACTGTTCCCAGGACTATTTCCAGACTTAAAGCCAAACACTTCTATGGAATGATTATAAATACAGACTGCACCAGAACTTACAAATAATTTAGGAAATCCAGTGAGGAGGAACTTATCCCGGAACATATTTTTTAACTGCCCGGCCATCATAAGTTTACAGGCTATTGACGAATTTTCCTTTCCAGGAAATCTCTATAATGATAAAATTGTACACATTGCCAAAGCCGTGATTTCGGCACTTGGAATGATTTGACTCGACTTCAAATGAACACGACTCCAAACCAAAACAAATGTGTGTATTGGCAACTTAACCACATTAAATTATAATAAACAAATAAATTTTTAAACAGCACTAATTATTTTCTAATAGCATGAATTATTTTAATTTATTGAAAGGTTAAGAAACTTACATTTTTGACGATATTTATTGAACCTTATTTTTATATTTGAAAATTTTATTCGCTTACTGTTATATTTAAAATGATATTGACTTTTTATTTAGTCCAAATTAATTTAAACCAGATTCCAAAGAATGTGAACACTTTATATAAATTTCACAAATGTTATCTTAATTTTAAATATTTTGACTGAGTCAAACTAAAAATTTTAAATGTTATTCAAAAAGCTTTATTTAATATTTTAAAAGTTTTACTAGATCTATAAATAAAATATTTTACTAAAACTATAAAATTTTTCTCTTAATATTTAACAACGTATATAATTTCTTTTATGTTAAACATTTGCATTACTCTGCCATTTCTGTTTTTTTCCCTTAAACATACCATATACATTTGTTAACATTTCAAAAACTGTATTTTATTCCATCACATCTTATAACATTTTTTTTATCCTTATCCCTTCAGCAGACAAATGTTATTCACATGCATTTTTCATCTATTCTTTCTCTATAGATCAAGAAATCAGATTCAAACAGTATACTTTTTCTATAAGCTCTTCTGATTTTATTCAGTCTGCAACTATTTTTTAAAATAATTTGATGTATACTTATTCTCAAATCACATACATATTTCATTCGAAATGTTACTTCTTTTAAATATGTTTTTTAATAATTCATATATTATTTTATGTTTATTCATTCTTTTGTTTCGTCTCATAGGTATATTATCTTTTTAAATAAAATAAAACTTTATTGTAGACAGTAATTTCTAGTTTCAACAGTTGTAAATAAATATTTTCCAAATAAATCCTTCCTCACGGATCTCAGTTCTTTTTCGTAAAATTTGAAATAGAACGATTATATTTTAGAAAATTTAATAAAAAGAAGATTTGGAATATAATACAAGCAATGGTTTTTATTTAGCGTAACTAAACAAAATAGTGTAACTATAATTGATTTTAGCAGAATTAGATGTAAAAAATTATTTTATAATCACACAATAAGTTCAGAAAATTTCTTATTCTTAAAAATCATTAAATATTTTTATATAATGATTTGAATTTTTTTTATAAAGCATAAGCTTTTTTACATAAGCCTTAAGGCAGATTTTTACAGATTTATAAAGTTTATAAAGTGTAAAAGGAAATTTTTTACGGGTTTATAAAAAAACTAAATAGTTTCGATTATATTTTAATTTAATGAAATTATATTTAGAAGAATATTTACCAAATCCGTGTTTTGCAATAAAAGTGTTTTTAGTAGATTCTATTTCTTAAAAAATAAGGTACAGTGATAAATAAATTGTTAAATAAAGTATTAAATTAATATTCAATAATAATATATTTAGCTCAGTGAAAATCACATTAATATATGATTAAAAATTGGATAGTTTTAAAATAAAACTTAGTGTTATTAATGAATATTACAAAAAAAGACTGTCAGAAATGAATAGACAATGAAATTTAATTGAATTTACAATGTACTAGAAAATTCAAAACAAATAAACAGGAAAGGATATACACAGTAAAATATAAAAACATTTTTTTTAATTATATGCATTCTTGCTCCTCATAATACTCGTTAAAGATGTTTTTTTGTTTTTGTTTTTAAATTTATTAAAAATTTTGTTTGGATTATTTAATGATAACACTATTTTTCAAATCTGGGCTCAATTTCTTTTGATTGGAGTTCGTTATTAAAAAAGTTCATTTCTTAAAAGTCATTATCACAGATTAATAATGGGATTAAAATTTTATTCTCTTACAATGGAAAAGGTAGTTTTTATGTATTTGTTATATGCAATAAAACGATTCCTCAAATGTAACATAATTGTTTAAACATTTTATTTATGATAATTTGTATGTTGGCAAAAACGTCT
The DNA here is from genome assembly GCA_030067965.1 of Latrodectus elegans. NCBI lineage: Eukaryota > Metazoa > Arthropoda > Arachnida > Araneae > Theridiidae > Latrodectus > Latrodectus elegans. The sequence continues at coordinate 32,577,721 of CM057815.1, forward strand.
TTAATTTTCATAAAAAGATTTTTAATAAAAGTCGAATGATAAAATAGTTTTAACTATTTTGCTTTTCATTAAATTTTAGTTATATTTCTTAGTTTTCCCCTAATAGTTGGATTCAATTTTTATAATTCTTTTGAAACAATTTTCATTTGTCCCTTTTATAAATATGTACAAAAATGCAATATTTATAAATTAATAATAAAGTAATATTTATAATAAAAGAGAAATAAAACTTAATATTAATAATTAATAATTTTTAAATAGTTACAACAATAATTTTTTAAATTAATACATCAGTTTTAAGCTCACTAAAAATAAGATCAAATATGTATAATTTTAAAGCAAAAATAATTTAATAGAGAAGTTTTTTACTGAAAATGGTTAAAGTTAATATGTGCACAATTTTTTGTAAGAAAGAAAGTATCAATAGAAAACCAATTTGAATTTTTACTATGGTCAAATTATTTTATATATACTAAAATATTCATCAAATATAAATAAAAATATTTGAACCATATAAGCTCTTTTTCCTTACTGTTTACATTCTGTTGAATGGCACCATATATTTTTATTTTTATCCCATCATTAGATTTAAAAAGGACTGGATAAATTTGATTTTTGTCACTAAACTGAGGGTTTGACAGTAATGTTTGCCAATGTGATATGTTTTTTTAAGAAAACATCCTTGTGATTAAGGAAACAGCTTTTCAATAAGCACTATGTGTGTTATTACAAAAACAAATATAAAATAACATTTATCTGATTGAGGAAATGGTATTTGAGAAGTTTTAAATATTTAAAAGAGCACGACGGAAAAAAATTCATTTGCTGTTTTTCCAACTAATTACACGTGTGTTCAAAATTATAACAATATACATAAAAGCTGGGAATTTTTAACAAATGTCAGTTTAATGCGTGAAAACCTTATAAATAAATACGTTATTTTTTAAAGTAGGCACAGGTAACAAAACTTGTGTTAAAAATATGTTGGTGAACACAAGAAACCTATAATGTTCAAAGTATAAGGACATGAGGTATTTTAATTACTCTATTTCTAATGCTAACTTGTTTTCTAATAAAATGTATGACCACTTTGCTAAGTTATGAAAGAGCTATATATCTTACTACCGCTTCAGATCAATGCCAAAATTAAAGGAGTAGATCCTTTGGTGCTGCCATCTATCGGAGGATTTGAACAGCAAAAGTCATACTTTCACCTTCATTTTGCTCTTATTAAACGAAAGACACTCCCAGTTGACTTAAATTCGCATAGCCAAGGCATAGCAACCTTTGCTTGTCCAAGTGTGATTAGTAACAACAACAGAGCTATATGCGCGTTTTTACTATTTAAAAGTTTACTAATCAACGATTATAATTATCTTTTCTCCAAAAAAATACACTTATACTTTTCAGAGAAGGGTTTTAACATTATGTGACTTTTTTACTCTAAAATAGCTCTTGAGTAACATTTAGTGAGTTAGAACATATATACTTTATGAGATTGAAATTCAGACACATCGTTGACCACATCATACAATGAACTCAGATGCCTGGAGATAATAATACAGTGAAATTTTGCGTAACTAAACGTTAGCATAAATAAATACGAATGAGTTTTTCAGAGTTTGTTAAAGAAACAGCAAAACGTAGATTTTGAGAATGTCATATATAAGACACCCTACCCATCTTTTATGATCAAAAAAGACATGGGTCAGTGTATGATTGTCAAACATGATGCCCTCCTTTGCCATAAAAGCCATAGATTTCTCACATGTTTGCAAGATGATATCGTCTCTCGAGTTCACTGCAGATAAAGATTCATTTAAAATTGTTTTGTGTTTTAAATTTCGATTCATTGAAGAAATCATCATATCTCTAAGAGTGATATCTATGATTTTATATATATATATATATATATATATATATATATATATATATATATATATATATATATATATATATATATATATATATATGTGTGTGTGTGTGTGTGTGTATGTATAAATTTGCGTAATAGAACAGAGTCTTGTTTCCAACTGTAAATGCTGATCTCAGCTATAATCAATAAATCATTGCTTCTATTCGGTAGTTCCATTCTCAGCAACGTGAACTTCATACAACACACCTCAAGCAATCGTATCTAAGTGCCGTGCATTTAAAGCAAAATATTAAACTTCAAAGGCATTCTGATTGAGCTATCACTTTCCTTATATAATGCACAATTTATCATTTATATTTCGCTTAAATGAGCAAATTTTTTCTTAAAACAAACAACTTAATCATTTAAATGATGATTCATATTCTGTAAATATCTTTCCTACTGGATCCCACATCTTTTACAGTCACGTGGGCTCAAAGTCAAACTGTGCAACAGGTGATATTTCCCCCTTCAGTGCAAATCAAAAAATTTGTAAAAATGAAAAAAATCAATAAGTTAAAATTGCTTATTTAAAAAATATGTTTTATTATATATATATGTATATATATACGTATACCTAACTATACATATTTTTGTCCAATTCAAATATTTTAAGTTTCTACAAGGCATAGAATAAATTGCAAAATAATTAAATAAATTTCGTTATTTGGGTCATTAATTGAATACAAAATAAAATCACAAATTCATATAAAGACTAATTTTTAAGCATATTTTTAAATAATTGTTCTGTATTTTTTATTTTTTTATTTTATTTATTTATTTATTTATTTATTTATTTTTTGATAATAAATTTATATTTTTACTTAAGTTTAATTAAAATGGCCGCATACATACACATAAATTATAAATTCAAAAGTAATGTGTTTGCATTTCATGCTTACTGTTTGAGAAGGGCACAATTGGTTTACAGAAATCAAAATTTTCCTTCTTAACTATATAAATGCTTTTAGAAATATTTTAATATAAAAATACTTTACAATATAAAAGATCTAAAAATCTGAAATTACATAACCCTTTTCTTTTCTTAATGTCTTCCGCTTTTACTTTTTGCTCATGATTATTGAGTTTTGATATTTTTCTTTAAATTTAATTTGTAAAATTTAATTTTCTATCTAAAAAAAGCAATTGTCAAGTAAAGAAAACTCTTTATTACTATAATACAATTTTTTCCAGAAATAATTTTAAATGTATTAGTTTTAAAAAAAAACTATTTCAGAATAATCTTAAAACATTAGTTTTATTAAAGTAAGAATCTATTTTTACACTCTCATTTATATATATATATATATATATATATATATATATATATATATATATATATATATATATATATATATATATATATATATATCACATACTTATTCATTTTCGAAACAAAATATTTGATTTTTTTAAAAATACATGTTATCAAAATAGCATGTATTTTGATAACAATTTCATACTGATATATTTGACGAGATTTTCTAACTCACATTTCAAATAACAATAGAATATTTTTTTTAAATGCGTTGAAGCACTACTTCCCTAAAACGGTCATATTCTTTAAAGAGTTATATTTTAAAAGTGTTGACACTATGGTCTATATGCTCAGAATTACGGTGGTTAATTAATTGAGTATATCGATATATATATATATATATATATATGTATATAAAATATATATATATATATATATATATGTATATATATGTATGTATATATATATATATATATTTATACATACATACATATATATATATATATATATATATATATATATATATATATATATATATATATATATATATATATATATATATATATATGTATGTATGCATGTATGTATATATATAGCATTGTTTATCTGAGAAAATCCCTAATAAACGTTTTTATAATAAATCGAAAGTATCTTATGATGTATGACAATAAAATTGTGTAATAAATATTTATATATATTTATTTTTTATTCCGAGTTACTTTTTAACTTTGAAGATAATTATGTTGTTTAAAAACTTTATTGTTAAATCACTTTAGCCATTTTTTACATGAATCAATTCATAAACATAAATATGAAAAGAGCTTTTAAAATGATATAATTGCAAGCATGTTTAATACTATTTGCAAAATACTTTATTCCTTTAAATTTAGTGATATAAATAAATATTAACATTCTTAAATTATTAAAAACAGTTATATTTAAATATTTTTAAAGATAACCAAGTTTCTTATTTTTAGTTAATTTTTAATATTAGTTCTTTATATGATAAAAACAAAGTTTTATGTTTAAAATAATGTTACATAAAAATTTAAAATAATTATCAAAACGTTTTTATTAATCATAATGTTTTTCAAAATAATAATTTTTTTCTCAGAATGTTTTTGACGGATGGAAAATGATGTATATTGTTATCTTTATTTAACCCTTTCATTTTATATTTATTTAAATTATTCTGCATTTTTTTTATCAGAAAAACGTTGAATGTTATACTTCTTATATAATATTTTTTAGTATTTCTTGATACAAAATTTTCAAACAATATGTTATTTGCATGCATTTTTCATTCAATGGTGTGAAAAATTCAGTATTGCATTATGAAGTTCTCTCAAATCCTTTACATTTTTCATGAAAAAAGAAAACGCTTTCACAAGAAAAACTGGATGTATATCTTATGTTGTTTATCTTCTTCAAAATTCATATGCATCTTTTGTTTCATTTATCATTTTATGCAAATTACTTCTTGCTTTGTTGAAACAAACTCTAGTAACGATGTTACCTCCTTTTCAATGCATGTTAGAAAATTTTTGTAGACATAAATATTTCCTTAACTTTTTTTTATTCAAATTGAAATTCGTGTTTATAAAAAGCAACAAGATTCAGCTTACAACTTGATTTAAAAACATTTTAAATTTTTGTGTCATTTGGAAAATTTTCGTGAAAAATAATTCTTAAAAAAATTGAATGGATTTATTCATTCTGCCTAAAAATGAAATTAATCTGAATGATTTAAATCTAAGTACAAAATAAGTGTTAAATATTTAATTTTTTTACTGCTTCTTAGTGTAAATGTTTTAAGTTAAATTACTTGAATCTATAGTAAGACATAACTTATTGTCATTGTATTTTGTTATGATATAAACTGATAAATTTAAATTTATTATGATAAATCCTATGAAAAATTTCCTCTTATTTAATGCTACTCCGTGAAAATTTTCTATGGATATACTTATACGAAAAGCTTTTTATTTATCAGGCCATCTCTTTTAATAATAAATACATAGGTATTTTTATATTATGGGGAAAGTTATTACAAAAACTATTCTAAGAATTCCGTTAGTTGTTTTGCAGTTACAAATATTTTACGGTTTCTTTATTATGTACAGAAATTGCTATAATATATACGAATAATATCAGCTAACATTTTTCTGTTAGTATATTGCAACTGTTAAATGACTGTTTCTTTTAAAAATTCGCATATGTCGACTTCAATAAATTTGAATTTGTCGACTTCAGTAAATTTGCATAGGTCGACTTCAACAAATTTGTATCTGTCGACTTTAATAAATTTGCATATGACGACTTCAATAAATATGTTTACAGTATTTAAAAATCAAGAAATTCTTTTTAGTTGTTATTTTGAGAGATTTTTTTAATGTGTTATTTTGGCTAAAACAAAATTGTTTTTGAAGTTACGTGCATAATCAATGCTTTTCTTCTCGAATATACTATTTTATTCATAGTAGAAAATTTTACTTCCAAATAATATTCAAAGAATTATTTTTTTTTAATTTAAATTGTATTGAAAAATTCAAAATATATGAAAATAATATTTCCACTTTCGTTTTTATATCATGATTTATTATGAACATACGATAACTTTACATATTTTTATTTTATATTCAATCACATACGTTAGCAAAATATATCCTTAATATTCGTGTGTTATCACTTGAATGTAATTTGTTCGACTTCATTAAATATTCAAGTGAGACATTATTCAAAGGATATTTAAATAACGAAAAAGCTTAATGAAAGATAGTATAAAATAATTATTATCATAGTAATAATTAATAACTTTCCAAACGATATGAATACTGATAAGAGCAAGATTATGTAAAGTCATTAACTTTTCTATTAAAATCATAAAAAAAAGTATTTGATTTTCCATTAAGCCTTTTAACTAACGTTTTGTTGATAAAAGATTCTCATTTTATCTTATTCATATTAAAAGTTTTAAAAGATTTGCATAGTAATATCCTTAGGAATATTCTGAATAATGTAGTATTTTTTGTAACTTGTTCATTATTTCTATTTAATTATAATAAGATATTGATACTGATGTATTATAGTATATATTAGAATAAGTATAAGATAATATTTCTTGTTTTAATATAATATACTTTCAAATACTCTGAACTATGTATGCACCAAAATATTTTTAAAAAAAAGTAAAATAAAATTATTACATTTTGTTATGTTAAAAACATTTTCCATTTCTTTTGTAAATGAATGTTTTACTTCCTATGGAAAATTCATATTTATTACACAAATTTTTGCAATTATTTATTGTTATTATTTTATAACAATTAATGTTACTTGTTATAAAATAATAACTTTATAACCCAAAACACGAGTTTAAAAATAGAAATGTTAAAATTTAAACTCAAAAAGGTTTATTTAATTTCCTTAAATTACAATTAAAGAAATAAAATTCCTAAATCTTTATATAAACTAAGCTTTAATTATTTAAATTTGTTATTATATAATAAACCAAGTCAAAAGTTAAATTTCGAAAATAAGGAAAACTGAAATTAGTGCCTATGATATTTAGCAACATTTATTTTAAGAAGACTTAATGGAATTAAACGTAACATAAAAACACTATTATGAAGAGAGGTTTAATTAAAACACAGGAAACATAAGAATTCTTAAATTTAATTAACAACTGTTTTAATTCCTCGGGACTCTTTCCACATAAATTTTTATGAGATCCTTTTTAAGTTTAAGAATTCAAAGGACAATAAAATATTTAATAATGTTTGTGAAAAATTATTCAAAAATGAAGAAATAACATATTTAAAAATGTTCATTAACATAAGTTACAAATATAATGATTCTTATTCAAGCTGAATTTATTCTAGTCAGTTAATCATTATATTTTATTATCGAATGAAAAATGACCAAAACTAATCTGATTATTTTATCGATGAATTTTTTTATGGTAATTTTGAATTTGTGCATAATATTCAATGAAAATATCACGGAAATAGAAATAAAGCATGCCCTTTGCTTTTTATGATTTATTTTTGAAACAACCGAGTGTGGCATCATGTAGTATCCTTGACTTCTTTAAACCTCAGTACTAAAAATTTTGTTTGAAAAATCAAGTACAATTGATGTAATTTTTGTAGAATTGAAATATTATAAAAGTATATTTAGGTACATTAATCTATTATCGGCCGATCAACTATGAATGGATGAGCACTCATTTTTTTAGTTTGAAAACTGCCTCCTCTCTCTCTCTCTCTCTCTCTCACATTACAAAAATGTGTATCAACCATTATTTAATCCGCATGTTTTATGTGATCATGCAAATTAACATTTTAAAACATTAATGTTGACTTTTGATTATATTTCACACAGAACCCTCACAAGTAAAATATATGATATATTTTTATAACTAAATAACTTTTACTAAGCGAAACTCCATATAAATAAGATTTATTTAGTTAAAAAATTCATTAATAAACACCGAGTTTTTCCATATTACAGATTTTGCTACGTGTAAGATAATATTAATGGTAAAAATTTGCAATTGGGTACATCTTAGTTCTTTGGCGATTTTTTTTTTTTTTTTTTTTTTTTTAAGCCAAGATGTGACTAACAAAATGGCCGTCACACGAAAGCTCTACAAAGGTAGGGTTGCCAAGATTACCTGAAATTAAAGTTTATAGCTAAACTGGATCACCAAGTGGTACCCGATTCTACATCGAAACCAATATATTAATATAATTATCAGCGATATATTTTTATTTTCCTGAAATTACTGCAGTCATATCATTAATAAAACAGTCTATATTTCTAAAAATCCTATCTTCCGAGTTATGTGATTTTCCAGGGTTACTAAAAATAAATGAAAGTTTTGCTGTTCATTGAAAGAGCTACAGAATACATGTAATAATTTGAGATCTGTTGGCTGGAATTAAATCTTATGCGAGAGCTGTGATACAAATACTTTTATTACGAATGTTAAAGGAAGTTTTTTTTAACGATAACACTTCAAATTCAGCGAAAACCCATTGTCAAAACTTGCTGTATAATACATAAATTCGCAATCCTTCGCAGATTAATTTATTTCTCTCCGTTCTTTTCAAATAAATTATTCTAAATAAAGAACACTAAACCTTCTTACATAATTGAACTTAAACTAGAATATATAACATATTTGAACTGAACTAAAGAGATTAAATTTCAGTTTAAATAAATTTTCTAGACAAATGTACATATCAATGTTTTTTCGCTGCATGATATGCTGTAAAACAACTTTTATTAACAGTATGACAAGTAGTAAACTAAATATTCATTTTCTAATGTAAAACTAAATTGAAGTTAAAGGAATGAAAAGTTAAGTTATCTTGATGTTAAGTTGATAACAAGAAAATTTTACATTTCAGTATTATTAAGTTGATGACTTTATGATAAGTAGTTGTAATAAACTAAACAGAAAAAATGCGACAGTAATAACATGGACATAATTATAGGAATAACGTAAGATATAATATTTCTAGTGATTATTTTGAAATTGAAACACATTATTCCTTAAGAATTATATGAAACATATGTGCAGATATGTTAGACCAATGTAAATTGTTTTCATTCATAAATTAAAAAAAACACATATCAGTTATGAATCTTATGATTAATATAAATGTTTTTTTTTTTAATTTGTGTTAATCATGAGTCGTATACACCAAAAAATTATCTTTAACTTATTCAACTTAATACATGATGACTTTAAAAAAGTTTTAAATCACTTTTGGTAAAAAGAAATTTAGAGTTACTTAATATTTTGAGGAAATTTTAATTCGAATGAGAATCTTAAACAATTATTTGAGAAATAAATGGAAATTAATGGCTTATTGAGATTTCCAATATTTCTGCTATTATAAAAATTCGATAAAACTATAAATGGAATTATAATACAGTTTTGTTGCATTAGATGTTAGCGTGATAAAAATGCATGCAATCATTTTATTTTTTATATAAATTTTTGCCTTAACCAGTGTTGCTATATGCAAGTGAAACGTGGCCATTAAATGTTGATATACAGCGAAACCTGCAATCTTTTGAAAGGAAGGTATTAAGAACTGTCTATGTGATTGTACAGGAACAGGGTTGCTGGCGAACCAGATTTATTTTGAATTGTATAGGCTGTAAAACCAGCCCCAGATTAACCACTTTATCAGAAGCAACAGGTTAAGATGGCTTGGCCATGTCTGGAGGAACTGGGAAAACAACCGCACTAGCATATCAACATTTAAGAACCCCAAAGGATCCCGTGCCCGAGGAAGACCACCAACAAGATGGCTCGTTGACATTGAAAATGATCTCAAGATACTAAAAGTTAGGAAATGGCAAAGTGACGCTCTCGACAGAATGGGCTGGAAAAAGCATGCTGTAGAGACAGCTAAGACCTGTAATAGGTTGTTATGCTATTAAAAAAGAAGATTTCTGCCTTAAGTATATTATTTAAAAGCCGGCTATTTTGAACTGTATAAAATATGTTTTTAATATTTTAGATAAGATATTCCCAAAAATGTTTATAAAAAAAGCTAAATTAGCTGCTCAATGAACCAATTATTATTATTATTTTATTAAAAAGGAACTAAGTCATATGAATCACAAAGTATTTCTTACTATTTTTTTCCTGTTTTTGTTATTATAATTTGTAAAAGTTGTAAAATTATAAGTATATTATACTTAAAATTATGGCCAATGGTGTAGTGGTAGTATTTCGCCCTCCCTTTGCACATCCTCAGGTTCAGTTCTCGAACTAGGCAAAGTCGAGTCAGCCTGATATTTCTTCAGTAGGTCTATAACGTGAGTAGTAAGCATGCAAGTGAACTAAACGCTGTGGGTTTGGCATTAGGTTAAGTCACTTTAACTACTTAGGCCTTCCATTAGAAAAACAGATATAGGCAATGTAAGCCTTGGCTCACTTATGAATTGTTATGTCTCTGATTTAGTTAGTTTTTATTTTTAAAAATATAATTAATTCACTTAATAATATTTTTTTACTGTCAACTCACTCAAAATTATTGACTCCCAAAAATGGATATTTTAAAAAAAATATTTTATAAAGAAATTCAATGGCAATTATAATTGTGATTTCAAAGAAAATTTTTAATTAAATTCAGCATATAATTTATATATTTTCTCATGTAAAATAAAGAGAAATTTTTCACAATATCAAATCATGTAAAAACTTTTAACAAATTATTCAAGCACTATCTTAAGCTTCAAATATCGTAATATATAAATAATCAATTAAATAATTATTAAAATACAGAAATAAACCATTAGACCATATTGCTGTTAGTTTATCTCCCACCATTAGAATAAAAAACACTAAGATTTCGTTCAAAACAATCCTTAAATTCCTTTCCCAAATGGATAATACAATGCAAATTAATGGAATAAGTGAGCTTCAGCAAAACACATTTTTTAAAGAAAATAATATTTTAATCGCTTATCAGAAACTTCATTGGGAATAATATTCACATTTAATAATCTGAGTATTATATTTTTCAAGGGATTATGAAGCGTTACTCGCAGAGGAATTATATTTATTTGCAAAATTCAATAGCATGTATTTCTTCAATAGAATAGATTGAATAGATTCTATTGTTTAGACTCCCTGATTATGATAACTAAAAGGATTTGGAAACTTGAGAAAACTGGCTGTGCTAGATATAATTTAATGATGTATTTTATATGTAGATAAAATAAAAATATTTTTAATTATTTTCAAATAATTAGTAAATTCTACATTTAATATATTGATTTTATTTCGTTCAAATATCTTCACGAAAATATTTATTTGCGTAACTTGCGTAATTTTAATTTGAGTAACACCATAAATTTATATACTTTTTTTGCATAATTTTGAAATTATAAAGAGCATTCATTCTTAGTGCATGATTTAACCTTCCTAAAAAAGGACACATTTAAAAGCATTTTCTATTTTGTATTTATCAGTTTAGATAAATATTCTTTGTCATTTAACTTTTGCTATTAATTTCCATTCTGCACCTATAAATATTATTTTACAAGGAAGTAATTTCACGCTTAATAATTACATTCATAAAGCAAAATACAAAAACTAAAGTTGCATTTTTATTTAAAATTTGGTTTTATTTGAAAAACTTAACATAGCAAAACATAAAGAAAAAATACCAGTTTACAATTATCATTTCTAGACTGGATTCGAACTTAGGCCAAATATTATGAAAAACATAACGAAAACTATTAAATGTTTGACGAGATGTTTTTTTAAAAAATAATAATACAATAAAATTATAACTTTTGGAAGATATAAATAGAGTATATGTATATATATATATATATATATATATATATATATATATATATATATATATATATATATATATATATATATATATATATATATATATATATATATATATATATATATACCCAAAAATATTTAGTAATTTATTCCTTCTCGTTAAATAAGTTCTAGTTCTCTCATTTACAGAAGATGAAAAACAAATATAAAATATTATTGTGATATGCATTATTTTTCAATAAAAGTTTAATACTTAAATACGAGAAAAGAAGTTTTTAGAAGTTAAAATACTTATTATGAATAAAACAGCTAAAAGAAAGAATGGGAAGTGATTCTTTTCTTATGAAAACAACTATTTAAACTAATAAAAATTAAGTGCTTATAAATAAGCAACATTTATCAACATTTTTTTTAACTTTTTAAATATTTAAAATACATTTGGGAAATAAAATGTATTTTAAATAAGAGTAGTAAAAAACCCTAATAACACTTTAATAATTTTGAAAGAAGGATTAAGTTTATAGATCACTAAATATGCGAAGTATATTCGCTCAAGGGAAATTAATAATATATTTTACATTTATAACATTCTAAATTTCTACAAAATTCAACTTTACTTACAAAACGTATTACAAAAGTATTTCCGAGCTTTATATTGATAAAAGTAACTTCCGAGTATAGATATTGATATAAATAACGAAATTCATTTTTACAAGCACTTTGTTAATACTATTTATTTAATTTCCTTATTTACTTTCTAAAGAAATGTATTCTGATTTAATTATTATTATCAACCACGAAATTTTTATTAATTCTATGAATTTTACAATACATATAATACTTTATAATATTTATAAACAATAATAATGATTTAAATTAAGAAGACTCACAAAAAAATTATTAACCAGATTGTTTTCATAATTAAAACTTTAAATGTTATACATAATTACATTTAAAAAATATAAAATTACAAGTAAATTGCTGTATTATTTTGTACAAAATTTCCTTTTTAGGGAAAGAAAAATAATAAATCGGGATTTTTTCAATTACGATTCCATTTCAGATAACAAAATCGAAAAAAAAGTTTTTAAACATTGAAAGCTTTATATTTTCTTATAATATATTAAATCTAGCATTTTTATTCAAAATTTAACTATGCAATCTAACTGGCGGATATATCCTTTGAACATAATGAAAGAGATAAAGAAAATTAACATTTTAGATTAAGCATTTTAATTAATTTTCGAGATGTTTTACAGAGTATATCAAACCTTTCTGATATTCATATAATATAAGCAAAGATTTATTTTAATTTTTAGTAAAAATTTAAATTTTATTTTTAGTAGTTTCATATATTCTTTTCTTTAGACATTTATTTTTTTTTTTCATCCATACTCATTATTTCGCATCAGCTTCAGCTGTTTGTACGTATTTAATAATTTCCAATATTACAAAATTAACTATAATTTTAACTTAATTTATGTATTTTTATGTATGGTAAGAAGTTAAATTAATCCCATAATTTTATTTCACATAAATAAAAACTCTGAATAAATAATGGATTTTCTTCATTAGAGAGAATTACTGGAAGATATTAAATCATTTTAATACAACACTTAATTTACAAAAATAAGAAATTGAGTGTCATTTCAAATATATTTTAATATCTTAAATAAACAGTCATCTGATTAAACATTAAAATGTTGTCTAAGTCATCTTGAAAATAATATGTTCCTTAAGCATATAAAATATAACAATATTTAGTATATGCAATAAGTCTTTTCAGAGAAAGAGATAAAACATACATTCACATGTTAATGCAATATTAAAATTTATCCTCAATCTTATATTATAAAGTTTTTGTTAGTAATTTAATAGTATACGTGAACGGATTTATATGATTGAAAGCTTCTATAGGATTTTTTTAAATCACCCATATGATTTCCAGAAATATTTTTCTTATAAATAGCGATTTATTCAGACGTTTCACTAATCAGGAAATCCAAACTCCAAGAAAAATATCTATCCCATTTTCAATGGTTGCAGTTAAATATGAAACCTTAATCTCGAAAAAGCGTATTTGTATCACTAAACCACACATCATGAGTAGCTCTAATTTTTCTATTAAAATTTGTTTGAATATTGTAAAAATATTTTTATGTGGAGAATTCAGTATATTCTATCAAATTGTTTTTATAACAAATATTAATATTTTTGGAAACATTCTACAACAAAATTTAATTTATAAAAACCTGGAAATTTTGTCTACGTAAATAATCCTCACAAAATACAAAAGGATGATATCAGTTAAAGATTTATAAAATACTTGCATTTAAGCTTGAAATTCACAAATTTAAATGTGTTATGCTTCGTAACAATAAATTTGATAAACGCAAATTTCTTTCTAGCTTTCAAAACTTTTTATTCGATTGTTTTTATTGCTAAGAATTTAAAATACTCGCAAGCGTTTAGCAAGCAATATTCAAATATAAATCATCAATTCAATTTATAATATTTATTTTAAGATGTAGTTTTATAGAATTAATATAAGGAACTCCAAGGATTCATATTGATTAAAGTAAAAATTTGCTAACTGAGCTGAATTAGATTTTATAAAGATTTATGTAAATATAAATTTTCTCTGACTAACTATGTATTTATATTTATACAAAGTTAGTCATTAAATCATTTAATGAGTTTTATATAAAAAATCTCGATAGTATAGATGCTCATAACTGAATTATTTCATTACTAAGTATTTTACGAAAATTTGTTCAAATAAATGCTCATTTTCTTCGAGTTAAGTGACTTTTCCCAAAATATCTTATTTAGACTTGGCAAACTTTTCAATCAATAATGAAAAGATTCTATATTAATATATAAATAAATGTGTTCATTTTTTTCCGCTTAATAAATAAAAAATATGCTCTGAGTTTTGAAACACATAACACATTGATAGAGAACTTACTAACTTCAAGGACGTAAATAAAGTTTCAATTTGATCATTACTATTTAAAAACGATCTTATTCAAAATAGATAGAAATTATTTTCAAATTACAATATTTATGCGAATGATGGTACATTGTATTTCATTTTTTCATGCGCATTAATTTGGAAGTTGATATTAAAATTTGAAAATTTTTATAGGTTTGAGTATTTAGTCACATTTATAAAAAACTGACCATATTGAATATTAAATATTCACATCAATAGATTTATTTTATGTATAAAGATATAATATTTAATATCCAATGCAAACATAATTTATGGTCACAAGATTCGAGTTTTCAGTGAAAACAAATGATTTCTGAAATAAAAATTCTGAGAAAAGACACACACATACACACGCACACACACATATATATAAACCAATTAAGAAGCATTTTTCAAATAAAATATAAATTCAAAATATTTTATTGCTTACCTCATATAATATTTCATGTTGATCCTATATATGAAACTGAGAAGACATATTGGATTGAAAATAAACCTGAAAAATGTATTTTTATACATAAAAAAGGCAGCTACAGAATTCGTCTGTAAAATATTGAACTTAAAAGAATTTAGTAATATGCATCTTCATATTTTAAGACTTAAAATAGAAAGGGGATTTGATTTTAATCGTACTCTTCTTAAAGAAATACATGTCTTATTTATATCAAACAATCATTTTAGATTAAAAATATTCTTTGTGGTTATGCTAATAAATACTTTGTGACTTTCGTTATAAGTTTAATTTATGTATACTTTTATATATTTTTAGACGAAATACTTAGCAAAATTTCAAAAGAAAGGTATTTTTCATTCAACTGATTTACTGTGATTTAGGATGATTTCTGATTTTAAATGATTTACTGATTCAAATTATTGCAATGTAGTTAGTACAAAATTTATAATAATGTATTTTACATAAATATTAAGTTGCTTTAGAATTTTCTTACCTAGCGAATTATATAACGGCGAATTGAATGTACTCCAATTTTAAAAATATTGCTAATAAAATAATCTTATTATTGAGTTAATAATTATTAAAAATATCAATGATGCTATTGTTATACTATTAATATTTTTAAAAAAATCAAGTGTGTGTTTTTTTTTAATTTCTTACATTTATGGACATTTTTTAATTGATTAATGCTTAAAATATATTTTTTAAAAAATTCGTGCGAAGCATAACATTGTTTGTTTTCTATTTTTGAAGTAATACACCTGAACAAATTTAGATCTTTTAAAACAAATGATTTGATAAAATACTACTCATGAAAAATTTATTTGATGTTTTTAACATTGATATAATGATTATTTTAAAAAGTATACCTTCTTCATAATTATGTAACTAAATGACATTTAGCATTTCCGAGTTCTGATAAATAAGAATTGATTACATTTACTTGACACCTACCCATTATGTTTTAAATTTAATCATTTTACACAACTTTTCTATTTATCACAATAATGCAATTTTAAAGAATTCTTAATACTACTCATCAACACAACCTGATTCAAAGTCTTCATATTTAAATTCATATGTTTAATTCTAATAAGTAATCATCTTATCAAATATTGATTAGGTTTAAAAAATATTTTAAATGCGCACAAAAATGTAATTTGTAATGTAAATATAACTCCCCTTTAGGTTTACGAGAAATCACAAAGAAATCTCGTTAAGAGCGAAATCTGAGAAATATTATAAAGACATCATTAAATTCTTCATAAATAATTTATTTCTTATTATAGTTTTAAAAATCAGAAAAACCTCTGGGGGGGGGGAATTAAAAGAATGTAAGAATTACACAAAAAAAATCGCATTTCTCTGAGAAAGAAAAAAAAAGTTAAAATTACGAGCAGTGAAAATCTTTATATCAAAAATATTATCTAATGAAAATTCTAAAAAATATTATTAAATGCAATTTTTCTTCTTAAAAACTTTTGCCGAGTAATTAAACACAAAACTTTGTACACTAAAAAATCTATAATCATGAATCCAACTTAATTTCAAATTTTTATTAAAGATTTCATTAATAATTGGAATTATTGATAATACTTATTTGACTCCCTTTAAGCTGTTTCAACCAGGAGTTAATTTAGTTTAGGACTATCATTCCTCTTCGCAACCCTCAAATAACACGTGTTTTTTTCCCTGATTTTAAAATTATCATCTGTGTATTACCCCCAAGAACAAAGAAAAATATCTACGCTATTTTTTTTTCTCTTTTAATCTAGTTTCTTGTAGTGCAATTTATTTTCATACGATAACGGAGTTTAAAGTTTTATTTCGAGCTCTGAAAAACATTATTTTGCCCTCTTCGCCTTTCTTATTCATTACTGCTGCTACCATTGCATTAATTTCAAGATTGTTTTTCCAGTTCCTACCTCGCGTTGTTTTTAAAATATGGATACGCAATTGTTTCTGATGAAACCTAAAACCATTAAGCACACGGTTAGTAAAAAGTAAATTAATCATACATTCAATAAAATATAAAGTGACTTAAAATTAAAGCAACGAAGTGGATACCATTCAACCAATATATATAATTGGACCACTTTTGATATTTTATCGAGTAAATCGAATTACAGAAACTCAAAATCAGATTTTTCTAATAGAACTAAGCTACCTTAAAATTGTGTAAGAATAATAAAACATAATTCAAAATATTTGGTTCCCTTATAAAACAACAAGTATTTAAGTTAAATATATTCTTATCACAATGTTTTTAAATCATGTTCTAAATACTTCCTTTTTTTATTTATACCTGAAAGACAATAGAAAATTTGTTTAAGCAAAAATAAAGAGAAAACTAGAATCAAACTATGAAACGCAAATGTTTTTCTTAAAATATAAAAGACTTTTAGAATAATGGACAGTTAAAAAAAAATCTACACCAAAATAGGTTCTGAGTAGAATTTAAAGTGATATAAAATGTCTTTTTCTCTTTCATTCTATTCTAACTCAATTCAATATTTCTGATGCATATAAAAAGATAAAACATGGCAAACTCAAAAAAAATGTTAGTGTCAATGGGGTTCTTTTGTGAATGCTCAAATATATATAAAATACATATGGATAGAAAAGGAAAAGTTAAATATAAATGTTTCTTTTTATATGTTAATGCGCATAATCGTACTTTGTAAAAACTTTCTGACATTGTAAAACAGTTAACAATAAATTTTTAAAGTATTTTTTTAAAAACTTATTGAAAATAAGTAATTTTATGAAAATAAATTATAAATGAATAATTTACAAAAATGGAATTGTAATAAAATCAATACTTTCATAAAGAACTGCGTTAATTGCATTTTAATTAGTAATTCATTTGAAAGATTTCTATTATTCTTAGATATATAAAGAAATAAAATATAGGCTAACTACAAATACTTCAGTATAGAATAAATTTTAAAAAATCGAATCAATAGACGAACATTATCCTGCTTTGATTTTAAAGCGGGCTTAAACCAGAAAGAATGAACTCAACTCAATGGCCATAAATAGCATATAGAGAAATAGGTTCCAGTAATACTACATTCAGATGGATTACAGTGTTTCATATAAATCGTAATTCTCTTCAGAATGAAAATTATACAGAAAAGTCGTTTTCAAATGTAATCAAGGATCTTCTTGAAAAAACTATGATGGAATTCATAGTATTTATTAAATAAAACTGAAAGAATTTAACAGAAGACCCGCCGTTTTAGATAAAGCTATTTATGAAGAATTTCATATGGATCTTTGAAAATGATCTTCGGCTTACAATACTAAGAAGACAACGTGTCATGTGACAAGATAGTGTGTCACTTTCTTCAGAAATACAGAAATGGCTACAACGCTCAAGCAAGAAGGACGGAAGACATTTACAACTAACTCATACACTGCTTAATGTTTCTCAAAAACTTTTTTAGAGTGAATGTATGAGGACTTATGCTTTATTCTGAGCATGCATTTTCTTATTCATTAAATTTGATAAACGAGTTTCTTCCGCAAAAACGTCTTTATTCATGCTCCATAAGAGGAGATACTAGACAAACTGTTCCATACGTATTTACAAAATGTTACTTTATAATCTTATGTATGTTTGAATAATTTAAAATATATCCTCTAAAGTGTAAACGCGTTTTATTTTAAAATAAATTTGACACAAGTGCCATAAAAACCACGATTTCAAATTTTGACTTTTTTTTGGCGATGAAGAAATGTTGCCAAGATGACGTATCGTGACGTGCGCGATGACGTAAATACTAAGGTTACCAAGATAGAATTTTCTGCATAATTCTTATAGGTCTCCATATGTATGACGTAATAAAAACGAGGTTGCCAGATACATAAGAAAATCCTCCGAAAAATTGCCAATTTCAGAATTTGGCATCCTGGATTATACGGTACTTTTGCCGTTGTATAATTAAATCAATTATTCAGTAGCTGATTATTGAAATTAAACTCGAATATATTGCCATATTATACATAGCGAAACTTGTTTTAGAACAAGAAAGGAAAAGTTAATTGTGAATTTTAACAATGATTATATGAATTGTTCTTTGACAGTGATTCGTTACAAATCTACTTTTCTGAACAATAAAACAAACTTTTCACTACGTTTTTATCAACTATCCAATAATTTTATTCAACACAAGGGAAAACGTTACAAGGTTGGAGAAAAACAAATAACATTCAGAGAAGCTTGTTGAATGCAAACAAAGTAAATTTTACAGCATTGCTTAGAAGATTGTATGTGAAAGTTAAATTACTCAAGATGACAGTTGCTATTCATTGAGAAACCACACACAATTAAAATTTGAAAAAATATGTAATTACAGTATCATAATTTAATTTATGTTTACATTTTTTGTTATTTATGCTCTTCTATGTATTACTGAACTTATTGACTCAAAATATTTAAAATTTTGCTTTAAATATTTTAAATACATTTTTATGCAAAGTTACTAGATATTTTAATATTGATTTAAATAGCTCTAAAATGCTTTTTAAAGTTTATTGAATTTTAAAATATGTTCATAAGTTGGAACATCATTTTTTAAAAATTGATGTTTATTTCATTTATCTTTCTATACATTTGAGTGTATCCTTGTTTGACCGTTTTAGCTGTGGACTTTTGTATTTTTAAATAGTAATTTTATAGTTATTAAAATAATGTCAGCAAGAAATTGTTTCTTAATTGCAAATTAAAACATTTTTTAACGAGAATATATCATTTATTTAGATTTTTTTAACATACCCCTTTGGCAAATTGTGAGGACATTTCTGAGTAGAGACTTATAAATTGTGTCAAGACCATGAAGATGTTAGACAAGATTGCAGAATATGAAAGTATTTTTAAGGACTGGTTGGAACAGGGGGTTTTTTTTATAGAGGAAGTGCATAGTTCGAATCAGAGAGAACACTATTTGCCCTATTGGCCTGTTTTCAATGACATCCAACAACGGAAATTAGGTCAGTATTTGATGGCTCTGCTAGAGATAAAAATACAGATTCAATCAATGACTGCTTAGAAATAAGTCCCAATTTGTTGGAATAAATATCTTCTGTCTTTAACAGATCTGGAATAGGAAAATATGGAGCGGTTGCTGATACTGAAAAGGAGTTT
This sequence comes from Latrodectus elegans, assembly GCA_030067965.1. Classification (NCBI taxonomy): domain Eukaryota; kingdom Metazoa; phylum Arthropoda; class Arachnida; order Araneae; family Theridiidae; genus Latrodectus; species Latrodectus elegans. The sequence continues at coordinate 32,597,821 of CM057815.1, forward strand.
TTACAGATCGAGATCCATGAGCATGATAGGCCATATTTAAAGTTTTCGTGGTGGTAGGATGGAAAGTAATAACAGTTAAGAATGTTTCAGCATCGACGGTAGCTTTTGGGATTTCTTTAAGTCTGTTGTTAGAAGCTACTTTAGAATTTTATTTGGATAATGTTCCTATTGAATACAAAGAAGTCCTCAGTAACTTTTGAAGTCCTTTTATGTAGACAATTGTGTTTATATTGTAAATGGAGATAAAGAGAATTATAGTGAAATTTATTCAGCAATCCTAAGCCGAGCTGGTAGACGAATGGTTAGCGCTCTTGTCTTCGGTTTAACAGTTTGTGGGTTCGAATCCCACCTTGGACATAGATGTTTGTAGTGGTTCGGAATCTACATTAAGCTGTAAATCCCGGTCTAATTAGCCCTCGTGTGCAAGAAATGGCCGTTGAGCAACATACAAACAAACATCAGCACTCCCAAGAAATTCCTAGTACATTAAAATTTAGTTTACAAGGAGGAAGCATACTTTTTTCGAACAAAGTGAATCTGATTTAACAGAAAAAACTGTTTTTTTTTTTTTTTGGTTTTAAAATGGGAAAACAAATATATGCCTTATTTGTTGAATTTGAGAGATTTCGATCTCATTTTAGAGCTAAACGGTAGTATTAACATCAATTAGTTACAAAACGGATTATTTCGTCAACTGTTCAGAAAACTTTGGATTCTATTGGATACATTTGTCCCATAACTTTAGTACCAAAACTGATATTACAGAAATGCTGAAAAAAAAAAGAAATTATCTTGGGATACTGATTTGCCACCTAGGATAATAAGAAAACTCTTAAAGGGAAAAAAATCAGCGCAAAATTTTAAATAACATTTCAACACCTAGATGTTTAGATATAAATAAAGAAAATAACACTGCACCTCTTTTGCGATGCATCAAAAATAGCATGTGCTGAATGTACATTCTTAAGGAAGGAAAAGGAAAATTCTACAGATTGCCAATTGATACAAGCTTGCCAAGGGTCACTACCAGTAAATCTATATCAGTACCCAGGTTAGAACTTCTGGCATGCAATATAAGAGCAAAATTTTGTCAATCTATGAAAGAGAGCTTAGGATTGCACAATCTTGATCTCATTCCAGTAATGCTTTATACTGGATTAAAAAGAATGAAAATTAGGGTATTTTTATTTTCAATCGTGTCAGAAAAAGTTGTCTTTTGAATGATCCAAATAATTGGAATCACATTTTGGAACAACTGAATAAAGTTGATTAACTCTCATGAAGATGTAGCGTTACCAAGCCTAAATGGTAGCTTGGAACCTTATTGGATAAGAAATCCTCACGAAGAATGGTCTAAATCCGATATTTTTCCTGATAAAGGATTACAAATGCTAAAAGAAAAAAATAGTTGTTACTGTCACAAATACAGAAAATGAAAATAATTTACAAACATTTCTTCTATTATCCTAAACTTCTCTATAATATATCGTGGATTCCTAGATTTTTTGATAATTGAAGGGTTAAAAAAAATTTTAGGAAATTTGAAAACAAAACTGTGAAAGGAAGAAATTGATCTGAGATTTCGTTACTAAATTTAACACAAGGAGAGTCTTACACAGGACCACAATATTAAAGACTTCAGAAATTTCAAATTCTGTGGATGAAAATAATCTTTTACGAATTAAGGCTAACTCACATTGAAAGAAGATTTGATCATTTTAAGTTTCGTGTTGTATTTACCTTGTGAACATCCAATTGTTGAAACAATTTAATGGAAACATTTTTCTTTTGGTCATGCAAATGTTCAGATATAGAAATAACTTATTTGGCAGAAGAATTCTGAATATTGAAATACAGGAAAACCGTAAGCAAGGTTATCAGGAATTGCCTTATTTATCGAAAATTTGATTCACACCCAACAGAAACTCCAGCAGTTCTATTACTAAAAGACCGTCTCACAGCGACCTCTGTATTTGAAATAATTGGAATTCACTTTTTTGGAGTGTAATCTAGCAAAGAAATCTTGGATTGTTATTTATTTGTACAGTATTTAGAGCAATTCCTCTGGAATTAAACACTTCATTACCCACAAAAAAATTTTTGCAGTCATTCTAGAGATTTATATCTTGACCAGTAGGAAATACAACACTGTCAATAAAAGTAATCTGAAGTTTATTTTGCCATCTGCACCTTGGTAGGGTGGCTTCTGGCAACGTTTGATTGGAGTAATCAAGAAGAGTACTTCGGAAAGTTTGGGGCAAACGTCTCTCCACTTTAAAGAATTAAACAATATTTTGTACCACTATTCAAATAACTAAGAACATCTTACTGCCAATATGTTTTTGCAGGAAGTCAAAGAAACTGGTACACATGATTTAGACCTCTTGGAAAGTAAACCTTTAAATAAAAGGCACGTCTATCACTAAAGACCCACGACAGGATCTTCTGAAATGTTTTCACTCAGAATACTTCGGACAACTCAGGCAGTTTGAAAGAAAGGTATGAAGTTCGCTAACCATTATGATAAGATATATTGTTTTAATATCCAATGATAACATGAAAAGAACTGGCCCTTAGGATAAGTGATCGAAACTTTTTACGTCACCAGAGGGGAATATTAGACGTGTAAAATTAGAAACTTAAAATGGAGTAGTTCAGTGTTGAGACTATATCCACTAGAAATGGGTAAGAATGAAAAAGAAGTGTTCCAAGTAAACGAAACACCTGTTGAAAAGTTTACCTGCTATGATACTAGTGAAGGGAACCTCTCGATATGGTCAGAGAAATGAACTTTTCTTTATAGCAAGAACTCATCTTTTGGATTTTACATAATGTCTTAAGAACTTTATTTCAGAACTTTAAGATTTAATATTCAGAAAAAAATTCATATGTCAATTTAATTTAACTGATAATTTAATTATTTTCTATTATTTTAAATATATTGATTTATCTTGGTAATTTGTATTGTCATATAGAGAATTTTTAAATTTTAATTAGAATGTGTTTGAGATTTCTGAGATGTAAACTCAAAGGGGGGAAGTTATCAAAGGTGGAAACTCTTAGAGATCATCAAAAATTTATACGATTTTCTTCACCAATTGAGAATTGATGACGTGGGTTTGAAATCCCATGCTCCCACGTGAAAAAAGTAAACAGAATGCTCCTATTTTTTTTTTTTTTTATCCGTAAGAAATATACATGGATGCGCGCGAAATTAAATCTTGTAAATAATTTCTTATAAATATATCTGTCCTCTTATAATGTTTCTTAATAATAAATAGATAAATATGTATATTGGAGAATTTTTCTTTGATCATTTATGCTGAATGTATTGAATACTTCGGAATCTGAATACCAAGACTAATAAAGTAAGAGTAAATGTTCTCTCACAAATTGATTAATTTAGGTAAACAGTGTTATTACCAAAATAAGTAATTTTTCACGGTTTCCGATTTTTAACTATGAATAATTATATGCTTATTGTATCCTTGTTCACAAAAAATTGCATTTATCTAAAAATTTTCAAAGTGTATTTCTTTCCGTGTATAAAAGATTACAGAAATGCAAAGTAAAATGAAACTTTACACTAAAAAAATCACGCAATGATAGGCTTCACAATTAATAATTTAAATATACAGACAAATATGAATTTTTATGATCATTTTTCAGATTTTTTGGTTATATTAAAAAAACTGTTTAACCAAAACATTCAAAAGTTTAAATAAGTTGTTGCATTTTAACCCCAAAAACATTGATTCCGCTTTTTATATCAAATTAAATCAAAAGATTAGTATCTTTTAATTTTATTTCTTAAGAAATTGATATCAAATAACTAATTGACACAGGTAAATGTAAATGACATTCTGAGGAAATAAATCGTTAAAAAGAAACTAAATAATCTGTTTTTTTTTGTATATTTATATCTGGTTTCTTTTTACCGATATTCAAGAGGGTTTTTTTTATATATTAATAAATATTTTGTGTAAATTATTTAAAAATAATTTGTAATGAATTTTAATGATATATTTCAGTTATTACCATTGAGCATGTTTTGTTATTAAAAATGCTGAAATATTAAATAAATTTAAGTAGTAAAAATATTCTTTAATGAAGAAATTGATTTTGGGTTATATAGTTACTTAAATAATTACTAGTTTATATGATAAAATTTTGAAAACTTCAATAGTTCATGGCTAATTTTTTAATCATCTGCATAAAAATTTATGACAAGACAACTTTATCATAATTAAAGCACCAGAAAGATATTAAATAATTAATTTAAAATGAAAGAAAAGGAACTACTCGTATTTTATTATGCATATATTAAGAAAAGCGAAAATAGAATAATAAATGTCAATACTTTCTATGTGTTTTGCTTAAAAAAATTGAAACCGCTAATCAATATTTAAATAAAAACTCACATCTTGTGCTATCCAAAAAATGCTAGTTTTAAAACTAGGTTCTGTATGAAAGGGTAAAAAATATTTCCTTTCTTTTCAGATAAAATATCTATAAATGAGTATTTTGCTGCCACGCGCTTTGCTGTTTCGTGTTTTTATTTAGTCTGAAAATTTGAATATTGATACCGGAAATAATTTATAGTAAAATAACTAAGTGTTTCAACTAAAACTTTTCTTTTCCCAATATTGTTTTCAATTGTTTAATTGAAAGGAAAAAGATTCATCATTTAATTTGTCGAAATATATAAAAGTAAGTTTGAAAAATGCATTCTCTTTTTAAGAACTACTTCATCGTTTTTAAATCTTATTTTGAAATTTGATTCCTTTTATTAAGTGCATTTGTATCGAGTTTATAAATTAATTTTTCCGCTGATATTTTGTTTGAAGTGAGAATGCCCCGTGGCATAAAGTGAACCTTAAACTAGAAGTTTGCATTTAGCTAAGCTATGCTGCATTTCCATATTTTGATGTTAGCAACAGAAATTATTTTAAACCGTAATTAATAGAGTGGTTTAACTTATTGTATAGTTACTTACGCCTTGATCCAAACCATTTCGGACTTCTCTCTCTCTGCTCTCTATAATGAAATAAAATATATTTTATTATTCTTTAAAACTCTCATATCTGCGCTGTAGGTAGAAAAAAAAATATCTACGGCATTGGATTTCTAATTCTGTTCTTCGAAACAAAAACTCTTACCAACTCGTGCATGCTATTTCGGTCAGGAGTACTTGAAGTGCTTCAGATTTCGCTTTAAAGATTAGGTTTTCGTTATATTAATACTCGAGTAAAAAAAATGACTGTTTAGCGGCAAACATCCTCAGGATCCTGGAGTAAAATTAATTTTTATGTTCGAAATTTGAATTGTATTTAATGGGAAAATCGAGTCTTTCTGTATTTCATTTTACTACATCATTATTTAAGTGATGTAGTAAAATGAAATACAGAAAGACTCGATTTTCCCATTAAATACAATTCAAATTCGAACATATACAATTCAGATTTAGAACTTTATAAAATTTTTAATTCAAAATAATTGCTGTTTTAGAGTTATTGATATAGTGGTATAAATACCTTCATAAATTCTGAAACATATTACTTATTCTGTTTAATATCGTATTTTTGCTGAAAACATTAAAGTCATTAATTTTTTCCCCAAGTCATTTTAGAAAACACAATTTGATATTTAAAATATTAAATTAAGTTTTTTATGTTTTGTGTTTATATCTGTTGGATAACACAGTTTTTGTAAAGTGCAATATGCAAATATTTCATAAAGAGCTCTCACCGCAAAAATGCTACCGATAAGCTAATTCTTGAATATTTTTCTTCAACTTTTTAAGGAGGTGAAGATTTTATTTAACCTTTTATAATGCTCTTCTTGCATTTGTTAAAAAATAGTCGTTGACATTATCTATTAATCTTTCTCATGATAAAATCTATTTATTACTATTCAATGGTTTAGATTTTATAATGATAGTTTAATATTTCATTTACATCGAGGTTTAAATGTAAGGATTTTCGTCCCTTATTTCCTCCCATTCAAGACAAAAATTGCCGAGCTGGCAGCCTAATGGTTAGCGCTCTTGCCATCAGTTCAACAGTTCGTGGGTTCGAATCCCACCTTGGGCATGGATGTGTGTAGCATTTCGGAATCCACTTTAAACCGTGGGTATTAAGCCGTATAATTATCCCTCGAGTTCAAAAAATGACCGTTGAGTGACAAATCAATCTCTTTTTCATTGTTGAACAATTATAAGGATAGAATCTGCTACCTTCCATTCCAAATAATGTCATTTTATTGCTTTGTCCCGGTAAACAACTCAAGTAATAATATTAATACCGTAAGTAAAACACATAACCAATGAATAAATACTATCTTATAAATGAATAAATGCCAGTCATTCATAAATTAGTTAAATTGCCAATATATCAATAATCTTCTCTTTTGCTGTCACGTGTGTCAAAAGATTCTCAACAAAATTTGAACTTATACAAAAAATTTGGTTAGCGCTATGCCCTACTGCTCAACAGTTGTGAATTCAAATCTCACCATGGGGTTGAATGTCTGTTGTTGTTTAGAACCCACTTTAATCTATAGGTTAAAATCTAGTCAGTCACATGAAAAAAAACTGACTTTTGAGCTATAAACAAACGAAAATTTAAACGAAATTTGATGTACTATCGATACTTTTCATTTATAATAATCTATACTTTTCATTTATAATAATCTATACTTTTCATTTATAATAATCTATACTTTTCATTTATAATAATCTATACTTTTCATTTATAATAATCTATACTTTTCATTTATAATAATCTATACTTTTCATTTATAATAATCTATACTTTTCATTTGTGAATGAATTTATAATTTTAATTAAAAACAATGTCTTCTTCTAATTTATTTGTTGTTAAATTATCTTGAATCTCTGAATACTTGTGTATTGTTATTTATTATTTCTGTTTTAATATCTATTTTGATGGCTACTACTAAAAAACAAAGAAAGTAAAATGATACTTAAAATTTTATTTTCCAGTATTTTGTTGCACGTTACTAAATTTCTGAAATCAAAAACAGATTGTGCAATTATTTTAATATGTAAATAAAAATACAATGTTGAAGTGATTATCAAACTAACAAAAATACTTCAAATGTATTAAAAAAATTTTTAATGTTTTGTAGTACTAGTCTCTGTGCTTGTAATAGAGCTTGGGTTCGCCTAGGAATCAATTTATACAATTGTTGAACTGTGTAGTGGATTATTGTAACCCATTGTAAAAATATTGTGAGGAGGGATGCCGCGGGATTTCACATGGAAAACTCTAAATTAACCGATGAGTCGTACTGAACTTTGTGTAAGCCAAAGGTTGTTTCCTGTTATTTTTGCATTCATCAAATATTATTTGATCACTGCACGAATGAGTACATTAATCCTAGAAAATTTTTCAACTTCTGCAGGAAACAAAATTTGTATGGGAGTAGGGACCATTAAATTTTTTTAGTACTTCTGCCCATTGATCCTTCTTTCCAGGGTTAGGATTAATTCAGCAGAAAGCCGTGGTACTCCTGCCCATGACAGATCCACCTCCATGCTTGTCGGTTAAAGAGAGATCTTCCCGATTTTACACTTGAACATATTCCTAGTGATGTACCCATCCTGTTGCAGGTAAGTGGGAAAGACGATTTGTTAGGCAATATTATTTCCTTTTATCAATCTACGAGGTTTAGTGAGTGTGATACCATGGTAGACGAAGTTCGACATTAACATCTATGATAAGTGACTTAGGAAGTACCCTCTACTGATCTATTCATGAAGGCACACTAACTACAATCATCAACACAGGAGAATACAGAGGTTGATTGAGCTCTGATGTAATTTCTGCAGTTGTCCACCTTTTAGACATTTACAATAAGATTCAATACGTATCCTCACTGTGCTTCGCTTTCTGTCCATAATTTAGCTTTGCAGAGATTGTCTTGTCGCATTCTGTGTATGCTATCATGAGATTAGACACCGTTCTTCACAAATGCAAAAAAGTTCAGGTGTTTCGATAACTTCCTACAGGTATACGTTCTTTTACAGTATTTGAAAATGAGAGGTATACATTTTATACTCTTGAAATTCCAAGACTTGTACAAAGATGAAATAAATCTATCGCGTTATCAGAGTTACATATTTCTATTCATAAAAAAAAATCTGTCAACTTGTATAATGTTTACAAAGTGCTTTCAGAAATGTCATTTACTTATAGGTGTTTTCATTATTTTGATAACTACTTGTATTTTGAATACTTTAAAGATCACAATACTCGGAACACGTTCAAACCCATTGCAATAAAAAAGAATTTTCATTTTAGACATTGGTTTCACTGTCAAACAAATTTCACATTGTAGGGGTTTTATTAAAAACGTATGTTATTTGTGTTCAGTTATTTATATATTTTTGTTTAAAGCAGTTTTTTTATGGAAATAATTTTTGAATAGAGGACTCGTAATATCGATGATGAATCAGTTTTTAAGATGCCTAATTTGTATGTTTTTAAGAAAATGAATGAAAACACAAATTACACACCAGAAAATAATACCTACAATTCATTTTACTTAAGTGAATTAAAATTCATGTTTTGCTTCGGCACAATTAAAATTCATGTTTTGCTTCGGCACTTAATTCGTGTACTTCTAAATATATTATAGAAATTAGTTTGAGCTTAAAGTTTCTTATCACAAAAAGATCAAAATGATTTCCTATTTTTAAGAGATATTTTGATTTCATATAAAATTATAAAATTACCCTCAGTATTTTAAAAATTTAAGTTTAGAATAAGTTTATGAAGATACGAGTGTCACTCTGAAATTTTTGAGATACAACTAGGTTTTTAAAGTTATACTTACAAAATTTTAGGTGTGTTCAAAGTAGTCTCCTCCAGCATCAATGAAATTTTATAGACCACTTTTCCACAGATTAAATGTTTTAAGTCATTCATTTCTTGGAATAGATGAAAAAAAATACATATATGGCCACAACAATCTCTTCTTCTGAATAAAATCGACGTCCACGTAAGTACTTTTTATAGATTAAACAATAACCAAAACTTGCACACAGCTAGATCAGGTGAATACGGTGGATTTTCGATCACTTTAATTTGTTTTTATTTAGGAAGCTTAACTGTTAATCCGGCTGTATGTGAAGATGCATTGTCACTGTGTAATTTAGTCCCCTAACATTCAGTTCTTGTAGAATTTCTGGAAGACATTTAGTGGTATACCAGTTTGCTGTTGCTGTCTTCTGTCTTTCCAACTTGATGGCTTTGACCAACCCCGTACTTCTGAAGAAAACGGCTTACATCACTTTTTCAGTGTGCGTTGTTTTTTCACCATTGTCGGCGTGGGATCTTCTTCAAAGACCCATAACTTGCTTTCTTGATGTGTTGGAACGTCGAAAACGGTATGTACGTTTCACCTGTTACAATTTTAGAAATGATGCGGTGGTCACCATCATTTAGCAGTTTAAGAGTTTCTTTATTGATTCTGACACGCTCCTCTTTTTGGTGCTCAGTTAAATTATGGAGAACCCAACGGCAAACTACTTTTTTCATATGTAATTCTTCATGAATGATTTCGCGTATGGCTGCGGATCCAATTTTAAGTTCCTTCTGTATCATCTGATAGATAAAGCGCGCGATTATCATCCATTAACATTTTTCGTATGGCAGACACATTATCCGGGATTACTGCCGATGGCGGTCTTCCTGTGTGTTCTTCATCCTGAAGAAAATTGCAACCTCTTCTAAATTCTCTAAACCATCTGAATACAACAGCACGAGCTGGAGATTAATCACCAAATACTAACTGCAAACGTTGAACGCATTCTTCTTGATTTAATCCTGCTTTAAAATCGTAGAAAATCATAGAGCGAAAATGTTCTCGCGTCAATTCCATTTCTGTTTAAAATTTAGTTTTTTCTGTTTAAAATTTATTCTAATCTTAAACAAGTTGAAGTAAGTCAGTAAAAATTCGTCTTCTGTGCTAAAATTCTTTGTATTTTAAAATTAAACAGTTATTTTTGTTTTGTAAATTCCCGTCTGCGCGTATCTCAAAAATTTCAGAGTAACCCTCGTATGTATATCTTTTTGATTTTATACATCATCAAAAATAACTAAAAATTAGAATTAAAAATAACGATTTTTTTGGATATTTTTCATTCGAATTGCTATCGGTAAGTACTTATTCATACATCAATTTCCTCACTGTTTTTAAGTTTCAAAGTTATATTTATCTATCAACTTATTTTTAGCTGTTAAAACAATTCACTTTAATTTTGAAATTAAGAAAAATTGGTTTAAAATTACCTATTTTGGTTACGAGGATTGCTGTTTTTAATTATATTTCTGTTGTTGCCAGCTGTAAGTTGCGAGGTGTTCGCGCTAAAATTCCTAAATCTGATTGGACTATACAATTCAATATAATTTTTTATTAGAATGTTTTCCCATTGCTGCATAATTTTTTGTTTGCAGTAAATTGAAAAATTCCTCTCGAGCAATTAATGAAATTGACTACTGAACATTTTAGAGTGCTTATTTCTTCATAAATTTTACGCGGATTATCATAACATGAATTTTGATAAAATTAATTTGTACAACGTTAAAATCTTATTCTACAGCATTATAAATAATTAATAAAAGCGAATTCACTCGTAGTCGACAGTCGCTTCAAGCCGAATTCCATGAAGGCCAAGCAAAATCTGCTTTTGTACCCGGAAACATCGATGCTGTGAGTGGAGTGATAAAATAAAATAAGGCATGTGAAATATGAAGCTGAGGCATTTTTAAGGGAATTAGTTTGATAAGTATCAATAAGAGCTTACATAAACATTTTGCTTTAAAAATATTTCGCATTAGTTGCCCCATAAATTGACAAACTCGCAATGAAATAAAGGCCTCTTTCATACATGATAACTTTTATCGAACGCTAAAATTTCGTCCGATATTTTATGGTAAGAAGTTATTAAAAACCACACATTAAGTTGATCTCTTTCACACACAACGGGAAACGGTTTTCTGTCAGATGATCGCGTCATCGTATCGTTTGCACCTTGCAATAATCCAGGTGTTCTAATAGATGTCTTCACACTAAACGATATTTTGTCGTCTGTCGTGTCTTAGATTGTTAAAAGGTTTTATTCGTGGGATTTCTTTTCTTTATTTTTATAGTAAATGGTAAAATATTTTAATATTTAAAAAGAAAACTAATAGTGACGTAATTTTAAGGGTATAATGAGTGAAGAAATAGTCACAGACGTATTAATTTCCCTTGCAGAGAGAAGCCAGTCTTATCGGACTGGCTTCTGTCAATTGAAAAAAAAAGTTGAAGTTGCCCAAGCTTTCGATAGATGATACCCAGGGGTAGATATTTCTTTGTATAAACTTAGTGTTTAAGCTATAAATTTCTATTAGGGGTACGATTAAAATTCTTAACATCTTTACTATTATTATTCATGAACTAAAACTGGAAACTAAATCTGCATATTTTTTGCATTATAAGATAATTATTATTAAAAATATATAGAGGATATTAACACATTTTTAGAATGATTTCGATAAAGAATTTAAAAAAGTAAAAGTTATATAATAAAAATTTTTGGCAACAGCTTATTACTGAAAATGGGAAATATATCGTCTGCTGCTTTTAAATATATTCTTCTTTCAAAATGTCGCCTGTAAACAAGCTGTGGATTGAAGGATTCGTTTTTGCGCTTTCCGAAGAGGAATATTCTTATTCCAGAATTCAGAAACGTTGTGAAATACATTGTATTAAAATTTCTAAGTGCAAAACAAGCAACATTATTTATTGGACAGGTATAAATCGTCAATCATTATTTCTACATGGAAAGAAGGCTCCAAACGAATATCCGGAAAAAGTACGTTCTCTTTCAAATATTTCTAAAGTGAAATCACTTGTAACAAGAGAAAATCCACCAACACAGAGAAATCAATTGTAAAGTCTTTAGATACATCTGGAGCAACAAAAATAAAATATTTAAACAAGATTTACAACTTAAAAAAGCTAAAAAACATAATGTTTATCAGCTTTTGCCGAGACATGTGGCTCAACGCAAAACATTTTGTAGAATTCTGTATGAAAAAACCATTTAGCAGGAGATAAATGGAAATACATTGTGACCCTTGATAAACCATGGGTTTACCTAAATGAATTCAATGAAAAAAAGATCTATTTACTATAGAAAACGAGGAGAAAAAATGTATAAACCTGGTTCCGTGTATGTAAAGAAAGTGTCCATAAGGGATTTATGATTGACACATGTTTCTCCTACAATAGAAAATTAAAAATAAAAAAAGTGAAAAAAAAATATAAAAATCAACTCATCTTACTATCAGAAGAAGATTTTGCGTCCAATATTTACAGAAGAAATTCCACTTCCCTTATCCCAATGGCTTTCAAATAGTGATACTTCATCAAGACAAAATTACAAGTCATATTTTGAAAGATACCACCGCATTCCTTGAAAAGATGAAGACTAATTCAAGTATTGTGTGTGTATATATATATACAATCGTTTCAACATATTCCTGCTAACATTCCCTGACGTTTCACATATGGACTATTGTGCCTTTGGTCTGTTAAAAAAGGCATTTTCTAAACGCAAACCCATCACGATAGATGGACTCTGGTAAGTAGTGGAAGAGGAATGGAAAGCAATACCCTTTTAAATTTTATGAAAAACTTTATCATAGAAATCACGATGCAGACGTTTAGTTCAGAAAAAAGGCTATCAGATCGAACATTTTAAAAAATGGTCCTTACATTTTAAACATTAATTAAACGACCTCGAAATCATTCTAAAATTGTGTTAATACCCTCTGTATATCCATGATTACTATACTTAATGTTTATAAAAAAAAATAGTACTAAAGTACCAATAATGTGAACGTCGACAATACTATGATGTAAAATACAGTTTAATTATTTAGCTTTACTTATATATTCTAATTATGTGTTACTTTTATTATGTTCGACATTTATAATGTTGGCATATACTGAATTAAAGTAAAATGTATCTATTTTATAATTAATAAAATAAAATATTAATAATATTTCTTTATATAGATATAATCCATAATAATATAGGCTATAACAGATGATAATATGAATCTCCCCTTTGTAACTTTTCTTGGCTAAATAAAGGTTCAAGTTAAAAATGTAAAATATTAAAATTAAATAATAGTTTACATCATAAATATTAAGCTCCTAAAGAAGCGTATCATCTATCGAAAGCTTGAACAAAATGTCATTAAATAAATAATTATTATAAAATAAATAATTATTTTCATTAACGACCTGGTTTTTTTAACGACATGGTAATTACTACTATAAAATTCCTTATCAAAATTAAAAGTTTATTATAAATTTAAAACAGAAATAGAAATTTTTAAATTTTTTTAGTTATTTTCGTAAACTCGCAAATCTTCGAAAAGACATGAAAAAATACCAAAATAAGACATGAATAAAAACTTCATCTCTTTTAGATTATTGGATGCACCCAATAAATCCTAATTGATTGTTCTCGATTTCGTTACCAACGGTACAATAACCACAACCAATATTTCTGCGATCCATGATGCAACTGAAGCTGTCGTAAAATTGTTAAGTGAGAATTTAATGAAATATCGGACGACTTTTTAACGTCTCCCATAAGAGTCGTTCAGTGGGAAATATTGTCACGATAAAATACCGATGACTTTTTATCAGCCGACAAAGTCATTTTGTGTGAAAGAGATCTAATGGTTACATAAATGGCCAAATGGTTACGCATTTCCACCCCATTATTACTCATTCTGCAATAGTCACGTTACAATACAACGAAATGTTTAATTGTATGCAGTACACGACTATTCTTTTACCAGAAATCATCAGAGACATTTGCAAAATGAGATGCTAATTAAATCTTCATGGCAGTAAGATTTCCCACACATTGATTTAAGTAAAGGGTGTTTTAATGATATAAAACATTGAGTTGATGGGCAATCCACCGTACAGACCTGATTTTGCATATTTTGAACGATTGCGCAGACATTTTGATTATTTTTATTTCAGCATAATAAAAATAATTTAATTTGCCAATGATTTTGGACTTTCAAAAAAACTGTTGTTGCACCAGCATGCTTCCCTGTACATTGCTCCGAGTTGGGCTTTACCAGTTAAATAGAAGCATCCGGGTGGAATATTGCGCACATTTGAAGCAAGGACCAAGCAAAGGACGCCTAAGAACTTTCATTTTACTTTGAGGATTCGGAGTCCAAGCCGATTTTTTAATATGCTTTAGTGTCGAATCTTCACTTAAACCGCGATTCAAATTCACTACCTTCGGATAATAAATACGACGCCCTAACCAACCAGGCGAACGCGACCATTCAAAGATTTTGGTGCATCACGAGCCCATGTTATTAAGTCACCTCAATCGGGGTGGAGAAAATGCTTGGAAACTTTTTTCAAATGTAAAAGTGAAGAATAATTTGATAAACCAATAACACACGCACATTTCGATCACAAATATTTGTTTTATTTCCATTATTATGCCAGAAATATGAATAGCAATCTTCGCAGTGAATACAGAAATTTTAAGCACACATTAATTTGTTGATGCAATTGAACTCAACAAACGTTTCACATTTGGTATGTGGAAAGTATGAGGAGGAACGCTAGACGTAACGTATTTTTTTCTTACCTAATGCAGATTACTTTTCTTTTTGAATTAATTGGTTCTTTTAGCCCTCGACCATTTAATCACTTATGTAAATGGCTCTTCTAATATAATATGTATCTTTAGTCTATGAATTTCATCAAGCTAATGCATAGAAGTTTTGTTAGCTGTACTTACTGTGATTGTTTTGAGAGAAAATTATCAGGTTCGATACATTTTTGAGCAACGACAAAAGGAAGTTTCGTTTGTTTTTCTGCACTCAGCGAAAGTATTATTTTTCATTTTCTTTGAGAGCGTTGTTAATTATCTCCACTAAAGTGGTGTTTAAGATTTTATCATGTTTCGTCGCGACTGTGAATATACAGTCTACTAGTTCGGTAGGTATTAAAGTTACAACAATCTTCGTAGGTCATTAGGTCTTTCACTAAGTGATGTCCAAGTCATCCTGCTAATGCTTGTATTGAAATGAAAGTGAGTAAAAAAATTTAATTCCTCCGAAAATAATCCATTTTTGCTCATATTTTCCATTCAATATTTAATTAAAAGAACTGGATACTGCTTCATGAGTGTTATCTTTTTGAAAATTTAATTCTTTTTTTTCGATTATTAGAAAACCAGAATTCATAATATTGAAACATATAGTGTCTCACAAAAGTGATGGGACACTTGTGCTTTACAAAAGGAAACTGTAGTAAAATTAAAATTACATGGACACATTTTTTGTGGTTGTGTTTCATATTTAAAGTCAGTAACAATTGTTACATAACATACATTTTGTCAAAATGTTATAATATTAGTTAAATAAAAATATAATAGCTTAGAATGGGCCAAAAAAAAAGCTAATATAAGTGATGGGACACTTACTTTTCCATCAAATATTTACCCCAACATTTTACTTTTTAAAAGGTTTTAATACTTTGATGGATTTCCTTTTACTTTTAAAACATGATTTAATCTTTTTTGGGGTGGATTTCACTAATTTTTTGCGATTTCTGGAGTGATTTTACCCCATTTTTCTTGTAGCACCGATTTTAATTGTTGATTTGAAGAAATGGTGTGTTTGCTAATTCTTGATTCCAATTCTTGCCAAATATTCTCTATGGGATTTAAGTCTGCAGATTGTGGTGGTGTTTTTATTATTTCTCAGAACAGTTATACAGCAGCCAGAGTTTAACGCTCAAAGTTAGCTTTATTTCTATGTAAATAATTGTTATTAAAACATTTTTTTAAAAAATTTCTGAGCAATTATCAAATTTTTTACATGTTAATAACTTTCTCCTTAAAATGTATCTACGACTGAGGCGAGACCAGACTAGGTGAATATCATTTAAAAAAGTGACATAAAAATGTAGACGTGAATATTTTGATATCAATTCTCAGATAGAAAATCGTATGATATACACAAAGGCAATAATCAAGTCTTAATTTAAATGTGTATTACTAAGCAATTAGTATTGTACAATTTTTCAAGTCATTACATTATGAATTATTGGGCTTTCGAATTTTTTCCTTTTATCGGGAATTTACCGTTAAAATAAGAACAGAACACCGAATAAATGTCGGCTTAAAGTGATGAGAAGGAACATTCTTAACTTTATTCTCTCAGTAAAATCATTCTTAAAAATGTTATTTTCAGCACAAACTGTCGCTTAAATATCTTTCTTAATCAAACTCTTTTCAATAGAATATACAGCAAAAAATGTTAAATATATAATTTTTTCATTACCTATTTTTTAATTTTAATCAGTTCTGGAATTATTTAGCGACCATTTTACATAATAAGATTTACATTTATTACTTATAAAAGTAAGCAATGAAAATGTAAAATGTATAATTTCCATTAAATAATATTTAAAGAATATGTAATAAATATTCAAAGAATTAGCAAATGATTGTTTAATGAAAAAGTGGTATAATTTTATTTTTATCATTATAAAAATATAGTTATAACAGAAAATCTAGTTTCTCAATCATGAATATAGTTTAAAGATATTTATGAAATATCTTGAATGATAAATTATTTTATGTATCAATATTATTATCATGAATATGTGGTAGAATTTATAATTTATTATTCAAAAATAGTTGTTAATATTTATCTATAATTTATTTCATTTATATAAAGAATACAAAGTTTTACCTTTACAAAAGGATTTTTTGTGAGAAACTATCCAAGTCGAATCTTTGATATGTCGTTTTCAATTCTACAACAGAATCAAAAGTCGAATTGAGTTAGACGTGTGAGTAATTCCAAGCAGGAAAAAAGATTTGAAACTTTCTTCCTTAGTTCGTCTAGAATTGTTTGAAATTTAACATAGTAGAAGGCTGTAGAAATTTAGTTTTTATATATGTATATTTTGTTTATTATTTTAAAAGGAAAATATTGTTCCATTGATTTTTCCACCGTTTCGATGGAATTCCTTTTATAATATATTGTAAATACCTATTTATAAACCAAAAATATTTCACTTTCTTATGAGGAATAGAATGAAACACCCAATTTGAATTCTGAACTATAATTTGACATCCATTCTCTTGAGTTACAAAATAGTATATCAGCGAAAGTCTGAAATTCATATCAAGAATTATTTATTAACGTACAACATTACATGTACCTAATTGAACAACATTGACTCCAGTGTTGATATACAAATGGATACTCATTTCTTCAAAATACTATACCATACCAAATATTCCCATAAGTTCTGAAACGCTTAACGTAATAGGATCTAACTATTTTAGTTTCATATAAAGTCAACATCGAGCTCATGTCCTTCCGAAGCAAAGAATAAAGATAAAAAGACTACATATAATTTTGTAAATATTTACAAATTATATATACATATATATGCGTGTGTGCGTGCGCGCGCGAGCGTGTATATGTGTTGTGGATTATCGTCTTTACAGATCTGACATTACTCAGACCGACTCCAATAAATTGTTGACAATCAAAGTCGATGACTAGCCGGGGACCATGATTATAAATCCTCCCGGGAAAGTCAGACACTATTCAGAATATGTTTTGATGAGTCTGGATGGTCACAGCATTTTTTACAAGGGGGGGTGTTTTTTTGTACCACATTCAAACGATAGGCATTTGTGATATCCACTTGAGAATCTGACCAAGGTGGTCTGAGATTTTCTGCCACGTTCTATTTTCAGAATTCCAGGAGATGTTCTAGAGTACTATTGGTGAGTGAGTGAAGTATACCAGATTGGATGCTATCTAGATTTTTCATTGGATTAAAGTTCCTGGTATGTAAGTGATGAACCAGAGGGCGTATCTTCCTCACTACCCTTTTTGGCCAATCGATTTGCGGTCTTCTTGTCACTAATATTTACATGCGATGGTATCCATTGGAGATGTACATCATGCTCTTGGGAGATCATTTTCAATTTGAGCATCGTTTATTGAGAACCAGCCACTGAGATGCTCTAATGCACTGAGGCTGTCCTAAAAAATCCGTAGTTCCCCAAAATCACAGTTGCTGTAAATGATAGCAGCAATTCTCTCCTTTATCGCTATCAACTCACATCTGAAGGCTGAACAAGAGTCAAGATTACGTTGTTTCAGCATAATTTCAGACTGAGGGGGTTCTAATATAAACTCCGTTTCCACAATACTCTCTTTTGTACGACTACCATCGGTATACATTCGCACTGAATTGCAAAGGATGCAATCAATAATTTATAGTGCTAACCGTCTAAAATGATCTTCAGTGTGAGTTTTGCTTGTTTGCAGTGGAATTTAAGATCAAAGTGGAGATTGACTCTTGGCATTCCCTCTGAGGATTCAAAACAATGTCTTAAAGACTGAGGTTCAACCTCACGAGATATTAAGTTAATAGTTTCTGCCAGTCTGAAAGGGATGAATTTCTTCAATTTTTGATTATTGCGACAATTGTGTAAAAACAAGGAGATACGATGATTCGGGCTGTAGCTGTAGATTTTGTTAAAATATTTAAGTTATAGAAAGAGAGTTCTTCTAGTGTGCAATGATTGTAAGTTTGTCTCGTATAAAGCTATATCTGGGTCCTAAAATAATTCGAGCGGTACTTAGTTGTAATCGTTTTAATTTCAGGAGATTCGTTTCAGAGGCGCAGAAATGAGTTGGATAACCATATTCAAGAATGGATGTTATAAATAAAATGTATGCGTTTTTGAGAGTATTTTTATCAGCACCCCAAATTCTGCAAGCCAGATATTTGAGAATCTTAAGGCACTTACTAGCTTTTGAAACCTAATGAGTCGATATGTTATAATTCAATTCAAGGTCGATAATAAAACCGAGATACAAAGGATGTTTTCTATAGGGGAGAGGCCGGGAATCGAAAAATCACATTGGTTTATAGATATATATATATATGTGTGTTTATTAGTAGTGAAAAAATTCGCCATTGATTTAGCTGGATTGAAAGTTAATTTATGTTCTGCTGTAAACTCGCACTTTGCAGTGAAAGCAAAGTTGAGTACCGTTTCGATGATGTTCACATTAGATCCTGACTTCCGAAGTACAATGTCGTCAGCGAAGATTGCAATGTCAACAAGTGTTGATTTCTTTTTCTGAGTTCCTGTCAAAAATAGGGAGAAGATAATATGGATCAAGACTGATCCCTAAGGAACACCTTGTTTCAGTCTAAAAGGATCTGAAAAGAGCGAGTTGAACTTGACTCTGATATATCTGTGGTGCAGGAAGTCGGTAATCCAAAGCAAGGCAGAACTTCTAATATTGAAGGAGTCGTGTAATTTAGTGATAATCTTGCCTTCCCACACTGTATCAAAGACCTTGGATAAGAGAAGCAGAGCCGCCACAGCATGTCTAGTTTGTTTAAAGTTTTGGACGTCTCTTATCTTTTGACAGAAGAAAAAAACCTGGTTCGTGGTGCTATGCTCTTTTCTAAATCTGTATTGCTCGGGTGTTAAATGATTGATATCCAAAAAGTAAAGAAACTTAGTAAGAAGCATTTTTTTTTCATTAGTTTTCAAGTCATACTGGTAAAGACAATAGGTGTGAAACTTTTGGGGGAGCCTACTTTTTTTCTTGGTTTTCTGATGGGGATAGCAATGACTTTTTTCTAATCAATAGATACTTGTCCGCAGGACTACCACGTTGATAATTTCAATAATCTTTGTATGCCGATGAGGCCTAGTTTTTCCAACATTTGGGCGAATACTCCATCTAACCCAGGGGACATAGTTAGATCCAAGAAAGCCATTAGCTGAAAGTAGTTCTTGAGAAGAGTACATTAGTGAGAGTTGGAAGACACCGAGATCTGTACTGTAACAACCATTAATTATATTCTTTGCCTTTTTCTTAACGTGTCTGTCTTCAAGGGAGAAACTTAATCCGATGGCTTTCTGATAAAATGAACCCAATACATTGGCTGTAGATTAATCATCGGGAGTGATAAGGCCAGAAAAGTTTCTTATTGTGCTCCAAGTTTTAGATTGTGGTTGTTCTTTATTTATTCGCTTGATAATTTTCCAGAGATTACTATCCGATGTTCTAGGATCAAGCTTATTGCATAGATTCGTCCATTTAATCTGTTGTAAGTTTGGCAATTTTTGTTTCAGCATTAATTTTATTTAGCTTGATGCGAGAGCACTATCGATAATGTTTGCAGTTCCCTGCAGTAGTTACTTATTCTCCATTAGAAATGGTTCCAAAAGTGGATCTTTATAAGTGAAGAATGTCACATGGTGTTTTATGTTTTCCCAGGGAGTGTTTTATTGCTATTCAGTAGTTTCCTTGAATTTGATCCAGTTAGCATTTTTATCATGGGTGAAGCAATTAATATTTAGGTGATTGTCGATGGATTGCTGGAATGAGTCCCAATCAACATTAACAAAGTTCCAGTAGGATTCTCTGGAAGTCTAAACCTCCTCTTCCGAAAAGTCGATCAAGTTATTGGATATTATATCCCTTAATTTTCAGGCTCGATGTCTTTCTTAATTTTGTTTCTTGGATAGCAATAATTTGAACATTATGGGAATTCACGCCATACCTAAAACTTGATCCACTTCAACTCTAGTAGCTGTGGTTGAGTGTCCATTTATATTGCCCTATAGGGTTTTCAGGGTTTCTAGCTTTCCTCGAGGCTGCAGCCCACTTTTCATGCGAGGCTTTCTGCCTAAACTCGGAATGTGTCCCTGTTCATTCCGCGCGATGAACGATGCAGCATCATTTTCATTTGTCAACAAAGTAATATGAAGGAAGTAGTGTGCAGATTCTGTTGGACCGAAGTCTGAAGCACTCTTGTACAAATCCAAAGGTAGAAGTCTTGTCTATGCTTCGTTGCCAGCAAGTCTTAGCTGAACATAATGGAATACCCTTCACATTTTGGGTGACCCTGCCAGGAGAATTCTCTGCCAACGTACTTCATTCGTTCCCCCCAGGTACACCCCCTTGCTGTAATATATATAATATTTACATATAAATATAATATATATATATATATATATTATATATATATATATATAATATATATCTATATATATATAATATATATATATATATATATATATATATCAATAAAATAACACCTTAGGCAAAAATATAGCATATAAAGGGAATAAATATTAAATTTTATATTTTTAAAAAAAATTATCAAACACCTTTTATTTATAAGAAACATTTGATAAATTAGAAATATATTTTAAAAATATTTATATTTTGAAAGAGGCATTCAAAGATTTTTGTATATATTTTAATTAAATTACGTCCAAAATTCATGTTTACATAATTAAAAAATAAAATATCTTCTATAATTAA
>CM057815.1:32621778-32644278 GCA_030067965.1 Latrodectus elegans
AATTTCTCTCAATATAATTTTACAGAAAAATATTTATGTACTTCGAATGGCTTAAGGTTGGTCAACTATTTTAAAATTCAACATTTAATTTAATTCTACTTTTAAATCAGCTTTCTGATACTATATTTTACTTCAAAATACATAAACGTCTAAACTGTAAATGCTAAAGAAAATTGTTTAGATATACGGGCACAAAATTTATTATATTAGTTCAAATATGTATAATGTATTTATAAATTATAATTTCTTTTCATTTATATTATTTTTCCTTGTTTCTTTCAGAGTATTTTCGTTATTGTTTTATTAATTATTAATTTCTTCTAATTACGCTTTTTTGGCATTATTTTCTTTATAGATGATAGCATATATTATAAATGAAACATCTTGCTCGTGATTTAAATTTAACTCCAGTTTCCTATATTTGCGTGTTTAATAATAAATTAGTTACCTTTTAATAAAAACTGCCTCAAATGTCATTTTTTATTACATAATTTGAACACAAATATTAATTTATTTTCTTATTTTACACTCCAAAGTTTTAGTTATATTTTAATATGTCCTGTAACAGGAATTAATTAAAATGGTTTTAATTTTCTTCCTCACATAATTAGTATTTTTAATTAATTATTATTTAACATCATTTTTACAAACTTATATCTTTATAATTAATCTCTTTTATTAATCAATTTCAGATACTAGTAATCAATTTCTTGTGATTGTTGTTCGAATAAAATAATTTATGTCGATTACGTTTTGCGCGCGCACGCAGGCACTCCACACACACACACACACACACACACACACACACACACATATATATATATATATATATTATAATAACTAACTAAGAAAAATGATGTATAATAATATTTTCTTTTCTTATATACTTTTTTCAATAATTTTAATGTTAAAAATAGCAATTTAAAAAATTGTTATCTTATATTTCATCTAAATTCTATTTCATCCTTTTATTGCTGTTTATAAGCTTTTATTATTTTATACATTAAAACACATATTTTCTGTTTTTGATCTGATTTTTCCATTCTTTGAAAACAAATTTCTCTAACAATGCATCATTTGCATATTTTTTATCCAATAGAGGATTCAATACAGTGGAATCACCTCTCCCATGAGCCCTAGAGCTTTTCACAAACAAAATATTTATTAAAAGGAGAACAGGACGCTTGTTTTGTTTTTGATTAGATACATTTTCCGCTTGAAATGTAATTTATCTTCTTAGAGATTCTGCCGCATTTTTATTCCATTTATCATTTTATACAAATTCATTTTTATTTTGTTGGTAGAATATAAGCAATAGAAATGAAGATAGCATCTATTATTTTTTTACAAGAAAAGATCACATTACTTTGCCGCCTAATTTTGATTCAAAAATAAATTTAATGAATAATAATGAATGTCAATTTTTACTTGTTTTAAATTCCAATTTCCTTTGTACAATTTTTCTTTTTCAAAAGTGTTTTTTATAAATCTGATTATGTAATGAGTAACTTTAATGTAAAAATCTTCACAGAATTTAATATTTTGACTCTGTTATTTTTATGTTTATCAGTATCTTAGCTGTAATACTTGTAATATAATCCAATCAAAAAACATTATAGATTCAAAAATCCTAATCAATATTTAAATTATTGTAAAAGTTAAATATCAAAAGTATAAAAAACTAAAAATAAAAAAAATCTTGCTGTATATGAAATGAAACATTTTTATGTAATTTAATTTTCAATGCTTTTTATAATAAAGTTTTTTCGATTATTTTAGAAGGGTGTTTCTACATGTAGATTTTAATTATACATATATGTATTTATTATTATACATACACACACATGTTAATAATTTTTCAGTTATTATCTATTAGTTTTGTATTTACTTTTATAAGTAAACATGAACATCCCGCTTAATCTCTTTTAAATAATGAGCTTGTAATTTAAAAAGGACTAAGATAAATAATTATAATAAATTTAAAATACACATTTTCATAATAATCATATGATTAAATTTAACAACATATTAAATTTGTAAATTTTTGAAGATTAATATTTTATACCCTAAATTAATTTCTATGAATTAGACTAAGGTTTTGTATTTCATTGTATTTTTCTTTATAATTTTACTTTTATACCATCTTTTCTAATTATAATTTGCAGAAGTAGAATATGTAAAAGATAGTTCAAACTAATTTCACATGATACTTTAAATAAATTGTATTGCTTTAATTCTAATATTTTGATAAACCTATTTAATGAGTTATCTTTAAGTACTTTTATCAAACTGCATTAACCGAATTAAAGATAGATTGGAAAAGTTCTAAAGTGCACTAAATTTATTCATGCAAAATGAAATCATTTTAATAACAATGATATAAATTTTAATAAATGTCCTTTTAAATATTATTTTAATAAAAATCTTCTAATAAACATTATTTATATTCATCATACGTGTATAACAGTTTCTGTTTAAAGTTTGCATAAAAATTATAATTTTCGAGAAAATCTAATATTTTCTTAATAGTTAAAAAAATTATATAACAAAACGATAAAAACATTTTTCTTACATATTTTTGACTTGATTTTAAAATTATTATAATATGTGGAATAAAATTAAATAAATAGGCATTGTAATTAAAGCACAAAGTATTTAAATAATTTAAAGAGCTTTTTAAATAATAAATTATTTAAGTTTTCAATATGATTTTATTAATAAATAGTGTAATTTCAGGTATAAATGCATTTTGGTTTTAATAACTTAGTTTTATTAAATTCCCAAATTTTAAAACAAATTCATGTTTTAGAAAAATATTAAATAAAAAATTAATTTAACTTCAAAATGTAAATATATATACAACTACAAAGGTCAATAAATATTTTATATTTTAAAATTTTATATTCAGATTAAAAATGATTTATTCGAAAGGATTTCCATATTAAAAGAAGAATTTAAACCTTAATTTTAATGCATATTTTATATAATTCTATCTTATAGATTTTTAATTCTATCACTATAGATCTTATATAACAAAACATTGTCTCAGGAATGAAAAATAAATTATATCATAAATGCTCGTGTATTTCTTTTTTGTAATTTAAAACTCTATTATTTATACTTTGTTAGTTCTTTTTATGCAATCAATATATTTCCAGCGAACCAACATTAACTATATATATTTTTAAATTCATAATGATAAAGAGATTCGTAAAGGTAAGTATATTTAAAATGAAAATATATTTTCATGAAAGAACTATTTTGTTAATAACAATCCTTTGATATCTAATTAGCATATTGTTCCGAAGTTTATTTTGGAAAACATTATTTGCCTTATAGAAGTAAAGTATAGAAAAAATATAATATCAAAATAAGTATAGTTAAATTTTAATTGAAAACTAATCAGTTTGAATAATCTTTGCAAATTGCCTTTCGCTTAACTTTTTTAGAAATAAAAATGGTTGTCTTTATTTCTAAAAATTAGAAAATTAGTTAGTTCAAATTTCAGTTAAAGGAAGTTAAAAAAATTGAAGAATTAGTTAAAAATAAAGATGATTCAATTATGTTGAAATATCTAAATGAAAAATAAGTATTTTCATATTAAATTTTTGAAAAATATTCATTATATTATAACTTATTGAATAGTTTATTTACAACAGAATAAATTACTGAATAATTTTTTCTGTTGTAAATTTGTAAAATATCAATCATCTTAATAGAAATAAGACATATAATTAAATATATATAATTATTAAGAATATATATAATAAAGAAAGTGTTTGCATAAATTTTGTATAATTGTTCGTAAAATATATTTTTACTTTATTTAAATTTATATTCATAAATTTAAATAAGAAAATTATACCAGAAATTATTGGCAGTCATTTTAAATGTAATTTTTAAATATTAATATCTAATGTATAGTTTATAAAGTGCAAAATTAATTAATATTAATTTTTTAATAACGTCAGACACTGGTCACTAACTCTTTAGCACAACAAAGAGGAAACTTACTCATTTGTTGATATTACATAAAAATGACATATTATTCTTCACATTAAATTAAATTAATTTTTGTGTCATCCTTATGCAAAATTTATGGATAAAAATATTACACACATATCATTTCACTGATGTGCAAATTGTAATTTTATTTTTCAACTTTTCCTTTCTCATTTTGTTAATATATAGAAATGATTTTCTTTAATGCTATGTTTCAACTTCTGAAACTGAACAAAATATCAAATGATGATAGGCATAAATGTAATTCAAAAGGGGGGAGAAAGACATTCCTATTTCTTTAAAATTCCTCTTCGAAGTATTTTCTGGAAAATGTTCTCCTGTCGGAAGCTTTAAGAATCTCTTTCCTATGTATTTTCACTTATCTTGCTTTTATTATCTTAGGACAGAAAATAAGATTTTTTGAGTTCAGCTTAGTTCCCGTTTACGCTAAAAATATTTTGTTTTATTTCCTTCGATGCGAATAACGAAATATCTTGCATTGAATTGTTGAATTGCGTATTTTGAGTCTCTGATTGAATTTATTTTGTGTTTGCGTTGTCTCTCTATTTTAAGAGTTTCCTTTCTTAAATGCACTATCTTTGAGTGGCATCATATGCCAGTGTAGACATCCAATTAGTTATGACTAAAATACCTGAATATGAAATAAAGCAATTAAAGGCATTAATATTATTTGTAACTGTAATATGTTATTTGTAATATCAACATTTTAAATAAGCAGTCGTTCTCTCTTACAGTTAATTTATATATACTATATTAATTTATATATAAACAGTTTTTCTGCTTTCTGACGCAATAAGTGTAATATGAGAAATACATTGTTACTTGGACATACAAATATGAGAAATACAATTGAGTTATAGAATTTAACTCTAAATACATTCAAATAGAATACCATTAATGTAGAACTTAAACTGCATTTTATATGAAAGAATGCGGCACATGTCATTCCAAAAGTATTAAAACTTTATTAACTTTATGAACATCAATAAAAAGAATAAAATTCACTTTCACATTTTAATTCTTTAAGATTTGCTTACATCAATATACCCATTTAAGCATGCTTTTCGATATTATTTTTTAAAGTTGTTAGTCAAATAAAGCATACTAATCACTTAAGCATATTTTCCTACTTTTTAAGCAGTGTATATATCTGTTTAAATTATTATTCATTAAGGAATAAATTTATTGATTTGTTTCTTTAAAAGTGTCGAGAATATTAAAATTTTTGTAGTTATACTATAATGATAACAGTTTAAAAATAAACATTTTTCAATATTTAACAGCTACATAATCAAATATAATTATAACGTTGGAACTAATCGTCGGTAAGGTTACAAATATGCTTGAAAATAGGCAAATATACTTGTAACTATTATAGATGTTATAAGCTAATCCATTTGAGATTTTAGATACGAGTTTTAGAAATGAAATATTTAATCATCTAATATACCAAAATCATTAAATAAAATATCTAAATCTACTTATTTTTTTATTTATTTTTCTGATTAGAAATGTGTAATCCATTTCTCCGATTTGAAATATGCGTATTTCGTTTATCATTTGCATCGTCATCGAATTATAATGGAAAATTAAATTGTTTAGGGAATTGAACAACATAGGTTTCCTAATTACATATTTGTTCATTTTGCATTGCATGGGAAAATGCTTTATATAAAAAGATGCTTAACTTTCCTAGAGAAACTACTGTGCCTTTAAATTGAAAGAATTCAAGCTTGAGACTTAAAAAGATAATTAAGAATCATTGTGCTTTTGATTTCATATATAAAACTCATAAACTTTGATATAAGCCCTTAGAATTTATTCATACATCGTATTAAAAGCAGGAAATAAATCCCTCATTTTTAAATAAAACATTCTGATGTCAAATTTCTTGGCTTATGTCAGCGGTCCTCGGTGGCTCTAATCCATTAAGGTAATTATTATATTCATAAATTTAAAAAATCACTGAAAGAAAAATTTTCGAAAAAAATACTCATAATAATTTTAAAGTAATTCATTTTTTTCAATTTGCTCTTCAATATTTTACATTATACTACTTTTTATTTATAAAAAATAAATCAAAATTAAAGTAAATCTTATTTAGTTAATTTAATTAAATAAAGTTAAAAATATTCTGAGAGTTAGCTATTTCAAATAGTTTTATTAGCAATCAAGTGACAAAAGAAAGAAATGCAAAATACAAATGATGATAATTTTTCATTTCAATAACATATCTTTGAAATCTTCTTAAATAATATTATGCTTATAAACTGCTTAAATCATAATTATAACATCTATAATCTTCTTAAATCATGTATAAAGGACAATATAACTATGGTTTCTTATCTTGTTTTATAGAATATTAATTTGATCGATGATTAATTACTTATATTAAAATGATTCAAGTATTCCTACATACATTTAAAATCTTAAAAAATGAAATGAAAAAATAATGATTGTAAAAAAACTGTTCTCTTTCTCTGGCTAATTTTTAATTTTTTTTTTTTTTCAATTCATTTTTTTTAAAATAATACTTTTTTAATTACACTATTTTAATAAAATTTCTTTTTATTTTACATAAATCACATTTTTATAAATAAGGCATTCTTCTCTTGTTTTTTTTAAATTTTACTAAAATTTTCTATATTTGGTTATTCAAATATAAATAATGATTTTTTTTCATAAAAATTTCTTTAATTTGTATTTAAAAAAATGTGCATTTTTTAACTCTATTATTTTTATTTCCGAAAATGTTTATGAAATATATTTCATGAATTAACTGAAATTCTTTCTTCGTATGCATATATATGCATTATTTTTCTTTTTTCTAAGATTTTAAAATAATTATTATTTAACATCACACTAAAAAAATAATGAGAATTTTTGTTACCTTGCCATTTTGAATAATCATTGCTTCAAAAAGAAATTATCTTATATCAATGATTACGTTTCATATGAATTTTAATACCTAATATACGATAATAATGATCATAAAATATGGCTAATCTTAGTAAATTTTTTCGATGACTTTAAGATGAAAAATGCATATTTAAAATAAATATTTATTTTGCATCTTTATTGAGTTCAGTTTCACCATTTTACAGTAATTTATGAATTTTTATTACTTTTTTGCATTAGGCATATATGTTTTTTTTCCTGATGTTTCCTTTCTTTGAAAACATATCTTTCAAACAATTCTACATTTGCATATTTTCATCCAATAGATTGAGAATTCAATGTAATAGAATGTGCTTTTCCCATAAGAATTGGAGCTTTTCCCAAACAAAATATTAAAGAAAAAAACTATATGCTTGTTTTCTTTTTGATCCTATACGTTTTCCACTTGAAATACAATTTATCTTCTTAGAAATTCAGTCGCTTTTTTTATTCCATTTATCATTTTATGCAAATTCATTTCTGTTTCCTCCACACGAAATAAACAACATAAATGAAGTTACGATCGATTTTTTACACGCAAGAAAAAGATACTACTTCTTTGTGTGTGCTAATTTTGATAATTCAAAAATAAATTTAATGAATAATAATGGATGTTAATTCTCACTTCTTAAAGTTTCCATTTATCTTTTAAAAAATTTCAAATAAATCACAGTTCTTTTATCCAAACTGAAATGTAATGTGTTGTTAAGTAAAAATCATTCAAATTAAGCATTTCTATAAAAAAAATTTTTTTGTTTACGAGTAAGTTATTTCTGTTCATAGTCCTCATATAAATAGGTTTTAAAGTATATTTCAACAAATGGTGTTCATCAGCTAACAATAATTAAAATTAAATATTATGTATATCTAAAAATAATAAAATATTTCTTACACTAGATTAAATTAAAATATTTTATCTAACACAATTTCTTAAATTTTGTGGAATTACGTTATTTATGAGGAATTCTAAAAATAAATCTTTCTTTTATTGAAGAGTTTTCACTTCAAACAATAACGTTAAATTATTTATGTTAAAGAAGATTGTTTCTCTCTTACATCGATTACTTCGTTTTAGTATTCTACATAAGTAAGAAATATTTATTTTTCATAAATGCAACAGTTTAACATTATTTTTAGATGAATAAATAATTTTCATATATTTATATAAAAAACTGAATTATAAAATGTATTCATTCGATTAAGTTCTCTGAGTTTGATTGGATATTTTATATTTTAGTTAATTTTAACTTTTTTATATCAACTTTTTCATTTAAATTTAAGATTTTTTACTAGTAATATATGTGTTCTTATAGAGTGAATGAAGTTCGTTTAGTTAACAGAACCAGTAAAATTCCTTTAATCGACATAATTTCAAGGAAATTTCTGTAATAAATAAGACTATTTATGCAAAAGTGATAAAGATGTTAAAATTGTTATAATTTCTCTAACTAAATTATAAACCCCTTTTTATAGAAAATATTCCATGTCGAAGTAAAAAATGTAAAGTATTTTTTCTTTAACCTTTAAATTTCACATAAAAATATCGTAATGACAGAAAACAAATAAGGAAAGGATAATACATCTTGTACATCTGTTTCAAGTTCCATTTTATCCGATGATAGTAATTCAAAATTACTTTGTGATAAAATTTTTCCATTTCATCCAATGATAGTGGTTTAAAATTATTTTGATTATATTTCACTCACACTTAATCCATTTATTAATGTTTGTCAGATGTTTTCTTCACATTATATATCATGTTAGATAATAAACTGCTTTAACGTTTTCAATCTTTAACTTCGTTTTAATGTGTTTCATGAATATACTTCAAGACTACAATAGATAAATTTTGCAACGATTTTCTTTTATGATTTCCGTAGTATTGTCATTCCTTATCAACATTTTTATTTAATTACGAAAACATATGAACATATCTTAATAATTTTCAGAATAGGCATTCCTTATTTTTCATAAATACATCTTTTTTTTCTATTTTTATTTTCAAGTTATTTTTGAAAACATAAGAGTTCTTCCTTAATGTGACAGCCAAATAAAAAATATCCAATCGTAAAAATGCATCCAGAAAAATTTCTTTTTTCCTATAGAATATATTTTTTAAATGACAAGTTTTATTGATTCTATTTAAATTTAAGCAGCACGTGCTAAATTATAATGTTATAACGTGACGTAAAATATTTCAATTATATATATATTTCTTTACGCAATTATTATAAGTAATTATGATTCAATCTAAAATATATTATTGATGATGTTATTGATAACATTTGTACGCTGAACTATTTTCCAACATTAATAAAATACAATATTTGTAAAAGAATTTTATATACTACGAATGAAATTACATATCTTTCTAATGCATGGCCTTTAATATTATGTGTTATGCGTATATATGACTGAATTTCAGAATATAAATATTAATTATACATTTATTAAATAAGTTAGTTTGAAATGTAGTAAAGTATTTTTATAGTTCAATTTCAAGAAAATTCTTTAAATTCTCTGATAAAACTTTGAAGATATAAAATGTATCTTTTAGTACCATAATAAATTAATGTTACATGTGCTTCCAGATATTAATGTTAAATTGTAATAACTAGCACAGTTATAATTTAAACATTTATTTAATTAATTATGTCATTTGATTTTATATAAATTTTAATTAGAGATTTTGAGTTTCGAAAAAATTTATTCGTAGTTTTTTTTAATATATTTTATTTTAAATTGTAGCGCAGTTATATAATTTAATCTTTCAATTAATTAATCCAGTTACTGGATTTTATTTGTAATTTTAATTAGAAATATTGAGATTCCAGAGATTTTATTCTTGGTTTGTTTTATATTTTTCAATCATATTTTATTTATGTGGTGGAAAAGTACTAATCCTTCTTTTATTCAAAATCTTCGAATTCTTAATGTTCAGTGTAAATTTAATTCATAATATGTTTCTCTAAAATATTCTCACCAGCTAAAATAAAAGTATTTTTAGCTCGCAAACATTTTTTTTTTGTTTTATCTTCACTTAAAGATATAATTTCAGTTGTATTTATAATATTTATAATTTTTAAGTTTGATATCTTCTACGACGCATAGTTGAACAGTTTACGCAAACAACGAACAAAAATATATTTGCCATATTAACAATCTATTCTTCTTTTATATAGTTCGAGCAGAGAGCACTACAGTCACCCGTGATGCTTGTGTATACGCTGCAATTTACATGTACCATCGATGAAAATGTATGATGTAAATTTTACATGATTTCCTTATGAGTGTTGCATTCTGAATAGCCAGCAACGTATGTGTTCATATAAGATAATACAACTCAATGAACTTTATTTTAAAGCGACAATTTAAAAAAAATGACTTTTAGAAACATTTAATAGGTGTTAATCGATAATATATTAGGTTGGGGAATAAGTTCGAGTTCGTCACGTTTCTACAAAGACTTTTATTTAAACGATAATTTTATCACTAAGTTAATCATTTATATATTCGCCGTTGCTGTTTACAACATCTTCCCACCTCTCGACCAATTCGTTGATGCTGTTCCGCTAAAAATTGCCAGGTCTGGAGTCAAAGAAGTTGTCGAAGGTAACGCCCTTCATATGGTTTGACAAGGAAAAGAAAAGATGTTAATTGTTCGGTGTAAGATCCGAAGAGCACTGCGGATGCTGAAGGACCTCCTATTCGAGCAGTTGGAACGGTTTTGACGACTTGTGCAACATGGGAACTGGCGTTGTCATGAAGGAGTATGATTTGACCATATTGAACAGGTCTTTTCATACGCATAGCCTCATTCACGTGATGTAGCTGAGCAATGTAGAGCTCCTTGTTGACTATGGCATACTTTTCGAGCATTTCCCAGTGCACCAAGAGGTCCTTAAACGCTGGTTCACCAACTTGTTTGACACCAAACCCAAGCGATTTTTGACGGAAAGCCATCAACAAATTGGTCGAGAGGTGGGAAGAGGTTGTAAAGAGCAACGGCGAGTTTATAATTGATTGACTTATTTTATATAATTATTGTTTTTTGTTTAAATATAAGTCTTTGGTAAAAACCCTACGAACCTAATAATATAAAAATGAATTTCGATTATAAATTCTTTTTTATTTCCCTTTGAAATAGTAAAATTAAAGTTTCCTTAATTTATTTAAAAAGTCTAATTTCTTACTTTAATAGTATAAAATTAAAAAATAAATATAGATTACTGCTGCATATATTAACTGCAAATTTTATTGCAGCTATGAGCATCATATAAAATATACTTAATTATAACTTACAGCAAACATTTGGCTTCAGAAGTAACAGAATCAAGTCATGAAAATTGCAACAAGAAATAATCAAGTCATTTAAAAATTATTACATTTAATATTTTGCTCAAAACTAACTTTCGCTCAACCTTTAAGAAAATAAGTAAATATAAATGAAAATTCCCTTTTTATATTGAATGCAATATATTGTAATGTGACATTTTTGTATTGTATTTGTTCAACAACTGTCAATATAAAATGTATGCCTAAAGTATAAGAAATATGATATTTTTAGACAAAAAGATTAAATATTTATCATTTGACTTTAAACAAGTTTTAAAACATAACTTGACAAAATGGAAACGATTCCAAAAAATTTTTCAGGCAACGTTTCTTAAACTAATAAAAGGAGGTATTTATTTTTTTAAATTACACATGATATATTTTTCAACCATAATACATTAATTTCAACCATTAATTTATAGTATTACTAATTCAATTCTTTTCTAATACCTTAAATTTATCTTGATGTTTTCGTACGAAAATGTGTTTCAATTATAGCAATAGTAAATATATTATAATATTTTATTCAAATCTCAATTTTTATTGCAATCATATAATTATTACTTTTTGCAATCACTACTTTAAGAATTTAGTCATCTTTCTTCATTCTTTAATTTTTGTGACTTCTTAACTAAGATTTTAATAAAAAGTAAAAGTTAATAAATCTTAAATAATTGAAATTTCAAATATTTTTAGCTTTTTGAGATATAAATGCAAAAGATTATTATTTATTTTAATTAAATTAACAAATGAATCAGAATAAAAGTAAAAAATGATGTATTCTTAATTCATAATTAGTACAAAAGCTATATTCTAAATTAATTTTCAGCCACCCCATTTAATTAGGACATTTTAAGCTAAGCAAATTGTTATAGTATATTGGATAAAAATATTTATTCTATTATTGTTTGCACAAATATATTATTCAAAAGTTGCACTAAACTGAAACAAAGAATACTTATATTCATATTTATGTTTTCGATTGAGGCTAAAGGGAATATATAATAACGCGATAAAAAAAATTCAAATATCAGTCTTAATGCTTTTCTATTCCAAATGAAAAAACAAATATATATTTTTGAGAAAATTTTCAAAATAAAGCAACAACGAATCAGAAAATAAAATTGCAATCATTTTTCAGAGCAATTTTTCGATAGAAGCAATATATTTGAACAAAATTTTAAAGAAGAAAAATGTTATCAAATATATTTTCATTTCAAATATTGAATTATTTTTTAAAAACTCAATTCGATTTTTCATATAAGTTATTTCAGAAATAATGCAATATAAATTTTTTAAATAATTTAAAAATTTGTTCAAGAAATAAATAAATCTCTATCGAAGATTATTCTTGAACTAATAATAAAGGGTAAGTTTTATAGTTTATTTTAAAAATTAAAATTATAATAATGATGAATTATATATATATAAGCAAATAAATAAAATATTTCTAAAGGAAACTGTTTCGCTTCGTATTTAAGTACTCTCAAAACAACTACTGAAATCCAAGGAATGCAAAGTAACATAAACAACATATTTGAAATTCTATTCTCCTAGTTTATGAATTAATATGACAAACTTTCAATTATCTTTGAAATAGTGTAAAATAGATACGCATTTTACAGAAATGAAAAGGCATTTAAGCTTTCAAATACCCTTGCTATAATAAAATATTTACATATAGTTTCATTTTTTTCAATTAAGGTGTGTTATATATGCATCAACTTCGGCATTAATTGTTTGATTTTATTAAATTCAAAAATTGTAAAACAAATACTGTTCATTAAAAGTAATAAACAGTAATTAAATTTTTTCTATAACTACTAGTTATCGGGAATAAAGTTAAATTCAAAATGTAAAAATATACAATTACAAAAATTAATAAACATATTAAAAAATAAAAAGCTTATTAAAAACATTTTAAATAGCTTCAAGTTTGAAGGGGCAAGATTAGCTTTTCATAGTATAACATATTTTCTGCTTAAGTTCTATGTTTTTCATGGATATCATTTTAATACTCTTTATATAAATTCTATAATTTATTACAGTTTCTTTCCCAATTTATTGCATTGGAGATCATAAAGTAAATATATAACAAATCTTAGATCATCACTTTCAATTTCATTTGAAACAGTGGTATTTAATTCGTCTTCTTTTTACAAAGCCAGTACATTAATAAATTAAAACAAAGGAAAAAATGGATAAGATCTTGAAAACGATGAATATAAAGTTCTAAAGAGAGATAAATAGATATTAAAAAAAAGAAAAAATATGTTTTGAAAAAATAAATCTCATCTTATTTATCAAAATAACTTAATTTCGAATTGATGTATAGTTTTCAAATTTATTTTTTGAAAATAATTCAAAACAAAACGATATCATTAAGAACAATATATAAATAAAAATATATACACTCAAAATTTGAATATCTAAATTTTAATAAGATATTAATAAGTTTGTGCTAAATATACCACTTTATTAAGAAATAGAGACGTCATTGTAATTACTCTGATACTACTAAGATTTTAATAGGAGCTGAATAATTTAAAATTTATTTTTCAATAAGCAAACACATTTAATTTATTCTGTTGTAATTGCCCAAAATAATTATCAGTTTATTACCTAAATAGAAAATATATATTTACATAATTCGACTATACGGAAGAATGTGGATCCTCTCTCTGTGTGGTATATTCTTAAACTAAATTATTTAAACTTAATCTTAGCAACGTTTAATTGTGTGGTTCAACTTATTTAAAATGCATTTTTATAATTATAATATACGCTCTTTATTGATACGTCCGCAAGAAAAATATTTGTAATTTCTTTACTTTACTTTCTCGATGGATTTTTCTCTTACTGCACTGTATTTTCTTTACTTACAATTTATTTTTATGCTTATGTAAACATTAATTTAGCAGATTAAATGTGAATTGAAAAATGATTTGAGTGAAGTCAATGCGTGATATAATTAATTTCTATGCTTATTTAAATGCTGAATGAAAATAACATGAAAGTATATTTTTAAATAAAACTTTTCCCACAAGTATTTATGTTTGCAGCATATCAGTGTTTTTTTCTGAATTAACGTTACACTCAAAATCAACATCTCTAGTCTAAATTTTATGGATTATAAAATAATCTTTCGTTTAACAAATATCTTATTTAAACATATTACAAAAATACATTTCAAAGATTGTGAAAGTATCTCATAAGAAAAAAATGACAATCGGAAACATTAAGGAAAATAATTTACAAAATTTTAGCCTGAATATTGCAGCAGACCCTCATTTTTACGAACTCGTAAGAAACAATGAAAATTTCTTAAAAATTGAAGCTCGTAAAATTGAAAAATATGACCGTACAAGTTTTTAGCAAAACTAATTTCTTTTTATTAATATAAAATTCGGAAAATTCATTTAGTATACACTTAATAAAAATAATATATATATATATATATATATATATGCACTTCGACATAAAAAAAAATTTTGATTACATATATATAATCAAAATTTTTTTATTTCGAAGTACATTTTACAGTTTTTTCCTCAAAAAGAAATACCTCCTTTATGAGACATTCAGCTACTTGTTTTTACAGGGGATCACTGCACAACCTCATTTGCTTGTTCGACACCTGGAATCCCTTTTTATTCTCATTCATTACATTTTCAATAACTTCCTCGCCTGATACCTTTTCCATACGAATTACATATAAAATTACAGATCACATGCCAAACATCCTGGAAAGAAATTTCTATTTGTTTATTAGATATATGTTTCTTTGCTCACACTTCATGTGAGGGTTACGAATGTTTCCTCAAGTCGTCAGGTAAATTTACTTTCTCAATTGCAATGGATTCTTTAATAGAGACATTGTAACTGAGAAAGATCTGTAATCTTTAATAGAGTATGCATATCAAAAATCTCGAGAGATCATCTTTCCTTTAACATCAAGTACAGATTAAAAAGTGCATTAACTCTAGAACGTGCATTTTCTAAGGTCACTAAACTTCATGCCCATAATTATTCAACGACTCTACGATATGTTCATTGGAAGATGTGGATTATGTTTTAATTCCTTGACTATAAAATAGAACTTTGATAAAAAAAATAAATAAAAGAATTTTCACAAGGATTGCTTAGAAAATTCTAAATCTACAGCCAAAATAATGCAATTATATAAATAATTTCGCAATTGTCAGCAGAAAATCAGGTAGAAAAAATGTATCAAATTAAAGATGCAATGAATTCCCCAAATGAATATTCAAAATTTTATTTCATTATTTAAAACTTAAAATTGGCACAATGTAATCCATGATTCCAAATTTTGAATTTTTTTTGGCGATGAAGAAGTGTTGCCGAGATGATGTTTTGGGACGTGCATGATGACGTAAATACTAAAGTTATCAAAATATAATTTTATATATTTTGGTAACCTTAGTATTTATGTAGTAATCCACCTAAGTATATCTACTAGTAGTGCTAACCTACTAGTAGTGCTAACCTACTAGTAGTAGTCTACCTAGTAGTGATAGTCTTAGTATATCTTGCATAATTCTTATAGGTATTCATATGTCTGATCTAATAAAATAGAAATTGCAATATTCATAAGAAAATCCACCAAAAAAACGTCAATCTCAGAACTTGGAATCATGAATTATACGGCATGTGAGCCTTAAAATTATGTGTCTATGGTACTGTGCTAGGGACCAGACATATTATTTCTTAAAATCATCGATATTTGTAAGTAAGGGATTCGTAAAAACAAGCGTCTCTTATACTAATTTACTAGTTATATTAAATATAATTTTTAAATATTAATATCTAACATATAATTTACATATATTAACATTAAAATTAGTTAATATTAAATAAAAATTTATTATTCTTGACGTTGAATTTAGTTTCTTTCCGTGTCAACCTTAAACAAAATTTATGGATGTAAATATTACAAGTAATTTATATTTGGCGAATATACAAAATGTAATTTCAGTTTTCACTTCTTCCTATTTTTTATCTTTTTCCCATAAGGTAATACCTTGAAATGATTTTCTTTGATGTGATGTTTCAATGTCTAAAACGAAACAAAAAATTCAATGAAGTTAGACATAAAAATAATTCAAAGCCTGGAAAAAGACATTTCTATACTTTTCGGCCTCTATAATTTTCTTGTAAGGAAATATTCTCTTGTCGAAAGCTTAAAGAGTCTCTTCCATGTATTCTCACTCATCTCGCTTTTATTATCTTAGAAGGAAAAATAAGCTTTTTCTTGTTTAGCTTAGTTCCATATTTATGTTAAAAATATTTTGTTTCGTGCCCTTCGACACGAATAAGGAAATACCTAGTTTTGAATTGTTAAAAATACTTTGTTTTGAATTTTTACTAAATTTATTGTGTTTCATATTTATTTCACGCCTTTATTTATTTATTCATTATATTTGAATCTCTTTTTGGTCATTGAATATCTTTTGATTTTCACTTCATATATTGTAATCACAAAATAGAATCCATTCAATTAAGAAACCCCTTTATCATATGCTTATTTAACTTATATGCATGCAACTTATTATTCTATCTTCTCTTATAATAAAATGTAATATAATGAATTTTCTGTAGTTTTAAAATATATAGTTTTAAAACTACTAGCATAGTGAAATTTTTGACTTATATTCTTTCTTTTATTAAATAAAAGAGGCATATTTATACTAGACGTATTAAGATATTAATTTTAGAATCCTCAATACAAAGAGAAATATTTTTACACTTTACAGTTTCGTTTATATTTCTTCACATATGGATAACTATTTATTCAGATATTTACATATAATGTCTTACAGAAATAAATACTTATTACTTTTTTTTTACCTAAGTAATAAATATTTTTAAATTATTACCTAAGTAATAATACTTATTACTTAGATATACATTATATTTTATTTATCTCTTTCATAAAGTATAAATATCTAACTTATATAAAATTAATAGACAAATATTAATTTCATTTCTCAAGACATTTAATTTTGCTTAAAATACTTTATAAACATTATTATCTTTTAAACAACTTTTGAAAATGTTTCAACATATTTTAATTAAAACATATTTAGTAAATTAAATACAGTTATATGGTTTCAAAAAGCAAACTGTAAGTTTTCAAATTAAACTAAATTAAACTATTAAAAATATGTAAGCAAATACTCGAAAGCGTAACTAAAATTCAGAGAATTAAATTTAATAATTTAGACTTCCTAAATCCCACAACAAAAATTAAATAATGATGTTTGCGCTTCTGCATATCTTGAAATGATTTAAATATTTAATTAAAACATATTCAGTAAATTAAATACAGTTATATGAGAAATTGGTATCATATATAATTGATCAACATATTTAATTAAAACATATTCAGTAAATTAAATACAGTTATATGATTTCAAAAAGCAAACTGTAAGTTTTCAAATTAAACTATTAAAAATATGTAAGCCAATACTCGAAACCGTAACTAAAATTCAGAGAATTAAACTTAATAATTTCGACTTCCTAAATCACACAACAAAAATTAAATAATGATGTTTGCGTGTCTGCATAGATTTTGAGTCATTATTGAAATTAATTAATCTGATTATTTAAATTAATATTAACTATATACTAGTTTATTTAAAGAATTCTTTAAGCTATTTTATCTTTATTATGAAATTATCGTTAGCTATTCATTAATATACATATTGTAGAACAAATAAATGGTTTCTCGTTACAAAGAAATATTAATATCATTCCGTTATTTATCTCAGATTCGTTTACTAAATTCTTACCTTTTGTAAAATTAAAAAAAACATAATTTAGAATTTATCTAAGTAAAAATAATTGTTAACCTTTAAATATATAGCTTTATTAATCAAATTGATTTGAATTTTACAAATAATTTTCCACCTTATATTTTCATTTCTTTAGTTTTCCATTAATTTCATATTCTTCATATTAATACTTTAAAAGCTATGTAATGTCTTATTAATTTTTCCTTTTTTTAATACACAACACAAAAAAAGATGCTGCTGTTTAATATTAATTCGGAAAATGTTAATTTGTTTTGGTTCGTTTAATTGAGATGTGTGCTAGTTTAGACCTTCTCTTCACAAATTCTTGATAAAAAAAATTATTACTTAAATTTTATATTCTTCATGTATTTCAAAAAATAAATTTATCATGTGCAACGTTTTGTTTTTATTTTATGTTTGCATTTTTAAGGATAAATTCCAAAAAAAAAATTGTTGTCGTATAACATTTTTCTTTTGAGGATTTGGAATACATTTTCGAGAAATATATTCTGCCACAAGCATTTGTTCTCTTAAAAACTTCAAGAACGAATGATATTGCATGAGACTAACGAGATATAGCTCTTTCTTTTGATTTCATGCATTTCCTATTATATATATGAAATATATTTTCCCTGAAACTCGAGTATTCTTTTAGATTTCATTTGTCTCATTTTATATATTTATATAAAATAGATAAAATACATTTCTTTCAACAGTATGATTAGTATTTTAATATGCTTCATATTTGAAATTTTTATTTAAAAAAAAATAAACAAGTTTCATTAAAAAAATGTTTCTAATTTCTAATTGTAATTTTTTTTAAATTCAATATTCATTATGGTTGAATCATCGTATTGCTCATTTTAAATAAAAAAATATTTTAGATAAGAATATATATATATATATTTATCAAATTAATATGTAATCTATTAATATATAATCTATAAATATATCTTATAATTTGATATGCTTATTATTCTGTAATCTGCAATTCGGAATGAATAAATTTTATTAAAAAAAAAGCAAAATTTATAAGTAAAAAATACAAATAACTTAAAGGTATTTTTGTAAAAACATGAATTTATAAATTTTAAAATGTTTTATCTTACTATTGTTGGATCGAAAAAATATAAATACTCATTTCAAATAAAGGAGATACAAAATTAAATCACATTCTAAAGAGCAAATTTTTTGTTAGTTAATCAGCAAGATATCAATAAATTATAAAATTTAAAATCTCCTTATGTAGAACACAATATTTATTGAAAGATTTTGACAGTATTTTATAAATTTGATAGCGTTGGTTTTGTATATATCATATCATTTATTTACAATGATTCTCCTTTTATCTATAATTATTCAACAACTTTATTAAATATATCTATAATCGCAAAACCAATCAACAAGTTATGAGAATTAACAATTTCTGTAACTTTTTGTAACCGTAACTCTTTGTAACTTTTAAACTGTGGACACAAGTGAATTTTCAAATCTTACCCAGGAGTAAATTACACTTTTTAAATACATTACATGAAATAAAAGCTGATACTCGGGAAATAAATTCATGCAATAAAGTGATTTCATGAATTTATTTCTCGAGTATCAGCTTTTATATGTTAAAAGTATCAAGACTAATTTTTTTTAGTAAAACTATACTATAAAACTTGGGTAACAAAAATCTTAAGAAATCAATCAGTACCCAGGAAAAAAATCACTACGGAAGTAATAGTAAAACCTTTTGCGTCTATGTATTGAGTTAAATAGTGATGGGATGACGTGTAAAAGTACATTTTCAACACAAAATATTACAGTTTACTGACCATAGTGATTAATGTCCTTGACTCTAAGGTTGATTCAAATCAGTGTTCAAAGTGTCAGCCTAGTGAAAAACGTAAAATGAGACTTATATCGAAAAGCTCTTATCGATATGTGCTAAAGTGTCCCGAAAATCTAAAGATATTATCTTCAAATTGGTTGTCATTGCTGTTACAAATGTCGTCAAACTGTTAATACAGTCATCTAGTATCTATGGATTTATAGTTGGTGACGTTCCAATATGATGTATTAAAACCATGCAGATAACATATCTGTCTTCTCGGACGTTAGTATAGTGGACCATTAAGATTTAACATGAAATTCCAAATGATCATCCGGAACTCATTGATTCCATTTTAACAGACATTCATGGGATCTTGACACGCTAAGATTAATATGGTGATGCAATAAATCCTAATCCTGATAAACAACAGTTATATTTATATCAGAGACATTATTATCAGTATTTTTTCTCTTTCATAAAGCACCATAGCAATCAATTTCTCCTCAGGAAACAACGTTTAGATGCTTTTATGCACGAGAAATCTGCTGCACAATCTTTTCAATTAAACAGATCGCAAAAGTCGATATGGTAGCTTATTTTACAAGAAAACTTAGAAAAACTAGTTATTTATACATTACACCCTCTTCGTTCTGTCTTGCAGCGTGTCATCAGGTAATACTGTTACCTTTTTCATGCAGCGATTTTAATCACCAATAATTTATATTGTAAAGAATACTTTTTGTAAACAAATTATAGATGTTGGATTGTTTAGTTAAAGTATACATAAATTCATAAAAGTTAAAGTGTACAAAAATTAAAGTTACATAGAATGGTGTAACTTTAATTTTGCAAAACTCCTAATTAAATCAGAATTTTGGACGAGTTTTGCCTCGGATCTATTAAATGAAGCCAAGTAAAAAGCTTATGAAAATCTCACTGTTCAAAGTCATAGATTTCTCTTCTTAGGAGGACAGTAATATTAATTCATCCTCTTACTATACAACCTTGTCTAAATGTCCATCTTTCTAAACTTCTTCTTAAAGACTTTTCCGCTGGTAATTTCTTGACAGTCAGTGCGTAAGAAGCGTATGGAAAAACGAATTGCACAATTATTTAATAATTTTCTTGCTTATTAGCAATGGGAATTACACTATCAATGTTAAATGGCTTAAAGACCGAATATCAAGCATTTATATAAATGAAAATATAATTAATTTGTTCTCATAAATATAACATTTAATTCGTCATCAAATCTATTCTTATATAGAAATAAATTAATCCATTTTAGTCATATAAAATTATGTAAAATTATGTAAAATTATTTTTATTTAAAGAATATTATATCTGTTTAAATGTGTTCATGATAACTTACTTAAATCTTAATCCCACCAAGCATATTCATTAAGATCAGAATTTCTTTACGGTTAACAGTCCATTCTCATACTACTTCGACCAAGTTTATTGTTTATATGCAAATCATATAATACGATAATAATAATTCTATTTGAAATTAAAATTTATGACAAATAATATTCGAATAATTCTTTCAATTTACAAGAAACAATTTTTTTATCAATATTTAAACTCTCTGATTAGACTATAAAAAAATTTAAATCATATTTTATAGGACTCTTATTTTTTTTTATTCTTAAATTTCCCACAAAATTACTATTGAATTTTTTACTCGATTTAATATTTATTTTTTAGAACCAATCACACATCAAGAAAATATTACTTATCTCATATTCGAAATTTTTTTTCTCTTATTAAACACAACAATTTACAAAACAGTTCTTTAAGTAAAATATTGTGTTGCTTTTCTATATTAAGTTTAGTTTCGTCACTTTTTAACTGCCTTAAATATTTTATATTAGTTTTATAACCCAAATACATGTATTATAATAGACTTCTTACTTGATTTTTTTTTTATTTTTTGTTCACAAATTGCACAAAAAGTAGGTTGTTTGTATACAACATTTATGAAATAGTTTCAAAATTAAGTATTGTAAAATAACAGTTCTTTTATAAGTTCTTAGCTATTTTCAAATAGAATATTTACCAAAGGAAAAACAGAATGCGTATTTTTTTCTGATCACATACTTTTTCAACTAGATGTGTATTCTTTTTTACTCCTATCTTCAATACTTTGTACGATTTTATTTAATATTTTATTCTCTTTTTGGTTCGGTTGCTACGAAATAAGTACGAGAAATAAAATTACATTCTAATGTATTTTTATAACATTAGAAGGATTTTAGATTTTATTATTCATTTCTGAGTTTTTTATTTAAAGTTAACACAAATTAATTTCATCATTCTGAATGCATCGCACTATTTCTAATATTTTTTATAATAAATGTAATATATATGTAGGAGTTGTTATGAAATCACACACTTACTCGTAAAGTTTCAATCTTTTCATGATTTTGATTACACAAAAATGCCCAAGAAAGAATAATTTTGCGTATAAGGTTTTATAATTTTTAAAATTAGAAAGTTTTTATAAATTACATACTAAACATTCCATATTAATTCTTACTGAAATTCATTAGATTAAAAATAGCTTTTTAA